>CM074454.1:4246145-4561145 GCA_037101425.1 Elopichthys bambusa
GATTTGAAATCTGTTTAAATACATTCTCAGTGCTGGGTAGTATTAAGACATGGGGTTTGTACAACTGTTTAGAAGCAAGCAAGTATCAATTCAGTAAATATCTATATTATGTATTTGCTTTATTGATAACTTGTTGCTTAACTTTGGGGAAACATGATCTTGTCTCATCTTCAATATAGTATCTTTGGGTGGGGGTGTGAAACAGACAATACAAATTTACAAGCTGTCACACCTTTGGCTCATATGTGACAATATAAAAGCTTCCAATACAAAATACAAATTCAGTGGCGTAAAGCTTACGTTTTTGAGTTTAACGAAGTTAATCTCTCAGTTGCTTATGTTTTTATGTTTTAAACAAAGCTCTCAATAAAACCCTGCCCAAAAAAAAAAAAAAATCGCCAGACTGTGGTGCAGTTTATAAAGCGTTGTGTTTTCATCTTGGATTCGAATCCACCTATTGCTTTTTTTTTTTTTCCCCCATATCTAACATAGGAGACCAAATGTGAAAGCTGCAGTGATGCAAGCGGATAAACATGCTCTTGGAGTAAAATATATGGGTTTGAATCTCTCAATAGTTAATTGCCAGACTGTGTGGTGGCCAAAATATTCATCCTAACATAGACCTCTATATACGCTGAATTAATAATAAATTATAAATGTGTTCAGTATTCTGCAACAAATATATTTTGGATTTTCTAGACTGTCTTAAATCGTAAAGTGAGCAGGATATATTGAAATACAGTGCATTCGGCAGGAATGTGTAATGTTACAAATTTCCTGTGTAAATCTGTGGTGAAAACTAGAACTGCAGCGCGCTCTCATAGAGAGCCATTTGGGCAGATTTCTGGCTGCCCCGCTTATTTCCACGTGACTTTACCTCACATAAACCTCGCTCTAGACTAAGACGATATCAGTCCGCTTCAGATGTGTGTCTGCATCAGGTCAGTAACTAGCTGGCATGTCTGTTCTTCCTATGTGGAGTATCGTATTAAATTAATGAGAGTATAAATCCTTTAGTTTAAATGTGCTCATGTGAATAGATTTTATATTCAGTAGTTCTGTTGTTTGTTTTATGTTTTTCTGAGAATAGACATGACTGTTTTCTTCACTGAAATTCCTAATTGTAACATTAACGCAATAAATACTACATTAAGGCAATTCTAAGATGGCATTCAATGCGTTTGTTGTGTGTACTAAAGTCTGTCAATCATCATTAGAGCGCCACCCCCAGGCTGAATAATGCACGGACATTAGAATTCTGCCAAAAGTGTGTCTGATGTGTTCAGCGATTAGAATATAAAGCTTACTAAATGTTTATCATAAACTAGCGCTAAGACCCAGAATCTGCCCTACCTTAATTTACGGCCAGGAGCCGCTACTGCTTCTGAAGCATGGTGTTGTGCAGTATGAGTCCCTCAGTATGTAAGGATGGATCTGCAAAATCATACAGTCACTGCTGAGGACAAGGTTTCGAATGTGCAGAATATGCTGGAAAACCAAAGAATGTTTTGCCGGACCTGGAGGATTTTTCTGAAGAATAGTGGACAGTTTAACTGCCCAGGACAAACAAGGGACTCATGAACAACTATCACAAAACATAAACAGTTGTGGATCATCCAGGTAATGACATAAAAAAATAATAATATCCGCATTCAGACCCATTATACCGGTAATACTGCTGGTTAGACGCTAGGTGGTGCTATAGAGTCATTTTCGTTGAGCACTAGCTGAGAAGCCTGAACTAAATGCAAGGCAGACTGATTTTATTTGGTTCACTGTATTATTTTACACAAATTAGGTTAATATTTGTTAAGTCATAGCCATCTATTTTAGTAAAATATATTTTAATCAACAAATAGGGTTTTTGAAACACCCAGTGGTGCAACTCGGACACATCATAAGTGATATTTTAGTTGACAAGAGTGCTAAATTTAAATAATTATATATTCATTTAAATGTAGCAGTGTGTGTATGTGAATTACAGCCCTGCAAATCGAGTCTAATAAACCTAGTTTCGCCTTCCTGTGGTGATTTGTGTGAATTACAGCACTGCAAATAGAGTCTTATGAACTTAAAAGAGTTTCGCCCTCCAGTGGTGATTTGTGTGAATTACACCACTGCAAATAGAGTCTTATGAACTTAAAAGAGTTTCGCCCTCCAGTGGTGATTTGTGTGAATTACACCACTGCAAATAAAGTCTAACTGATTTTATTTGGTTCACTGTATTATTATTTTACACAGATTAAGTTAATATTTGTTAAATCATAGCCATCTATTTTAGTAAAATATATTTTAATCAACAAATAGGGTTTTTGAAACACCCAGCGGTGCAACTCGGACACACCATCAGTGATATTTTAGTTGACAAGAGTGCTAAATTTAAATAATTATATATTAATTTAAATGTATCCGTAAAAACAAAATGTGAAGATAGTCCTTGTTGTGTAAACCTGAGCTTGTAAAAAATAACACTACAATGAAAACATTATTGTAATACAATGTTGTAAAATCATATGTTTTTGTTCTTCATTGTCTGTATTTTAGAGGTATTCACATTGTGACTTACACAATGTGTAACTCAAGTTACTACTTACTAGCGTAACTCAAGTTCACTTGTGTGTTCAGATCATTTTGTGCAGAATCTACAGATACAAGTTCAAGTTGATTATTATTATTATTAATTTTTTTTTCTTCTTTAATGAATCCGATTCAGGATAAGACAAAAACAAGGTTTGGAAAATGGATTCATGATGTACTCGCTCATTACATCATTTTTGTACATTTTGAACACAAAAAAGTTACGGACAGCAGCTTTGCTCTATAATTTACAACTTATTAAATAGCATTAAATATGAAATATGTTTTGTTCATTTGTAGTGCTTGTTTCGTGTGTTTTTGAGAAGGCTTGGCTAATCAGGCCAATTTTAAACGATTAAATATCCATTTTTGGGCATTTGAACTAATCCCAAACTATAAAACGGACAGAGATCAGTTAACACCTTATTAGAAACTTGTTTGTGGTTCACAAGATGAACGCCCTCTAGCGGCGAACAATCAATTTCCATCAAAACGGCGAAGTGGCGTTTGCTGAAAGCACGTGACTAAGTTGGATACGCGGTCCGAATCACTGATTCGAAACAAAAGATTCATAAAAAGAATCGAAGCTTCAAGAGGTACTGACCTGCAGAGATCAGACCCAATTGCCAAATGACTTTTTTACTGTCATAAAGCATTTGTGGAGGAATGATCCGCTTTAACAGTGGTTCTTGGTTTAATTTTCCAACGCAGATATCATTTACATCTATTAATTTAGTTGACACAAAATGTCAAGCATCATACAAATGTCATTTACTCGCCTTCATTTCGCTCTAACCTGATGTTTTCTTTCGTGAAAAACAAGGACGAGGGGTGGTCGTTGTAAGTGTCAAGCTCAACAAAATCAAAGTAGTCCATACGATTCTTATACGTTAGTCAAAGTCTCCTGAGTCGTTTGCTTTGCAAGAGTAAAAATGTATATTTTGCTACGTTTTCCACTAAAATATTGTCCTCATTTCGAATCAGGCGCGCACGTGAGAACTTCTGTTTGTTTACATGAGCGTAGCGCGTTGGGTGCGTTCTATACCATAAAAGGAGAAGAAGGCGGAGCGAAAGACAGTGCACACAAATCTCATTGGTTTTCGCGTCAACGCAGTAGTTTTGAACGTGTAAACGTAATATTTTTCTTCTAAATCGTTTCTATGGATTGTGAAAAGACTCATTTTATAATACATGTCGTTTTTCCCCCGTATTATTTTACGTGATGAGCAAAGGAAGAATTTAACTCTTTAGCCCAATTCCTAGGGCATGTATTCTTATGCAAATCAACTTAAAATGCATCACTGCTTATTGGGTTTGATCCTGATTGAGCGCAGTTGAATGCCACCAACCAATCTTGGTATTTGTCAGACATTTACATATCCAACTTATTTAGACTGTATCATGAGAGGATCAGTGGCCACTGAGCAACCTAAAGTCAAGTGCCTTGCTTTAAGGACAGTGTTGACCTCTTTGAACCCCATGGCCCAAGTGTTTTTGATAGCTGATGTACTTTTCTTGATTTAAAATGTCATGCTATGTCAGTTTAACGTGCAGAGACTATATAAGCAATTCATAGGGGACCAGATAGTATAAACACTGCTTTTAGTGTGTATTTGTTTAAACATTCAGGTTTATAATACCTAGAAAGCTATCTGTTAGAATTTATGTTCATTTCATTGGTGATAATCATGTGAAATACTGTGAAATTGGAAGGGTCATCAATATTCCCACCAGACTATAGTGAATTATTTCAGTGCTTTCATTCTTTAATAACAGAGCATATAATGAAACACTGTAAAACTAATAATTTGCTTTATGCACATTTTCTATTTATTGAAAACCATGCATACATATTTTGTTGTGTAAAAGCAATATGTTCACTTTTGACTTCTTTGGTTAGGCTACTTGAGCATTTTATTTTAAGGTCATGACTGTTCAACTCATTAGTAGGGCCTTTCCAGGTGTATCAGTTCTTCTGCCAGGGTGTTTTGAGCCAATCACCTGAGCTGCAGATGTCATGTGACTGATTGACAGGAAATTATAATAACAATACTGACTGGAAGTGCTGAAGTGTAGCAACTATCCTGAACCAACTTAAAGTGTTTCGCCCTCCTGTGGTAATTATCGTGAATTACACCGCTGCTAATTAAGTCTAATGAGCATTAGTGTTTCGCCCCCCTGTGGTAATTATTGTGAATTACACCGCTGCTAATTAAGTCTAATGAGCATTAGTGTTTCGCCCTCCTGTGGTGATTTGTGTGAATTACAGCGCTGCGAATCGAGTATAATTAACTTAGTTTTGGCAATTTTAATGAATTACAGCACTGCAAATAGAATCTTATGAACTTAAGAGTTTCGCCCTCCTGCGGTGATTTATGAATTACAGCGCTGCAAATCGAGTCTAATTAACTTAGTTTTGACCTCTTGTGGTGATTTTTGTGAATTACACTACTGGTAATTGAGTCTAATGAACAATAAAATGTTTCGCCCTCCTGTGGTGATTTGTGTGAATTACACCACTGCTAAATGAGTCTAATGAACATTAAAGAGTTTCGCCCTCCAGTGGTGATTTACGTGGATTACATCGCTGCAAATCGAGTCTAATAACAACATTTATAAGACCATTTACCATATATCAGATTTTGTTGCCGATTTGAAATATGTTACTTAATTTAGAATTCGGCAAGCAGTTTTGAGATTTCAGGATTCCCCCATTCAAATAGATAGGATTTGGTCTTGGATGCCTGAAATAGCTGCCCGGTGTTGGTGTTGCAAATATGAACAATTTCCTTTAAAAGGGACTTTGCTTGAACTGTGATGTGAAAGACAGCAGACTGGAAAAAATACACACTTTTGAGAGCCCTCAAAAAAAAAAAAAAAAAAAAAAAAAAAAAAAAAGCACTAGTAAAATCTCGATTATAATATATTTTGAAAATTTGATTTAAATGCAACCAGTTTAAAATCATTAATTTGGTGCTGCACGAAAGAACCAAAATAGAGAGAGAAAAAACAAAAAAAACAACTGTCATGAGTGTTTTAATTTTTTTAATTTATTTTAAAATTAAAATAAATATCAATGTAAAAATCTTGAGAAAACAAACATTGCCCTTGTTTAAATGTGGAATATTACAGCTCGTAATGGTTCCATGAAAACTCTTTAATAAATTATATCATGTACAGATGGTGAAACACAGAACGTTATACAACGAACGCATCCTTGCACTGCTCGAGTATGATTTTTTGTACTTCGCAACAGCAAGTCTCTCATCTATTTTTTTTTTGTTTTTTCAAACCAGGTTGAATCAACATCCACAAAGATGAATAAAATGAGAACAAATAGAACAGAGAGAGAAAGAGAGAAAGTATCTAAAGATGGAAAACTGGCCTTCTGTGTGTTGAAGGAAACCACACTGACAGAGATATGAATCCTGCCGGCTCCATCGGGTGCAAGGCATCCTTCTGTCCTACAGGTGCGGTTTTTTATATGTAACTTTTACCAGCTGTGCTTAGGATAACAGCACACTGAGACACTTGGAAGGCCACTTCTGCCTGAGACTTCATCTGTCCACTTAAACAGTGGCTTTTTCTTGATCTGCTCGCTTTCCCTGGAATAACACATTCTCTCTTTTCCCTCCGCCAAACAAACAATATAATGATATTATGATGTATTTTTTTAAAAACTTTTTATAACTTTATTTTCGTACAAATCTATATAACCCAAATTTTAGAAATCTTATTTACATGAAAAAGTTTAAAATGGCTAACTGCCCACCCCAAGAAACGTTCACACATGAGGGTTTTTTTTTTCTTTTTTTCTTGTACAAAGAAAAACAGCAATAGACCAAGCCAAAAAAAAGTCTCCTCTTCCTAAATGTATGATCATAGGAATCACAAATTGCCATCCTCATCCTGTGTCCACCTTATCCCATGATGCATTTTATTTAAGGGGGCAAAATAGAGAACAAACAAAAATGGAAAGAGAGAAATAATAATAATAATAATAATAATAATAATAAAGGTGGGTAACTTCGTCATTCAGTGCTGTCCTCTTAGGTTTACCCCTCATGGGCAGGAGGAACAGAGCTGTTATTGGCGGCAAAGGTAAGAGGAACATTGTCTCCCTCTAGTGGTGCGTTTCAAGCACCGCAGGACAATAGTCTCACACGGCGCCCTCTTCTGCACAGCCTCCGCCGGCTGTGTAGCGAAACTCCTGCAGGTTGGACACGCCGTGGAAGTGCACAAACGCACCTGCCACTACCAGGATATGGAACAGCTGATGGGAGTGGAACTGCAGAAGACAAAATAACGCCAAGGAACGGATTAGACTTTATTTATTTTGGATTGTGAAGTCATGACTTTCAGGGACATCGACTCACCCAAATGTCACACTTGCCGGGGAAGAATCTCTCAGGTATGCGCGCGGCGTACAGGCAGGCTCCGGTGATGTACAGGACGGCCATGAGGAACAGCCAGCCCATCTGACCCATGGTGGTGGCCCTCAGAAAGCCCTCTGTGATCATAAAGTGCAGCGTGGGAACGACTCCACTGAGGCCCAGACCCACAAACACACCTGAGACACAGGACAGGGCAGGAATTCATTATATTGCATTATTAGAAACTTCTAAACCTTCAAGATTAAAGGGTTAGTTGAAATGAAAAAAATTAAAAATGAAATTTCTGTCATTAATTACTCAGTCTCATGTTGTCCCAAACCCTTAAGACTTTTGTTCATCTTCGAAACACAAATGAAGATCTTTTTGATGAAATCTGAGAGCTTTCTGTCTCTACATGGACAGCTATGCAACTGACACTTTGACGCTTCATAAAGAGATTGGAAAACTAATCCATATGAAATGAATGCTTTAGCCCAAAGTAGTAGTCAAGTAGCTGTCTATGGAGGGACAAAGCTCTTAGATTTCATTAAAATGATCTTCATTTGTGTTACGAGGATAAACAAAAGTCTTACAGGTTTAGAACAACATAAGGCTGAGTAATAATGACAGAATTTTCATTTTCGGGTGAACTAACCCTTTAACACTCATTCAGAACCAAGTACAAGCAGAACTTGGCAGAAAAAGGAAACAGAATGAGACTGCATCTTACCGGCTCTGACTCCGCGGTACTGTGGCGTGGCGAAGAAATCACACTGCGAGACAGTGATGGCAGCGATCCCCAGGATACACACCACTATCAGGTATATGAAACAGGGCTGAGGGGAGCAGTAGAAGGAGTAATACAGCCACGGTACAAAACTGCCCATGATCAGGAAAGCGATGCCCGAATAGTCTAACCTATGACAGGAGTGAACGAGAAAGAGGAGGCTGAGAGATTCATTCATATATATGACAAACATACTGAACTTCCATTATTAACCTTCATTAACAATTTTATTTTACAGAAGTAATCTTGGTTGTTTCATCTTTACATATACTATTTTTTGACATTAAAATCATATATAGTAACATTAGTGGTGCATTATGAAGTATATAAATAACATTAGCCATGATTAATAAAGTGCATCCACTAGTATTAAACTACAAAATCTTATCATTAAGTGTTACCCACAGCTCTACAGTTCTTCCTTGATAATTTCTGGTTTTCATGACTGTGGGGACCCTATAATAAGGATTGTTTGGAGTGAGTGTTGCGTGTGCTTACTTTGAGAAGACGCGGGACACCCCCTCCGAGTGGCAGTAGACTGTGTGAAAGAGCCAGGAGAAGGAGAGACAGAGAATGGCCCCCAGGAAGAACATGCCGATGACGATCTTCTCTTGGAATGGTGCCACAAACGACATATTGGGTCTGAACATGTACACGATGCCCAGACAGAGAAAGAACAGGCAGCCTGATCACACAAGAGAAATACTGGTTAGTGTAAGATCTATGTGCAGATAAAGGTGTTGACATTAATTTTATAATGAATAAAGTTATACTGAGTCCACTCCCCGCTACAGGTCAATACTATGAATCAATAAATGTAATAAAATACAAAGAGTAAAATCGAACTGAACTCAAAGCACATGAGAAATCTTAGCGATTACTAGTAGACCAACATCAAACATCTCCTTTGTCTATTATGGCTCAGACATACCACGAGTCCAAAGGTGTAGAAGATCAATAGCTACACATTACCATCTCACATCATGATCAATACCATTATTTAGGTCAAGAGTCCATTATGTTTAGAATGACCTTATACCCTTCCCCTACATTTCCCCATGCTGTGTGAAGTATGCTCATTTCTCTAGGTGGCAGCACAGAGTCAGACTAGGCTGAAAGGGAATGCTTACTGTGCTGATGTATTTCCATTATATATATATATATATATATATATATATATATATATATATATATATATATATATATATATATATATATATATATATATATATATATATATATATAAATATAAATATAAATATAAATATAAATATAAATATAATACACACACACACACACACACACACATTTATTATATAAATAACTATAATATAATTAAAATATATATTATATAGTTATATTATATTACTATATACACTATATTGCCAAAAGTATTGGGACACCCCTCCAAATCATTGAATTCAGGTGTTCCAGTCACTTCCATGGCTACAGGTGTATAAAAATCAAGCACCTAGGCATGCAGACTGCTTCTACAAACATTTGTGAAAGAACGGATCGCTCTCAGGAGCTCAGTGAATTCAAGCGTGGTACAGTGATAGGTTGCCACCTGTGCAATAAGTCCATTCATGAAATTTCCTCACTACTAAATATTCCACGGTCAATTGTTAGTGGCATCAGAAAATGGAAGCAATTGGGAACAACAGCAACTCAGCCATGAAGTGGTAGGCCACGTAAAATCAGAGAGTGGGGTCAGCGCATGCTGTGGCGCACAGTGCGCAGAAGTCGCCAACTTTCTGCAGAGTCAATAGCTACAGACCTCCAAACTTCATGTGGCCTTCAGATTAGCTCAAGAACAGTGCGTAGAGGAATGTGTTTCCATGGCCGAGCAGCTGCATCCAAGCCTTACATCACCAAGTGCAATGCAAAGCGTCGGATGCAGTGGTGTAAAGCACGCCGCCACTGGACTCTAGAGCAGTGGAGACGTGTTCTCTGGAGTGACGTATCACGCTTCTCTGTCTGGCAGTCCGATGGACCAGTCTGGGTTTGGTTGTCAGGAGAACAGTACTTGTCTGACTGCATTGTGCCAAGTGTAAAGTTTGGTGGAGGGGGGATTATGGTTTTTCAGGGGTTGGGCTTGGCCCCTTAGTTTCAGTGAAAGGAACTCTTAATGCTTCAGCATACCAAGACATTTTGGACAATTTCATGCTCCCAACTTTGTGGCAACAGTTTGGGGATTGCCCCTTCCTGTTCCAACATGACTTCGCACCAGTGCACAAAGCATGGCCCTTAAAGACATGGATGAGTGTGCAGGCCAGTCAAGTTCCTCCACACCAAACTCAGAGTCATGACCTCAACCCGATAAGACACCTTTGGGATGAATTAGAGCGGAGACTGTGAGCCAGGCCTTCTCGCCAACATCACTGCCTGACCTCACAAATGTGCTTCTAGAAGAATGGTCAAAAATTCCCATAAACACACTCCTAAATCTTGTGGAAAGCCTTCCCAGAAGAGTTGAACCTGTAATAGCTGCAAAGGGTGGGCCAACTCCATATTAAACCCTACGGATTAAGAATGGGATGTCATTAAAGTTCATGTGCACGTAAAGGCAGGCGTCCCAAAACGTTTGGCAACATAGTGGGTGTGTGTATATATTTGTTTTAAATATATTTATGATAAGTGGATAAAATTACATTTAAATTAAATGGAAATACATCAGCATAGTCTGAGTAAGAAAGAAGCAAAAAAAAAGTAATAAGTAAATGAATTGTTTTCTGTGTACCCAGAAGATGTGTCCAAATGTTGCCTGTTTCCGTGTGGATTCTGAAGATGCTCTTGAAGCAGGCTCTGAAGGAAGGCATGGGTGGACGGTGCCCATGCAACAGGAAGTCATTATCCTTCAGCCAATCAGGGAGGACATCATGAGGAATGACACGCCATCTTCCCTCCCACATCTAAGACACAAAATTAAAAGCATCACTGTAAGCTCTCAAAAGCAACCCTGCAGTTTTAAAAAGATGACATATCAGGCTACTCTTTGACATGTCATTATGCTAAGCTCAGGTCAGCATTACTGGTTGGCATGAGAAAAGCCCTCTCATTTAACTTCAGAAAGTAATTATATGGTCTATGCTTGTATGTGAGAGAGGACAAGAGCAAGAGATAAGCATTACAGTAATTATGAGTTATGGGGCAAGCAAAAATTACACACAGAGCCAGAAATACTCTACAGAAGTATGTTATTGCAAAGCTAGGTACACAAGCCATTTAAATACATTTGATTGTAAGTCTATTCGCTCCCTCAACTACCAAGTCTAATTACTGCTTAAAGGGATAGTTCACCCTCAAGCCATCCTAGGTGTGTATGACTTTCTTCTTTCAGATGAACACAATCAGAGATACATTAAAAAAATTTCCTGGCTCTTTCAAGCTTTAAAATGGTGAAAGGGGGGTGAGATTTTGAAGCCTAAAAAGCATATCCATTCATTATAAAAATAATCCATACGGCTCCAGGGGGTTAATAAAGGCCTTCTGAAACAAAGCGATGAGTTTTTGTAAGAAAAATATCCATGTTTAAAACTTTATAAACTAACATTTTTTATTATAGTTAATAAAGATTTAAATATGGATATTTTTCTTACAAAAACCCATCGCTTCTCTTTAGAAGACCTTTATTAACCCCTTGGAGCCGTCTGGATTGTTTATGATGGATGGATGCATGCATTTTTTGGGGCATCAAAATCTCACCCGCCATTCACTACCATTATAAAGCTTGAAAGAGCCAGGACATTTTTAAATACATCTCTGATTGTGTTTGTCTCCCTTTCCTAAGACTGAAAAAGTACTGTTATGTTGGACAGTTAACTCTCTTCTCACACAACCTGCAGTTTTATGTCTAAAAGAGGAAAACAAAATCTGTTATTTTATAGTCCTCATGAACTGAAAGTGAATATTTTTTTAAATGGTGAACTTGCATCTGGATTTTTTCTTCCTCTTGTGTGGTTTTCATAAAATTAGGTTGCCCAGCTTCTCTTTACCAGCTGTGGTGACGCTGCTGAGAAGCAGCATTAGGTTCTAAGCTTCGTTCTGCCAAAACAAGACTGACAAAAACCACCCCTGTGCAATCATACCAGTCACAGGCGTAACCACAGGATTACACCTAGAAGTGCAGCACATGCAGTGACTACAGCCAAGGGCTTACGTCTACATTCTGAACATGCTGCATCTGCTGGGAAGTGTTCTTAGCTCTTTTAACTGAATAAAACAAAACAAAACAAAACAAATGAATCTAGGTCAGGTTGTTTGATTGACACTCCATGAAGAGCCTTACGGTCATCTGTCAAGATGTGTTCTCAAAGTCCGTGTTCCTAGAAGTGTTCCTTTCAAGACACCTGAGTGCTGATAGTGAATGGCACTGATTGGATCTTGCACTCTGTTTGCTCTTTGACACAGAGAGCTTTGGCTTCTTCCCCAGAGGGAGAGAGGAAGGAAAGAGCCATTAAAGCAGAAGGGGCTCAAAAAGCAAACTAAACTTGAGCTGGTTTATAGGGCACAGCACACACTACAAAGGATGGCTTTCAGTTCTTGTTCCTCTGCATATGGCAGACTCTGAATGCAAGATTGAGATGAGAGGCTGCTGGATGAGCCAGGAGATGGGCGTCTGGTTTGGCAGGGATGTTTTCCGTATTGATAGACTGTGGCATGTTCTTGCAAAAGCAGCTGTGAGCACTCAGCTTGTGTCAGGTGCGTTGATGTCATCTGTTTAATCTCACCATATGACCCTCGACATATAAACTCAATGATAATGCTCATCTGTGTTTATAGTGTGTGAGCTGGGTCTCAGCTGCAAAGTTGATGTGTGTGTGTATGTGTGAGAGAGATGAACATAAGAGATTCTGACCTTGTGCACAAACTCCTCCATCCTCTCCATGGCGTGGTGTGCCTGTAGCAGAAGGCCTTCGTCAGAGCTCTTCTCTTCCTCCTCATCTTCCTCTACTCTTTCTGTTGTTTCCTCCTCCTTTTCATGTACCACCCTCCTCGAAAGAAGGCACTGAAAACACAAACACAAAGAAGTCAGGATTCAGAGTTTATTTTGTTTGTATCTTTCATACTATGCAGATGTCAATAATAATAGAGAATTAATTTAGGTACAATTTTAGCATATAATCCTCTCAGTGAAGATGCACCTCAATAAATGTTGCACTGAAAATTTAAAGAATTAAAGTATTAAATTAATTTACTTTCAAAAATCAAAATAAATCTTGTCAAAATTAACGAAAATTACATTTATTTTTTTAGTTTAACACTTTAAAAATATTTAACACAGCATCCTTTTTTTTCTGTCATAATTTTGCTAGCGTTACCTTATATGATCACACTCTTATTCATGCAAATGCTTTTAAACCATTCAAGTGCTACAAGACAAACTACAACGCAGTGACGTCTGTGAATGTCATGTCTGTGTGTGACATACAGAAAGACAAGCGCCAGTATCGAGTTTGTTTTTGCACCTGAACAAACAATAACACAGTGAATTATGAAAAAATGCCTGTTTTGTCAAGTACCCTCATAAGAGCAGTCTTTAAGAGTAACAATCATTAATGTTAATCAAAGAACAAAAGGAAAATTGTAGCTTTAATAAGGATTAATTTATTCAATTTCTGTATATTTCCTGTTAAGACAGCTGAAGGCCACAGGTAAATATGACATTTATTATAATGGGTTTATGTGAAGATTATTTTAAGTTAAATTAAAAGGTATGTTTTAAAAGCCTAATAAATGTTGAAATTGATAGCTTTTAGTTATACTGTAATGTTAAATGTCTATAATTAATGTTTAAAAAAAAAAAAAAAAAAAAAAAAAACATTTCCAGAGACATCAGTACCAGTATTAGTATTAGTGATACAGACAAATACTTAAACTATACTGTCATTAAGTTGTTTCTACATTAATTTGGAGAGTAACTGAAATTACTACAATACAAATATAATTAAACCTTCAATGTTTTTATATTTTAATTACAGAAAAATGTGATTAATTTTTTAATTGATTGACAGCACTAAAATCTAGAAACTGCTCAAACCTCACTTGTTAGATGACTAGTCAACCATCCTGACCCAAACACCCAGTCAACCCAGACATCACATAGGGAGTCACTCAGAGCACATATAAAAGGTCATTTAAGTACTCTCTCTAACGCGCGCACACACACACTCAATTTAATTAATACTGCATTGATTGGTATGACCTTGCTTATGGCATGTTCTCAGTGCTTTGTGTGTTAGAAGCAAAGCCCTACTGACTCGCTCCAATTTATCTCTCTGTGCACAGCGTGTGCTTATACCAACAATCAACACATATACAAGCCCCAAGCCCCATTTATCAAATATACAATGTTGAAGACACTAGGGTGTTTGTCCAAACATCACTAACACAAACTATTAACAATATCAGGGTGAACACATTCTCTCAGGTACTGCCACGACTCAGATATACACAAGCAAACACACAGGTTTGGCTATACTTGTGAAGGCCAAATGTCCTCAATTATATAGCGAGATATCATGACAACCAACAAGTGAGGGCATTTTACCAGTCCACACTAGTTAAAAAGTCTTATAAAATCAGCCAAAACATGTTCTTATTTAAATCTAGTGTTTTGCAAATGTTTCCGTGTTGGGTTAGGCCATAGAAAATATCATTAACCTGATGTAAAATCGATGCAATGTCCTCATTAATATAGTCAAACAAACATGTGTGTGTTCCAAGAGTCGGCTTTGCCTCGTAGCAAATCTGCGGCAAAAGGAGACATCCAAACTGCTGAACAAACAGATTAGATAGAAGGAGAAAGGCTTGCAGAGGGTGAAAGTGTAAGGTGTTGTTTAGTAGCACAGGTTAACAAGCCTCTCTTAAGCAGATCAGACTTGGGCAGTGGGACAATCAGCATCTAGGTAATCAGTGCTGACGTGGCATTAGCGTGGTACTAATTCCCTAGCAGCTTTGTGAACAGCCCCCTCCCCTTTCCTTCGGCTGATACTGAAACACACACACACACACACACACACACAGCTGGAGGGTGTCCTTAACAGAATAAGGTATGACCGGAGCAGAGGCATGGCCACAGATGACCTTGAAGGCCCTGCGCTTGAGCATCAGCGTCACTTCCAGTGGACAGCCAGCAGGGGTCCTACTGCAGTGCGTTTAGTGCCATTTTGACAGTGTAAACGCACACAGATGACAGAAGACTCGACAGCGAACGCATCTGAACCACATTTTTCACTCTGTAATTAGGTGTAGTCAGTCAATAAAATCAGAAACAGACACTGTGTTCTTGCACCTACTTTTTGCTTTAGCCCAGCAGTGCTTCAAGGCAGGTCCATAAATAGACACACTTCAATGGTTTCTAAACTTATTCAGCCTTGAGTTTAGCTATTCAACATCACCAGATTAGCAGAAAGACAAATTGCATCAAACAAGGCATTTCAGCACACAGCTAAAGCCTTCAAAGTTCAAAAAACCTGAAATAGAGAATTGATGAAAGGATCAAATGTGTGACATCTAACAAATAAAACAATTTATAGAATAAAAGTATAAAGAATAAAAACAGAAAACAACAATTTTATATTTTAATATTAAGAATTATACATTTTATTTTTGATATTAACTTTTGAATACAATACTGTATTACTATTAATAATAATTATGTTATAAATTATTACAGTTTGTATTATAAATAATAATATAATCATGTTATAAATAAGTTTTATTAATTAATAAAAAATATATAAAAATTTAAATAATTAAATACTATTATAAATCAATTATCAGCATTAAATTATAATAAAATATTCCCTTTCATTTAATTTAATCATGATAAAGACTGGTATGCTGAAAGGCATCAGTTTAAATTAGGGTTATGTTCAGTTGAAATAAAAAAATAAAAATATTGGCAGCGGAATTTGTTTATATATTATATATATATATATATATATATATATATATATATATATATATATATATATATATATATATTCATTCCACTGCCAAGTCGATAAAGGAGATGCCCAAGCCATATCTAAGGGTCAAAGGTCACTGTGCAGTACAGACTTCTAAGAGTCCCAAATATATTTTCATGTGACAAACTATCTGTCTAACACAGGAAATCTAGGACACTTGCAAACCTGTGAACAGAGAGGTCACGGTTAAAAGGCAGACCAGCTAACAGTGTGTATTTCTTGTCAAGAAGAGCCGCCAAGCAGAACCAGAACTGGATCTATAATGCATGAATAACCTACTTCTGATGCCTGCCAGCAAGACAGCGTTCTGTAAGTGTGACAGTGTTCGGTTCGCTCTCATTACAAGAGTGCGTGTGCATATTAAACATGTGGTGTCTGCCACAGTTTTTCGCATTAATGCTTTAAATCAGAAAATAATCAAGGGTGCTATTCGTAGCTCTGACAAATATACCACTCTTGCCTCCTGTGAACATGTGTGTGGTACAGAGAGGAAGTGTTCCTGTTATGGTACTTTATGCCTAAAAAAAAAAAATAAAAAAAAATAAAAGAGCTCTCACTGGGCTTAAAAGGCCTATAAAGAAACCAACACAACAAATGAGTCTTGTACACACTGCTAAAGACTTCTCGACGATCTCAGTCTTTGTGAGCTGCTGCATTTCCAGTTTGAGTATGTTCGGGATGGCAGGGTGTGAAATGATATGAACTCCTCAGATATGGTTTTCAGCTTCGGTCGCTAAAAGAAAACTTAAACACACCCAGAAAAAAAACAATACCAATTAACCCTGCAAAACATATTGATGTGCACACCTCAGAAAGGCATGCGTGAACTTGGAGTCATACGAACAGTTTCCACACTTGTGCAGAATGAAGGAAATAGCAATATGACATGCTGCCACAATACTGGTTTAGTAGAAGTCAACACTTTCCCATATAAGGCTATAACAGTATACACTTTAACCCTCTGGTGCTCTTCGTGTGTCAGTCAAAGCTGAACACTTTTTTTATTATTCTTATTTCAATAAAATTAATGTACTATATTTTAGTTTTGATAATGTTTTTTTTATTATTATTTTGTATTTTTAGGAGATTTCATGGTACTAAATTATATTTACGTTGTAGTTATAATCCATTTATTTACTTTTTTTAACATTTATTTATTTCCATTTTTATTTACTTTTTCCTTTGGCAAATTATTGCTGAAGTGAAAGTTTTAAAAAGGTAACTTACAGAATTTTACATTTATTGTTATGAAAAATGCACAAAATACTATTTTGAAAATTTTATATGAAATATATATATACACATATATTTAAAAACACATTTTACTCTAAAACTGCAAGAAAATCTAAAGTTGTGTTCCAAATTTGAGCTTGATATCTTAAATTAGCTTTCAGTAAGATTTTGTTTGGTCGCAGTACAAAGTTTTCACTAGATGAAATTAGTCTCCTTTCATTTCCAATGTGGTCATTTTTGACTGCAAGAAGCACAAGTGTGATTATTTTTTTTCAGAACCATTTGACCTTTTCGAATCATGTCCTTGATTTTCTTTTGTGTTCACATAGCAAGTGCCAAAACCTTTACCAAATTTAGTACCATTTCGATGAAGTAAAAAACGAAATAAAATTAAATGACCGAAGAGCACCAGAGGGTTAAAACAAGATAAATAAATGATATACTTAACTGAAAAAATTATAATAAACTATTATTTTTTATATATATATATATATATATATATATATATATATATATATATATATATATATATATATATATATATATATATATATATATATATATATATATATATATATATATATATATATATATATATATATATATATATACAGTGGGTACGGAAAGTATTCAGACCCCCTTAAATTTTTCACTCTTTGTTATATTGCAGCCATTTGCTAAAATCATTTAAGTTCATTTTTTTTCCTCATTAATGTACACACAGCACCCCATATTGACAGAAAAACACAGAATTGATGACATTTTTGCAGATTTATTAAAAATGAAAAACTGAAATATCACATGGTCCTAAGTATTCAGACCCTTTGCTCAGTATTTAGTAGAAGCACCCTTTTGATCTAATACAGCCAGGAGTCTTTTTGTGAAAGATGCAACAAGTTTTTTACACCTGGATTTGGGGATCCTCTGCCATTCCTCCTTTCAGATCCTCTCCAGTTCTGTCAGGTTGGATGGTAAACGTTGTTGGACAGCCATTATTAGGTCTCTCCAGAGATGCTCAATTGGGTTTAAGTCAGGGCTCTGGCTGGGCCATTCAAGAACAGTCACGGAGTTGTTGTGAAGCCACTCCTTCGTTATTTTAGCTGTGTGCTAAGGGACATTGTCTTGTTGGAAGGTAAACCGTCGGCCCAGTCTGAGGTCCTGAGCACTCTGGAAAAGGTTTTCGTCCAGGATATCCCTGTACTTGGCCGCATTCATCTTTCCCTCGATTGCAACAAGTCGTCCTGTCCCTGCAGCTGAAAAACACTCAGACGGCATGATGCTGCCACCACCATGCTTCACTGTTGGGACTGTATTGGACAGGTGATGAGCAGTGCCTGGTTTTCTCCACACATACTGCTTAGAATTAAGGCCAAAAAGTTCTATCTTGGTCTCATCAGACCAGAGAATCTTATTTCTCACCATCTTGGAGTCCTTCAGGTGTTTTTTTAGCAAACTCCATGCGGGCTTTCATGTGTCTTGCACTGAGGAGAGGCTTCCGTCGGGCAACTCTGCCATAAAGCCCCGACTGGTGGAGGGCTGCAGTGATGGTTGACTTTCTACAACTTTCTCCCATCTCCTGACTGCATCTCTGGAGCTCAGCCACAGTGATCTTTGGGTTCTTCTTTACCTCTCTCAACAAGGCTCTTCTCCCCCGATAGCTCAGTTTGGCCGGACGGCCAGCTCTAGGAAGGGTTCTGGTCGTCCCAAACGTCTTCCATTTAAGGTTTATGGAGGCCACTGTGCTCTTAGGAACCTTAAGTGCAGCAGAAATTTTTTTGTAACCGTGGCCAGATCCGTGCCTTGCCACAATTCTGTCTCTGAGCTCTTCAGGCAGTTCCTTTGACCTCATGATTCTCATTTGCTCTGACATGCACTGTGAGCTGTAAGGTCTTATATAGACAGATGTGTGGCATTCCTAATCAAGTCCAATCAGTATAATCAAACACAGCTGGACTCAAATGAAGGTATAGAACCATCTCAAGGATGATCAGAAGAAATGGACAGCACCAGAGTTAAATATATGAGTGTCACAGCAAAGGGTCTGAATACTTAGGACCATGTGATATTTCAGTTTTTCATTTTTAATAAATCTGCAAAAATTTCAACAATTCTGTGTTTTTCTGTCAATATGGGGTGCTGTGTGTACATTAATGAGGAAAAAAAATGAACTTAAATGATTTTAGCAAATGGCTGCAATATAACAAAGAGTGAAAAATTTAAGGGGGTCTGAATACTTTCCGTACCCACTGTATATATATATATTTTTTTTTTTTTTTTTTTTTTTTTTTTCTCCCCCCCTCTGGATTGTCCAAACATAGGCATTACCACATGGTTATTTAATATTTAAATTATTTTTCTACTGAACTTCCAATAATAATAATAAAAAAAAAATGTATATTGTGATATATACCATTACTGTGATATAAAATGACTCGTGCTGTAATATAAGATTCTGGTCATCCCACCCAGCCTTAATCCTAGAGTAATTGAGATGTGCAGCATTATGCTCACTGCATGCACTGATTGGTTGGATATAATGACCCTCTCTAGAGATCATCAAGTACCATAATCACTTCCCTGCCAGAGAGAAGGGGAACTTGTTTGCTTGTTTGCTAGGGACACAGCTGGGACAACTTGTATGGGTCTGTGTAAAGGAAAGAGGGATAGTAAATACAGAAAAAAGAACTGGCTCTACACCTCATAAAACAACCATGTAGGTTGGAGCCTGATGGGAGGAAAAAAAGGAAAAGAAAAAAAAATACTAAATGCTTCAATGCAACATTGTACTCGAGTGCACTTGAACTCTTCAGTATGTTCGCCTACGTTTAAATGACACGCAGTCTGTCTGATTTGCTGGTTTTAGCATGACTCAGCTGTAATACCCCCACCACCTGCTACCTAAGAACACAGCCAACATCTTAAAAGCTTTGTTTAGGTGATGTTTTTCCTTCACAGATCAGAAACAAGAGACCACATATGGTGAAAATAAAGCAGCATGTATGGTCAAGATGAATCAGTGGCTACACTTGCAAAACAGTTGCTGAATGCAAGCAAACAGAAGTGTCCAAATGTTAGTCTAGGTTTCTTGGACCAAAACAATAGTAATTTAGTTTCACATTACCATTTTCCAGGTCTCTCTGACCCTTATTGTTAAACAACATACACTTCAAAATACAGAACAGGAACGAATGCAAGATTGTGTATTTTCAGTATGAAAGTCAGACACATGGGGTCTCTGCAGGAGGCCAGCAGGGCTCTGTGTCATCTCTGTGGTCTCGTGTGAGATTTGCGAGAGGATGGCAGGTCATACTGTACTCCAGCCCACGTCTGGAAGTCAGATTAGAGCCAGATCATGTGAGCTACAGAGAAGGGCTAGGCCAAGCTCAAACTGTCCTCAAAAACACAAAAGAAATAGCATAAACAACTGTTTTGCTGTAATCTATTGACGGATTTTTATTTATTTATTTTTTACATCAAGCCTCTTTACATTACAGATTCATAAAAGTGGTCCTTGATTATGATTTCACTTTTTTAACTTTAGTTAGTGTGTAATGTTGCTGTTTGAGCATAAACAACATCTGCAAAGTTTCGATACTCGAAGTTCAATGCAAAGGGAGACCATTTCTTTTACAGAAATTGCTTTTTAAGGACTACAACAAACAGCTGGTAGGGACTACAACAAGCTTCTTCCTGGGTTGTTGACATCACAAACCCCAAAATTTACATAAACTCTGCCCTCAGGAACACGCAACAAAGGGGGTGAGGCCATGTTGGGCTGTTTTAGAGAAGAGGAAGAGTTGTTGTAGTAGAGTTTTGTTGCCATGCCGTCATTTTACGCCGGACTGCTTCACAAACGAGAGTCAATTCAACACTGAAGTTTAACATGACGGCACATGCGAGTCAATGAGTTGAATCAACTCCACAGCAACTACATAAGTCTCTTGTGGAGTCTCTCCATCAGTGTCCGACTCCGGTTCGAACAATGTAAGGCTGAACACCATTACTGACAATCGGCATTTTGGCTGTGTGAGATTCTCCAGCTTTGTTGTTTTTGAGCAACAAAGCACGAACTGTTAAAGCTCCACCCTTTTCTGGAAAGCGGGCCAAGAGCAGCAGCTCATTTGCATTTAAAGGGACACACAAAAACAGCATGTTTTTGCTCACACCCAAATAGGAGCTATAATAAATAATCTGTGGGGTATTTTGAGCTGAAACTTTACAGACACATTCTGGAGACACCAGAGACTGATATTACATCTTGTGAAAAGGGGCATAATAGGTCCCCTTTAAAACATTGTGTTCTAACAAGTTGCAACAAGTTTACAGCATCTATTAATTATTCTGTCCTCACTGAAAGCAAGATACTGCCAGAAATCAGACATTTGATGTTTAATACAGCAATGACTTCTCAACATGACTAAAACAGAAACCAATCGCCTATCAAAACGTCTTGTGGAACATATTGTAGCTGCTTAGCACAAAAACTCATGGAAGAAACAAGATTAATAGCTTGGTGTTTTAAGACGTCAGGCCTGGTGAGGACACGGTGTGAAGGTTCGTGTAAAGGTATGTTCCATCATTAAATTACCTCATTAAGTCAACAGTGTAAGCAGTCATGATGGTAAATGCCATTCAAATTTCAATATACAGGCTATTGCAGTGTGAAGACAGTCAAAATATTTATGCCAAGCATGCTGGCACCTCATCACGGGGAATATAAAAATAATGTAGCACATATGCACAGCACTCAAAGGTGACTTTGAAAGACCTCGTGAGATATTTTGAGACAGAGGCACGTGTTCGGTCACAAGTAACAGCAGCAAAAGTTTGGAACAGGAGCATGGGTTTGGTAAGGATATGATCATGTGCATTTCAATTCCTGGAATGCTGGGAACATCCTGTTGCAGGCCTCTGGAATGGCATATCCTCGGCGGGACGGTCACAAGTCTCGTTTAGTACAGTTCAGAGGCTACAACAGTTCAGCAACAACACCTATGTATCTTTTAACCAGAACATTTTATTACATGGGTAAGTTAATTTCCCTCTCGTTCCTCCAAAGTACACGTACATTCAATAAGCTAAGAGGTGGTCAGATGCCAAACATATGGAAATCTGCAATATTTGGCCCCAAATTGTAGGCTAATATATTAATTTGACTAATAATAATGATGATGATGATGATAATTATTATTATTATGAATAGTATTGCTAAATAAAAATTATTAAACCAAATCCATCCACTGTGAAAAACAAAAACTCCTGTACACTGGAGAAAAATTGATTATATGTTTCCCTCAAAATTCTTTAGAGAGAAGTATTATTTTTCCTTTTTTACCCAGAATAGGATGGAGTGAGCATTACTTGGCGCTAAACATTTCATACGGGACGCCAGAGGGCTCTCTTGAGTAGATACACTACATATGCTTCACAGAAGCAATATAACTCACATCGATACAGGAAATCCCCTATGGACATCATACTGTTGGTGTAACTGAATACAAAGATCGAAACGCTTTGATTGATTAAACATGAATAGAGCTGCACAACTAATCATAAAAAGATTGCGATCTTGATTCACGCACCCACGCGATCCTACTTTATTAATGACAACGATTCTCCTGTGTCTATTAAACCTTTGACAAAATCATACCGGAACATTCAAACTTGTGTTCGTGCTGCCAGAGCCAGAGAGAGCAGTTCTGAATCACACATTAGTCATTTCTGATAATATTCACATTATCACAGAAGTACTGAGATATAAGTTTTAAGTTAGTATTTAAACACTGATGTCTACGATAGCGATCAAAATAAAGTAAACTACCTTTTGAAACGAACTTGGCACTTCAAATAACGGTTGTATCAGTTACATCCAATTCCACTAGGTGGTGAGAACTGACTGTTAAAAAAATATTTGTGTCATTGAATCGTTTATTCAAAAGATTTGTTCAAAAACAATGATTCATCCAGCAATGAAACAAGATTTATTAATGAGTCATTGAATTCATTGAATTCATTCAAGACCATTTTTTAAATAATTAATTCAAACATTTTCAAGCAATTAGAGTCAGCAATTTATATTTTGTCAGAACCTTTAGTCAATTACATGTTTTGTTTGGTTGTATATTCAGAATCATGGGAGAATCGTGATCTCTATTTGAAACCAAAAAAAAAAAAAAAAAAAAACGTGATTCTCATTTTATCCGGAATTGTGCAGCTCTAAACATGAACATAATAAACACACAACTATGACAATACACTAAGCCAAATCGCGATGCACTAATCATGCAGCCCTACCCATCATAGACAAACAGAGAGAGGTAGCTCTGGCTACAATGTTCTTCTGCAAGACGCATGCAGTTTTGTTTATTAACCGCTAGAGCGCCAAAAGTGACACACTGCAGCTTTTATAAAAGTATTATTTCTTATCAAACCCAAAGTTTTGATCATCAGTGTAAATTTTTAAAGTGCAAAGTCCTCCTCTTGATAGAGCGGTCCCATATCTCAGCATTTACAAGAGCTTGAAGGTCAGTGATGATCAACAGAACTGAATGTTGAGTCAAATCTACTGATAAGATTGCATGTACACTCCAGGACTTGTGACTGCACAACCTTCCGAAAAGTTCCTGAAGTCCACAGCCACATGCTTAGTTCATTTCCCTCTTTGTACAGAATCACATCACCCCAACGTACACAGATTTGTCCTGCAAAACAACATATTTGTCCTGGGTTCACTGAAAGCAGAATGCAATCCAGTCAAGCAGGTTTAGCCAGCACTACTTGCAACTGATAAGAATAATTTCAGGCTAGCACAAAAATATACGACATGACTGGGTGTACAGAGAACAGAGTGTTGGCTTGTGTTTAATATGTTTTCATTTCAAGCCATATTTTCCTCTATTAGCTTCTTAAATGCTAGTCATAGATAACCTTTGTCACAGTAAAATTGACCTTATATACACTGCCTGGATATTCACAAAGCTAACAATCCACATAGTCTGCATATACACTTTTTTTTTTTTTTTAGCCCAATGTATACTTCACTTTTTATGCGTACGCGAGGTTCAGCGTACAGTGCGCGTGACGCAAATTTCGTCATCAGAAGAACACACAAGTATTGTACGCACACCGCCGGATTTTTGTAAGGTTGCACATGCGCATTTAATGTTTTTATTTTTTGCAGTAATTAGTTTATCCACAAGGTGGCAACTGTACTCTGATGGCGTTGACTCACAAGGTAGTCTAAGCAAACCTGCATAAACAGAACAGACTGGTACGCATGCAAGCTACAACGACAACGAAGGCCTATATAGACGACAGATTGTGCAAAGAGGTTAGAAAGTACCCTCATTTGTACAACTTTAGCATCAAAGAAAACAAATATATTTACATGGGTTGTAACTCGTGGCGAGAGATTCCTCAAAACTGCTAATGCGTCAAACGCTTGTGTACGTGTCTAAGTCAAGTGAAGTACTTTACAAGGCTGTGTGTTCGACCGTGCGCATATGCTAGCATACGCGTAAAAAAAACGAAGTATACTCAGGGCTTATGCCCTCAGGTCACTGTAAACAGCACCGTTTAGAAAGAACCCCCTATGGGAGCAAGATTGTAACTTTCAGCCACCCGACAATGTCCCATAGGACTACTTTTTTGCCTCCCCCATCTTCGCTCACTAAGAATCCTACCGTTTGTGCGGTTCTGTCACCCTGCTCACCACACTGGACCCTTAAGGCCACATGTTCGAGACCAGAGTTGACAGACCCCTGGCCATCCATTCTTCTTACTCCTCCTGTCTTTAGCCCTCTCCCTTCCACAATATACATCACATGTTCGGCACAGTTTCTTGCTTAATCAGGAACTGACCTTTATACAGACTAACCCCAGCACCAGTGTTGCCGCACGCATGTGATGCTGACTCAAATCAACTCAAACTCTCGCTTCGTATGCACAAAAACAGAACTCAAAAACAGATTTTTCAACTTTGGCAAATCTTTAGGGACAGGAAGCTGGAATTAATAAAGCTCTTTATCCAAAAACATCTCCCTTCCTGAGTTTCAGAAAAAGAAACATGGGAATGATCAAACTAATTACAATAGCACTGGTTACTTCAGTTACCAAAACATCCATAACAAATACAATTATTATTGAGGAACTCAATAGTTTGGGAATGTTTACAGATTTCCAAGCCCATGGGATTTCCAGATATTCAGGTTTTAATTGAGATCATTTTACTAATGCACTCCTTCCACATTGGTTTCCTCAGAAATTAACAACTGCAATCAGGCTCCAGTTGATGGTAAAACAAATTACGTGTCTCTGGTTAGAAAGAAGAACAAGCTGTACCAAAGAAATACCACAACCTGGGAAGCACCAGGGGAAGTTCTGGCTGTACGGCGAGACCACTATCAGGGTTAGTCATCTGAAGAGTTAATCATTTTAGTTCACCAGATGACGGAGTGCAAACTCTTGCATGAGGTCATATGTGACATCACCACATACGAGTGATTACGGTGATGAATGTTCAACTTTTTCCTCCTTCCATTAATAGAAAAAAAAGAAAAAGAAAAAGTTGACTTAGTCTTCCAATCAACAGAATTAAGTAGTCCCTGGTTAAAAATTGACCTTGTGGAGCCGATAGATTTCTATTCTTCCTTCTGTTACCATACAAAAACCAATCATCTAACTACACTGTTGCCATAGCACCAAGGCAGAGCTGCGGATTGGAGGAAAACAACTTGTTACCTTTGGAAAACCAAGGAGAATAACACAAACATATGACATCCCCCATTAAGAACAGTACTACCTAAAAATAAATGTTTCAATGCAACCCTAACATGATGCACTGTAGCTTTATATCAAACTTAAATATGAGAAAATCCCAGCATTTTTCTTCCTGACATGAAAGCAGGTGTGTTTGGCAGTTGTTCTATGACCTATAATCAAGTTAGCAGGTGTAGTTGTACTAGTGTAGTGAGCTTCAGTGCATGCTTGATAAGCAGAAGAGATAGGCTCAAGTATGGTCCACTGCACTTAGTGTTAAAGCAATGTTTTTCAGCAGTTAGTCAAAATGTAAGCCATATAAGGACTATTTCTATAGAATATGCAAACACAGGATGAATTCTAGCGTTAAAACAGCAAGGCAGAATTGAAATTAAGGTGCATTCATATGTATATGAACTCCTATCCATGCTGTTTGTTTTTGTTTGTTTGTTTGACACCATGCCAACTTCTTTGGCTATTTTCCTGGTGAAAAGTAAGATATTTAAGACCCATTTCCTATATATTTTTTAAACTAAACACAATATCCCATTTGTAAATATACTTATCCCACCTGAAAATCCATCTGATTGGTCCAGTAAAAGCTAAAGATGTTCCTCTAGCACATTTTTACATTAAACAAATTTTTTTTTTTTTTTTTTTTTTTTTTTAAATCTGTCCAGACGGAGAGCAAGAATGCATCCTGTGTGAACAGCTAAGACATATTCACCTAAATTCAAAGGAAAAAAAACATGCTAACTTTATGTACAATTCTTAAAAATTATTATTAAAACTATAATTTTCACTCAGAAATTGATCATAAATTGCATAAACAATTACAAAGAAAAACTGAAATAGGCTAGTTCTTTCTTGTAAAAACGTACTCCAAAAATCAGTTTATTTACAAGTTTTATTTTAAATTTAACACCGATTTCTCCTAGTTGCACAAAAAGGAGAGTCCTAAATAGTGTATGCACTATGCAGACAAAAATTTAACCTCATCTACCAGAAACATGATGCAAAATAAACACAGAACAGTGTCTATTACTGTGTCCTGAGGCCTGTTTAAAATTTCATCAGCTTGGCCTTGTTGTCGTGGATCTACCTTAACCCAAAGAGCCAGTGGGGCGTCTACTCCCTTCTGGGGATGGGATAGTTTTACATTTGCCCTGTCTGACCACACCACGCCACAAGCCAGGCAGCCAACCGCCACGTGGCTAACAATGACTGGCACAAACATTGCCCGAGTCGGATTACACAATACACAACAATTGCGTGTGTTTGTGTTGGATGCATGCAAATAACAGAAGGCAATAGCTCACGTAAATACAAAGAGTCCTCTCTAACCTGCTAACACTGTTACAGCTATCTGCATACCAGTGTAACATGAAGCTGATGTAGAGATGTGGATAAGAATTATTTAAAACCGAGCAAGTAATGTAATATAAACAAGCAATATCAAAATACATGAACAGGAAAAGATCAACTCGTTCACAGTCTTTTTCTCCCCAAGCATATTCTTCTGAGCCCGTACGGACTCCTCTGAGAGTAATAGACTCTGTCTATATTGGACTGCGACAAGTAATTATTGCTCACAGAAACAAATAACACACAGGTACATGATCCCCATGCAGTTCTCCTATACAACACACCTCAAATGATGAATCGGCTGTTCTCTGGGGCCATAATGGACTGCAGATGCAAATTAGTGTGTGCAGTCATTGTAAAGCATTCATTAATAGTTCATTAGCTTTTATAAACAGTCCATTGAGTTCTCAAGTGAGTGCCCTTATCTTATTGAGTGAGAATTATTTATAAGCGACCATTATAAGCTACTTGTGATCCCATACTTCTAAATACATGCACTTTAATGTGGCTGAAATGCAGATTTTCATGTCTTCTGGTATAGATTGCAGTCTGCGGTTTATAAACATTTATAAAACTGAAAGTTTGAGGTCTCAAATCTGTCATGAAACCGCCTACACACAAACACCTGTGACTGCACAACAAACTAATTCTTAATGTGTCAAATTGCTACAAAATATTAAAATGATTAGTTAGGCTAATGAACTGCATTACTTGTCAGAGGAATTGCTTATTACTATTAATATATAATTTATTGAAAATAAGTGTATTTGATCATGCTGCTGGAAAACACTCAAATCTGTGTGTTTATGATTTTACCAAGGTTAAGGAAGTTTTATGCACTCCACTGCATTATGCCTAACAACACCCCATAACTGATATTGAATTCATGGTAATCCTCTCATAGCCGTTTATTTTATTATGCTACCAATACATATGAGACATAGTAGTAGTCGTCGTTTTTATGTCCAGTGTTGTGGCTTGCTTGTTTTTTAATAACAAAAAAAGTTACATTTTTGGCAAATGTTAAATACATTAAGTAAATTTGTGTAATTTAATACAGTTAGAGTTTTGCGTAAAATTCTGAGACTGCATTTCACTGTTTTTATTCATTTTGAGGAATACTGAATGTTTTCGTGCAAGTGAGATAATAAATGCATGTTCACATTTAGTCTAGAACTACAATAACTATCATGTTCACACAGCGCACACAACACCTCTGCACTTTATTTCTCTGAAAAAGTAACGTGTTACTTTACTAGTTACTTGAAAAAGTAATCTGATTAAGTTACTTGTAATGCGTTACCCCCAACACTGTTTATATCAAAGTCTGATAAAAGCTGTTATTTCAGTTTGTCGTTAATATATAGTAATGGCCTCTGTGAGCTGCACTTACCCCGTTCTGTGCGGGTTCGTCCGATCTGTGATCTGCACTAGGACTCATGGTGTCCTGGTCATCTGAGTTGGATGTGTGGGTGGGGTCGATATCGCTGCTGGTGCAGACTCTGTGTCTCAGGACAAAGGCAGCGCCCTTGTCCTCCCTCGCCTCCCCTCCGTCCAGCTTGCTTCCTGTTGCTTCTGCTCTTTCTTAATACTGCTGGACCACACTGGACCGAGAGGACGCTTGACTCCAAAACTGTCCTCCGTGAATTCAGAGCAGAACACGAGACTCGCTGCTGGACCTGGTGAAGACATAAGAAATAACATTAAATATCTAAGTGAGATGCTTAGGGGATTTTACCACTACCATTCAAAAGTTTGGGGGTCTCTCATGGAGATTTCTTTGAAAAACAAACTCACTACCTCACTATAGTCTAGCATCATACATTCGGAAAAACTAAACATATAAACCAGGGGCGTGACGAGATTGTGCCACAAGATCTCAGGAGATTAAAATGTGACAAGATTTCTTGTCAAGGAGAAAAGCTGTCTCACATGGGGGTGAGTAAATTCAGGAAATTTTAATTCTGATTGAACCAATCTTTTAAGGCCCATTTACTTCTCCTTGCTAAAAGTATGGGTCAGATGGCATCAGGTGTGACTGCAACAGCGATGCATAACCAAAATGATTGAGAAGTTATGTATCTGGTTAATTACATAAAAGGGTAATGGCTCAATGGGCTTTATATAGATAGAGTAAGAACTCAATGAAACTACTAAGTAGTTCATAAATCCTGTTTCACAACACATTTTGAAATCAATGATTCTGCCTATTAGTACATAGTGGGGTTTGTGAAAAGCGTCTGCGCAAGAACCGATAAAACCTTAATCCAAGCTAAAAAAAATGCAATACTTTCATCCGACTGCCACAATCCGATGTTGCAACCCCTGTGGTCTAGCCAGGGTACTTGCACCACACAAGGGCACTTGACTTAAAACCGGTCACCTGAGGTTCAGTGTCACTACATATCTTAAGTCATGTCAGAAAGCTAATTTAGTGCCCAAAGCTTCAGCATTATATGATAAAAAGGGAATGTTTTAACAAGGCAAATCAGGATCTCTAAACAATCTGCATCTAAATAGATTAGCTTGGTTATTACGTCACATCTACAGCATGATCGAAATCAGCCCTCTCCTTCAAACACTCTCTGCCAGTCTGAAGTGCGTTTAATTTGAGTTGATATCAGCTGCAAGCCTTGAGCAGTCTGCCAAGCTCACAGAAGCAAGATGCTTCACAGTCACAGCTGTGAAACTGACAGCATCCGTCTGCTTAGAGTTTCAGTCTTTTTGTAAATGAAAAGTGTGGCAACAGCTGTCTGTTCACAAGCCAGGAAATCAGATTCAGCTAGAAACTAACTGCACGGCGGTCTGTGTCCAGTTTGGCAAAAACATGAAGATGCCCTTTTCTTCTCAAGTTCAGCACTCTCTGGTGTCACATCAACTGCTTCGGTATCATGTGACACAGTAGGAGTGTGAAACTGACCCCTCTTGCTCCCTTGGACTACTGTGCAGAAGTTTTGTGCCAGAGGAGAAATCGGATACAAACAGTTTAAATGTCTCTATACATTTATCCATCCATTCAGAGGGTGGGGAGGAGGTGACAAGTCATTATCGGTTAATTATCGGCTCATTCACTTAATAAATGCCTGTTTAAAGTCTCTGGCATCATTTAACTTCCACATGAGTGTCATATTTTTATGCAATCCTACAGCTGTCGAGTCCTGAAAGTGCACAAAATCAATTTATCATGTTATCTAAATGATTTTTGCAGTCTGAACATCAAAAAACATGATATCTGATGTTTAAACCTGCATACAAGTGGTTTGAGATGAGATTAAAATGATTTTTGAAATACGTACGAACAGACCAAAGCTCAGTCTGCAGCAAATCATCTTGATAGATGTGAGCAGTTGCTGTATGAGATATTTCTTGGCATCATGCTGACACTTACATCTATACTATAACGATTGACATAGATACACTGGATACTGATTACACTATCTGAACAAACAGATCTGATTTCATCACTAGGCCAGTCAGTCCTAAAGCCTGGATATAAAAAAAAAGCAGATAGGAACAAAGTTTAAACATTTGCACAGAAATCAATGACAATATTCATGAGCAAAATACACTTCCAAAGAAGCAGGTAGTCAATTTCCATTGTGTAGCTAAGACTTTTCCCGCAGAAACAAAACAGAGAAAGAAATAAATCAATTGAGACACCAGTCAGTGAAAGTGCTTACCAGGGAGTACAGGGAAAAAAAGAAATGACATCTGAAATTGATTTTCTTTTGCCACTGACCAACTGCCAGCTGACTTTTCTGTATTTTCAGCTCTAAATTGTCACTGCTCGTGAATTTGTCAGCAATTCCCTATCCGCAAAGACAAGTTTCATTCTCGAAGGGCAGCAGTCTTCACACTGTGCTTTGGTACGGCAAGAACTGTCAAAAAGCACCTGAGAGAGTGTCACTGATACATCTCTCTCTTAGATCCAGTGTACCTTCTACAGAACCTAAAAGGCATGTACCCGTCCCGTCTGACTCTTGGAAAGCTCTCTATAAAAGGGGACAGACCAATAGACCTGCATCAGAGAAACAAGTGTGCCGCTATCTTTAGAATTTTGTGTTTGAACTTCTGTTTTTGCTGTAGATCTGCATATTTCTATGACATCGCTTGTGAAGTGGATTTACTTATTGTAGAGTTAACAAAAGTTATCACAAGCACTGTAATGTTTGAAGCTGGTGTCATAAATGTCAGTAGACCAGGAAAATTTTAAAGGGGTGGTTGACTGATTTCACTTTTAAAACTTTAGTTCAGTCAGGACCACTTAACTCAAAAATAAATTACCAGAGACAAACTTTTTAGTCTTAGTTTTCATGAGCTCCATGAAAGCTAAGACCAGGAACAGCAGCAGCTTCTGGGGACAACCTCCCATTTTTTAAACTGGGAGAGCAGCACAAAATCGCCCTACTGAGAACAGCGCATGCATCAATGACAACAGAATGACACTGATTCAGTTAAACACAAGTTTAAGGAGGAGCTGGGGGAGGAGGTGGGTTATAAGCAGTGTGCAGTGGAAGCAGCCAAGCAAGCAAAGAGACGGAAGCTGCGTTTAAGTACTGCGCCTTATTTGAGTTGCCAATTGAGTCCATAGAACTCGGATCAGCTGATATGGGTGGGGTTGGAATTTGCGAATCAGCTGATAGCGGAGCTTGACTACAAGGCCTGCCTGAACTAACACAGAATGCTTGATTTAGTGTGTAATGTTGCTGTTTGAGCATAAACAACATCTGCAAAGTTACGACACTCAAAGTTCAATGTAAAGGAAGATTTTTTTTCTTTCACAGAAATCACTTTTTAAGGACTACAACAAATGGCTGGTAGAGACTACAAAGAGTTTAGTGACATCGCTAACCATAAAATTTACATAAACCCTGCACCCGGGAATACACAACAAATAGGGCCCTATGAAATCAGTTTTATTTTTTCCCAAATTCCGTTTTTTCCATTTTAATTTAATTTATTCATTTTTTTGGACTCCATTTAATGGTTAAATTAAATTAAAAGCATGTCTAATTAATTGAAATAATAAAATGTATCCAATTTACCAACAATTTATTAAAAGTTTGCCAAAAATTTAATTTTTTAGGGCCCTATGATATACATTTTATTCTTTCCCCTCAAATTCCATTTCGATTCCATTTTAATGGTTTACATTTTAATACACTGATACATTTTAATAATCAAAAAGCATGTCTAATTAATTGCGCGCGTGTCTGTGTGTGTGTGTATTCATGTGCGCGTGTCTATGTGTGTGTGTATTCATGTGCGCGTGTCTATGTGTGTGTGAGGTAAGTGAAACCACGCTTCATTAATTTCAGAGGCACACAGATATGCAGGATTCATATTTAAATCTATTTGCAGTTTAATATTCACAGACACTACTCTATATTGTGATTGTACTGTGTACTGACCTTTTTATTCATTCATCAAAAATTTGACAAATTCCGTGACATTCCGCTTTACATACTAAATACTATATTTTGTTTTTATGACTGGATTCAGCTATTCCGTCCGCGTTTTCTGCATCGCGGAAATCATAGGGCCCTAAACAAAGGGGGTGAGGCCATGTTGGGCTGCTTTTAGAGAAAAAGAGTTGTAGTAGAGTGTTGTTGCAATGCCGTCATTTTATGCTGAACTGCTTCACAAACAAAGGTCAATCCAACGCTGGATTTACACAAATGATTAACATGACGGCACATGCTAGTCGATGAGTTGAATCAACTCCACAGCAACTACAGAAATGTATCCACTAACCATTCAGAAATGTCCAGATCCATTCTAAAAGTTGTAACTTCTTCCTGAGTCTCTCCATCAGTGTCCGACTCTGGTTTGAACAATATAAGGCTGAACACCGTTACTGAAAATCGTCATTTTGGCTGCGTGAGATTCTCCAGCTTTGTTTTTGTTGAGCAACCAAAGCACGAGCTGTTAAAGCTCCGCCCTCTTGTGGAAAGAGGGCCGGGAGCAGCAACTCATTTGCATTTGTGCATTTTTGCACACACAAAAACAATGTGTTTTTGCCAAGACCGAAATAGGGGCAAATTTGACAAGCTATAATAAATTATCTGTGGGGTATTTTGAGCTGAAACTTCACAGACACATTCTGGGGACACCAAAGACTTATATTATATCTTGTAAAAGGGGCATAATAGGTCCCCTTTAAAATGAGCAGTTCATTTATAAATCCATAAGATCTTACCTTCATGCGGTGGAAGACAGAACACAACAACAACAGTGCTAAAAAGGGGCGGGGCTACATAAGTTCTATAGAAAGGACTTGACTATGGATGTACTTTGTGGCATCGGCCGTTGTGTGAGCATGAAGGAAATTAGTCACTTTTACACTGGAAGGAGAGAGGCTGAGACTGACACCTACAGAAGTACTTGGCTACAAGACATGTTGCACGCTATACCATCGCATATGCTACTAAGATGACTAAATAAATTGGACAGAGAAATGCTTGCATTACGCTTGATTCACGAAAAGCTATACTGGTTCCACCTCAGTTTACAGAAGGTCACACACGCAAAAATTCAAAGTAGAAGTGGTGATTCATGGAATTTTATCATAGCTTTTTATGTTTTGGTAGCAGATGAACCTCAGGAACACCACACATCTTTGCCAACCGTGTGAATCAGATCTATGATGATTACATGCATGTGACTCAGATTTTTGTAGCGAGAATTGCATTTGTTTAATAATAGTACATAAGTTACATTTATGTTAATAAAATCTAATACACACACACACAACCCAACGCGTGCGTGCGTGTGTGCGCTTCATGTTTTATGGGGACATTCCATACAGACATAATGATTTTTAAACTGTACAAATTGTATATTCTGTCCCCTATAACCCAACCCCTAAACCTACCAATCACAGGAAACTTTCTGTATATTTACGTTTTCAAAAAATGGGGAGCACACACACAAGTCTATTGATTCTCATCACCTAAAAATTTAAACAGAACATGCTTTCATCTAAAAACCCATCTGGGTCCAAATCTAGTGTTTAATCAATGTGTGAATAAATACATCTTAATTAATTAAAATTTTAGTGACTGCACTCAATAAGTGATTTATATTTTATTAATTCAATTATGAGAACTTAAAAAATATATATAAATATTTTAATATTCTTTATTATTTAATTTATTATTATATTATATTATATTATATTATATTATATTATATTATATTATATATATATATATATATATATATATATATATATATATATATATACACACACACACACAAAATATTAATATACAATTATTATAATAACATTTTATGTTAATAATAATATATAAGTTAATATATAAGGTGACCAGGTTTGGAAATCAATTTTAAAATTCACTGATATTTCCACGACTGTGGGAAGCCCAATTCTGACTTTCAGAAAGTGAGAGAGAGAACATCATCAAATCTTTATTATTTTAATACTGTACAACAGAAATGTACATTGAGTTCAGTGACAACCTGCAGGCATATTCAAAGAGTAGACCACACTGGAGCTAACTAACATGTTCCTACGAGACGCATAAATACACAGCTGCAACATCCGATTTTCCTGAGGATTATAGAACGAAGGGGAAAACATGTCTAAACAAAAACAAGTGAGAGAATGGAGAAACCCAAACAAAAGCAGTTGTTGGAGACAGTCTTTGGGGGTGTGTGCATGTCATGTGACCGGGTAAGAGTGCAAAACAGAGGGGTTAGAGGTGCCTTTGTGTGCCGTCTGTTGGTCATGAGACCAGGGCTGACCACCAGCGCAGCACTGAACTTCTGTCAGAGGAAGAGGCCCTTTGTGAGAGAGTGAAGAGGAAAATCCAAAACTACTACTAATAATAATAATAAATACATTTTATATTATATTATATTATATATATTATAGAAGTGTGAATCTTCACTTGCCTCACGATTCGATTATGATTCAGAGGGTAACATGAAAAACATGTTATATAGATATTCATCTAAAATATAGAATCCAAATCGGCCCTCTACCCTCTCCAATGCTAAATCAGACCAAAATATTTTTGGTTTTAGTCAGGAATTTTCAGTGCATCACTATCTGACACTGAATAATAATAATAATAATAATAATAAGTCATGACGCAGAAAGAGGTTAACCTGTCCTTCACACCACGTGCCACAGACATACCAGTGTGTCAAATGCTTCATTTGCTTCGACACAGGCCCAGCTCATGTGCAAACCAGAGTGACCAAGGTCAAACTGAGCACTTTGCCTAAACCTCCAATTCACCATAATGGGCTAAAGAAACTGCTGGTGTCACAATGAATAGACTAAGGCAAAATGACATGGATTACTGAGGAGCTTTCCAGTATATTATCTACACAAACAGGATGAGCCAGAGGAGACTGTCGTCTTGGCAACGTCATGCCACCTTGTTCAGATTATGGGAATTGAGGAATGACATGAAGATGTGCTGCACAGCGCATCGTATTTTGGTTTTAAACACAGTTTATGGCCTCATACCTACAGCACGGCAAACCAAATCAATGAAGATTTTTTTCAGGAGTTGAGCAGTTCCCCTGCCATTTAAAAGATGTTTGCTTTGTCGATCAATGGCACACAATTAGCCTCTCTGATAAGGTGCCTTTCCACACTGCAGAGGCCCACTACTACTGCTGACACTATAATAGAGAGGGACTGATAATCGGATTGACCAACATGAACACTTTCCCCTTAATAGGTTATTAGTTAATAGGTTATTGGTGTATAGCAATAAACTGAACTCTAAAAATAAACAGCATGCAAGTTTTAAAGGGCATGTATTGTTTGCATAGCTCACCTTTTAAACATTTAACAAAAAATTGAGCAAAAATAATGGCGTAATAATAGCATATAGTATAATAATAATATATAAAATAGTTTATATAATGATTATTTTGTTATTAGTGAGAAAAATACAACATTAAACTAGTACAACAGTCATTGAACACATCTGTATTGTCATTAAAAATAAATAAATAAATAAAACAATAAATTATAATAAATAGGTCAGTCTTTACTAGGCTTGCTGCGATAGTCTGTGTTACCGGTGTTGAGCCACAACACTAGTTTCATCACTTGCGCACCACAGTACTGTCCCTCACAATCGTTTTTATTTTTTATTGTAATAAAAATAATTTGGTTTAGTTAGAGAACAGACACTACAATTAAAAACTGAACACGTTTGCTCAATTCAGCGTGAGCTGAACAAGAGTCGCAGCACAGATCAGCAGCAGGAGTCACCTCACTTCACCCGTTTTGCGTCACTTCTGACTGACAAGGCGATGGCGGAAGATTTCAAAGTGAAATGTAAAAGTGCCTATTTAAGCGAGTTTGTCATTGTACTGTTCTGTTGTTGTGTTTTTCATGAAGAATAATAATGAACCCACCCTTCAAGCAACCTGAATTGGCAGTAATTTGATAGCGAAAGTAAAATGTGCATGGCCCCACGGGCATTCATTATGGTGCATGTCCACTGGCACGGAGCATAGCGTTTTCAGTTCATTAATTGAAAACACTCGATCTGCGCCAGTGGACACGCACCGTAAGCAATTTAAAAGCTTACGGTACCCCCCATATTGAAAGAAAAATATAAATATTGAATTGGGAGTGGGGGTTTATACAAATGTATCACTGAAGGGAACTGACGGTCTTCAGAAAAGTTTTGATGGCACTTTCTTTTCCTCTTACCTTCATATAATGCCTATTAAAGTGTACAGCAGTAACAAGGAAAAAGCTATATTGCTGCTGTTTCATAAGCGCCATCTACTGACAGACAGTGAATTTAAAAATATTTCTCAGTCAGTCTGCTGTTGTTTTTTTTGTGCAGGAATGTTTTATGTAGCATAATTTCACAAAGCTAGTGTCAGACCGTGCTGTTTTTGTTTTAATCTTGCAATTATACAAACTAATTTAAACTGCTCGCTACATGTATGCATCTTTGTTTCGATCGTGATTAAAATGCAGTGGTTGCCTCCAATTTCAAATGACTACAGATATTAATTGTTTAAGGCCAGTTTGGCCTATAATAGAGCAAATAAACATGTGGGTAGCTGCAGTCTTAAAAAAAAAAAAAAAAAAAAATATGCAGAGTTTCAGTGCACAACGGCTGCTAAAAATAACAACAAAGCCAGCAAAGGTTGCAGGTCAGACTCCATGTTTTTGTTTACACGGTCGTCAAGGATCAGCAGAGCAAACCAGCAACGAAAACGAACACATGGATCGCCAACAAAGCTGCACAATTAAAAGATCATGATCTTGATTCAAATGCCCACACGATCTTATTCCTAAATGACGATTCACAAGTGTCTATTAAACCTTTGACAGCCTTTTCAACCACACAGTACTGTTATTTCTGTGTTACATAAATTCAAATAATCACAAATACTGGGATAAAAAAAAAAAAAAAGGTTATAGTTTGGATATAAACACTGATGTCTACGGTAGCGATCAAAATAGAGCAGCTCTAACCTCCAGTGAACCCTACCTCTTTTCTGTTAATATCTTTGTCCACATTTAAAGTGAGGTGCATGGTGCACAGACAGGCAAAGTCAATTTGAAATGGCAAGTGTTTGGTCTAAGACGCTTACCTGATGGCAGGCAGCTTTGACAAGCACAGGCTTTATTTATAGCCGACGTGACACGATTTGGGGGCCCTTGCCAACAACCAAAAAAAGCTAATGCACTTTGTAGTAGTAGAGATCACTACACTATTATATTTAGCATTCGTCCCATGCATGATCTTTGCTTTGGGAGAAGAGCTGCCAGTTATGTGAAAGTACAACTGGCTTGGGGCAAGACTTCAGTCCCATGATAACCAATTTATTTTAAGATGACTAGCTGTCCTGGAACACATATCCAAAGTGTGACACACAGGGCCTCAACTTACTACAAAAAAAACACAGACAGTTAGGGAGATGTATTAAAAATAACATACTGCGCTGGTTGCAACAGTAGAAATCAAATTTTTATGACCAATGCAATACAGACAATTTATTTATGTTTAAGCATCGAATAAAGTATATACAAAAGTATTATGTTTTTTGATACAGTAATAACTAGATGATTATTTCACTACAACAATAAAAACATTTATTATCAGAAAGCTGTTTCGTGAACAAGACGGTCTTTAATCTGCTTTTATGTCAAATTGTAAACAAATTGTTATATCACTTGAAAACAATGCTGTTATTTAAAAATCTGAGAAAATATTCAAACAATATAAGTTATTTCAATACCATAATAGTGTGTGATGATGTATTATATGTAATAACAATAATAATAATAACCAATTAAAGTTGAAAAGAACACATTTCAGTTAAGTCTATAAAATTATCTTGGTCAAACCGATTAAGGTCTACTATCTCTAGCAGCCTGCTTATGACTGAGTGGCATATGACATTGAAGTGGATCTGAAATAATGAAATGGACTGAGGGAATTTATCCTCCTAAAAAATATCAAAAAATGCAAAGAACTTTGTGTACTCATGGGAGGCAGGCAAAACTAGGTCAGAAACACCCGTGGTGATGACAAGTCAATAAGATCAGCAGTGAGCTGTCAAAACACTTTCACACTTTGATGCTTAGCATAGACATCATCTGGCATGATTTTTAACTATTTTTTTCCACTGCCAGTATACCGAAAGTGCCTCCACTTGTGTTCGTCATCATTTGACCTCTAGCAGTTCTAATTATTTAAAAGGGTAAACTCACGCAAAAAGTACAATTCTGTCATCATTTACTCACACCCTCATGTTGTTTCAAACTCCTATGACTTTCTGTCTTCCTTAAAACACAAATGTAGATCTTGGGCAGGGTGACAGCATCAATCATCACCATTCACTTTCTTAGTGTTGGAAAAACATACGGTGATTGAGATTGTCATCCTGCATAACATATTTTACAACAACAGGGCTAGTGACAGAATGTTTCATTTTGGTGAACGGTCCCTTTAAATTGAAGCGGTTTTGTTTACAACCCAAACAAAAACATCATCTTCTATTGTCATCTCTCTAGTAGGAACGTGAAACTCAGCCAGAACTCTTTATAAGCATACAAACTGAGGATAATACAAGACAGGAAGATGTAAACTCCAAACAAAAGCCCCATTAGTGGTCACGCTCACCTCTCAAAGACTGACACAAACAAGTCTGAAAGTGACTAATACACGGGATTTAGATTCTCTCTTCACGTTCGTCACGCTTTTTATAAGCTTTAAGACGCGTCCATGGTAATATCCCGGTCTGTTAAATCATTTAAATTCAAATTTCCGTTAAAAAAAAAAGAAAAAAAAACATCTGAACAACAACAGACGAACCGTTTCAGGCAGCGTAGCAAAGGGAGCTAGTCAGCTAGCAATACTGACACAAACAACTTAAATAGCGCAAAAATACAGTTGGAACACCTTCAAATATACTCTAAAGACTACATGTAGGCGTCAGGTTTTTGCTCACCTGTTTGTGTAAGCGACGTGCGGTTGTCCTTCAAGAGTGATTTTGTCGGAGTGAAGCTTGTCGTTCCAATGGACTGACTTGACTGAGTCGAGCTGGCTGGATTTTCTGGATATTGTTGCGTTTCAATGTGACGTCCCTCGCGTGAGGAAGAGAAGCCAATCAGAATGCGCCCATTCGGTCTCGTGAACGAGTTTCAGGATGACGGGTTTGACGGGATTTGTAGTCCGTAGGTGTGGGATTCGTGATTATTTGTTTCGTTTAAGTTCACCCTCAAAGTATTTTTTTATTTTTTTAATGGTATTTTATGTTTTAATATGAACTATTTTAATAATAACTTATGTTCGTTAAAATAAGACATTCATTCACAACCATTTGGAAATTGTCATATTAAGACACGGATGTAAACTACCAAATGTAGTTTACAATTATGTTATTTAAAAATCCATGCTGATCGACTATACTATTGTTAATATTGCAGCAGACATATCCCCCAATGTTTATAATGGTAACAAACCTGCTGTCATGGGCCTAACTAAAGGCAATGATTTTTTTTTTTTTTTTTTTTTTTTTTTACAATCGATTGCACAGATTCAAATATTTGCAATACAGAAAGTTGGGATATGCAGTGGCATCCCTTCTATCAGTTATTCAGATATGATATCAGTGCTAAAAGCTTCAGTTGTGCAATGTTGGAAGGTAGCCTACGTGATATACTAATGATGTAATCAATGACAAAGGTTAAAAATCAAATGCACTATGGTCCATATTGTGAAATTATAACTGGGCTTTATGAATGTTGGTTACAAGACTAAAGAACATCACTTACCATTTATGATGACAACTAAATAATTGTGATATATACATAGGCTACTGTTAATATACATAGTAACAAATATATTAATGCAAACTTTAAGCTCTACTTTCAATAGTGGTCTCAGGCTATATGTGGTTATATGTTTTCTGTGGTGTTTTGACCTACATGAGCTTTCTGGAGAATTTCCAGTCTAAACCAGCGCAGGTCATGGTTTGTTCTTTGACCATACAAACCCAATGAGATACCAAAAAAAAAAAAAGAAAAAAAGTGGAGCATAAGCCTTTGAGCTCCAGCCCAACATTAAATGAAGCTGGTAGCCATCCCAAATAATGAAAAAAAAAAACACTCACCTCACATTTGCAAAACAGATGTTAGATGAGGGCATGCAGACAGATCCCCACCTGTCAATACTTATTGTCCCTGGTATTGAGCCAGAGTCACTGGAAACTCTCCCAAACTGCATATGGTTCACATGTAGTTTGTGCCAGTGTCTACTAATTGCATAACAAAACCAGTGAACTGATCTGTTAATCATGCAGTGAGAACTGCACTCATCGACAGCAGTGAAACTAACTGTCCGGACTAGTGTAAAAGAGGGTGTGAGCCAAGGAACTGGAATCTGAATTGAGGTGTTGGTGTTTGGTTAGGTTTAATGAAAAGCAAGTGCCGCCCCACCCAGCAACTCTCCAAAAAGTACTAGTTGAGCAACTTTGGCATCCATTATATTGTGATTGCTGCCTTATGAAGAATATTGGAGTGAGTGTAAAGGTTAGAATTAACAATTTTTTAAACAGATGTATTATACACATGAACATTAAATGAAAGTGTGGTAATTTATATTATATTTATTTACAGAAGTATATTATGGCATCAGTTGTGTTTTGTCTGTGTTTGATGTCGTTGCAGGGTGTTGCGAATGAACACAAGTGAAGTGAACAGATAACCCATGCTTGGAATGGAATTTTACAAATACTATAGGCTTAGCTGAACTATGGTCACTGTAGTAATGGTTCAGTTTCATAAGGGACTGCCAGTGACAGGCTGTTGCACCCATAAAATGCAAACTTTGTATTCTGACAGTGTAGTTACAGAACAGAACATCAATACGAACTTTTGTTCAATTTAAATAAATGTAATTGCAAAAACTATGTAGGCTACTATTTCATTTTGTTTGTTGTGAAATAACTCAAACATATTGTGTTGTTCTGTCTTCTGTTGAGCATTGTTCAGGGCTGCGTTTCCCAAAAGCATCAATGGTTTCTTACAATATTAAACGCATGCAGCCGTTTGAATGTAGCGTTGGCAGTGAGCGAACGCTTTCTGTGATTGATTGGTTCTGACTTGCAGCATTTGCGTGTGTTTAGATGAGCAGGAAAATAGTTCTACTACACAATTATTCGCTAACATATGTTATTTGTCCAATTCAATGCATATTGTATGCATTAAATTTATTGTTAATTACACAAAAAAAATTTTTTTGGAATATTTCAATACTCAACGTCAGTATCGATATATCGATACTTCATATCGATATGCCCATCCCTAATGCTCAGGAAGTATAGGGCGCAGTGAACGCTGCATAAGGACCCCGTCAACTGGAACGCACCCGGGTTCATGGAGCTCTCTTCTAATTAGGTGATCTGAATTAGGTGTGTCAGATAAGAAAGACATATTGGCTGCATCCAAAATCGCATACTTCCCTACTATGTAGTAGGTGGAAAAAAAGTATGTGACAAAAGAAGTATGTCACAGTCCTCATAAAAGAGTAGGCAAAAAGTACCCAGATGACCTACTTCTTCTGGCGAGATTCTGAAGTGTGCATTTGATGGACACTTTACTATCCCATGAGGCCACCGGAGAGGATTTATGAATGACAGTGCAGCGACACAACTGATTCTGGTAGGTCACATGATAATGACAACATGGCGAATGTAGTGCATCTGGATTACATTCATACTACACACATTCATACTACATAGAACATACTTTTTTTAGCGGTCGTGAAGTAATTACATATTCAAAATAAGTTCTCAAGAGATCATGTGATTTCGGACGCAGCAACAAACTGCGCAGAGCGGGGATGTGCGAGAACTGGAATTAGGAACCCCTGCTTTAAGCCCAAAGTATACTTCACTTTTTACGCGTACGCGAGTGTCAGCGTACAGTGCGCGTGATGCGAATTTCATCATCAAAAGAATATGCGTACGCGCACTTAAGGTCGCACATGCGCATTTTTTATTTTATTTTTTGCAGTAATTAGTTTATCCACAAGTTGGCAACCGTGCTCTGAGGGCGTCGATTCACAAGATAGTCGAAGAAAACCTGCATAAACAGAGCAGACTGGTGTGGTGAGAAATCAAGGTGTGACGTAAGGAACGCCGTTTGTGGGTCCAAGCCCCGTCTCGTTTCACTTGAGAATGCCATCTCGACGGCCGGTTATGAGCGCTGTTTATTCATATGAAACATTTAATATTTTAAAAAGTTAAACATTTAAAATACTTACAGTCTACACAACAGTCTCCGTGCTCACAACGTCACAGACATTAATATTTTAACGATTTATAAGACGAATCACTGTCTGGCATTTGGGATTTTGATTTCTCATGACACCAGAACGCATGCAAGCTACAGCAACAACGGAAGCCTATATAGACGACAGATTGTACGAAGAGGTTAGAAAGTACCCTAATTTGTACAACTCTAGCATGAAAGAATAGAAATATATTTACATGGGTTGTAACTCGTGGCGAGAGATTGCTCAAAACTGCACATGCGTCTAACAACTGTGTATGTCAAGGGAAGTATACTTTGCAAGGCTGTGTGTTTAGCTGTGTGCATACCCTGGTCATAAATTTGATGTATTAAATCATTACACAGAACAAACACAAGGAGTACAACAGAAATAAAGCAGCTTAGTAGGTAATAATAATCACTATTCATATTTTTAATATCACTGGTTTGAATGAGGGGGAATACACACAACAAGAATATGATCACAGGGCAGCAAAGAACTGTGGAGTGACATGTCAAAGAGATTGTAAGTGTTATTTGCATATATGAATGACTGTTATTTACAAGGGTAGTTTTCCTCCAAAGCACTCGGGAAATGAACAAAAGATCTTTTTGTCTTGTTCCTCGGCCTGAGTTCGGCTATGATCGCCCGTTCCATCCAGTGGCCAGTAATATCTTCTCTGCTAGCATATAAATCCCCAGTAAAAAGCTTCTTTATCAAAAAATAATAATCAGAACAATACATATGATGTATAAAATGAGAAGCAATTAATAAAATATAATCTGAACCACTAGTATTTGGTTACAATAATAGTTTTTGCAGTCCTTATGTAGTTTTTTTTTTTTTTCTATTTTCAGTTACCAGACACACATTCATTACCGTGAGGCTTTGAACCGTTTCAAATGACAAAGACAGTGACAGAACAAACACAATATTCTCTGCTCAAGATTAGATGGAACTCCCAGATATGGCGTACGGAAGACCCTGAAATGCATCAAACAGACTTTTGAAAGCCTATATGAAGGATACAACAGCAATTTTGTAAGAATAAAAGGGGAGTTTTGTAAAGCATGTGTTGCTTGATGCTCTGATCCAGGCAAAAGCGTTCAGTCCCACTCCTTCCTGGTTTCATCTTTCACACGTCTCTCCAGGTTTCTATAAGGGAAATGCTTGTGTGAAGGGTAACAGGCAGCATTCTGTTCTTGTCACATCATGGAACACAATGTCCAATAATTTCGCCGTTCTCTGACTCAAGGTTCTTAAGAGCTCTAATATGGGCAAGGTGGAGTGTGTTTGTGGAGGTGTGCTCAAGAATCAGTGGCGAATCGAAGCTCTGGGTGATGTGCCCTGTTGTTCTCTGCATCTCTACCTTTTCTTGATCCCTCTATAGAGTCTCTAAAGAGTTTGTAGGCTCTTCCTTTTAGAAGTCCGCGCCTCTCCGAATTTAAAGACAGAGAGAACAACAGCTTGAGCCGGAATACATCACACCGGTGCCTCCTTTTCATCAATGACGTCCAACTTTTGATTCTTGAGTCAGAAAAGGTCATTAAATTACTATCAACGGCACACGTACACTTACTTATATACTTTAATTTGTTGCTATTTAATATATCATTTTACATTTAATTATCTCTAAGTTCCCCCTCTGGGTCCGTTAAGGGTCCCGTTCTTCTCCCGCTAATTGCTCAGTGCCTCTCCAAGGGCGTCTGTCCCGTCCCTAGGCTGCTACTTGCACACGAACTGGTCTACGAGCGACGTGCAGCGCTTGCACTTGACGTAGCAGCACCAGTGGAACTTGCAGTGGCAACGCTCATGTTTGTAGGTCTTGAACTGGTCGTAACCGCGACCGCAGCACATGAGCTCGCAGCCGTCCATGCCCTCCGAGGTCTTGTTGCACAGGCGGCCCTGGGTGCCCAGAGAGCCGGTGGTCTCGTTACGCAGGCAGTAGTCCGGGCTGGGGTCAATGTAGACTAGGTCCTCGCCCGTCGGGGGGTTGAAGCGGTTGTTGACCAGCTCCAGCTTGCCTCGTCGGCTGATGCGCATGGCGGCGGCGCTGTCATACTTCTCCTTCAGGAACTCACCCACACGACGGAAGTCGGCCAGCTGGAGCCAACAGGTTTTCAGACTGCATGAGCCAGAGACGCCGTGACACTTGCAGGCGACGTTGGCCAGATTGTACACTGCCTGTGAGTGGAGAAAGAGACGTGAAGAAAGAATTAGAAGTGTTGTGAGAATACTTCATGACAATGTTACTTGGAAAAAAAAAATCAGCACTAAAAGAATAAACCAAACATATCTCCTGCACCGAAAACAAGACCACATATGCTTTTTTCAAATAATGTTTGTATGAAATATCACCAGATATCACTAACCTGTTGTTAGTTATACAAACAAGCACTAAAGGAATAGGAATTACTTTTTTTTTTTTTTTTCTTTCTTTTTTTTCAAACTGGTCAGCTAGGTAAAATTATCTGGCAAACAAATTTGAATAAAAGAACGATATGTGAAGTTTGGAAGTATAAGTAGGAATGGGTTGAAAATGACAGAATAATCAATAATACTTTTCCACGTATGCCATAATTTTCCACCACAAAGTGCTTACAAATTTATGTCTGTCTTGGAGTTTATGAGAATAATTAAAATAAGGTAGAAGGTGTTTAAAAATACACACAGTAAAACAAAATATAAAAAAAAATAATTTCCAGCTATTATTTCAACTTTTTCTGCAAAAAAAAAAGAAAAGAAAGAAAATATGGGAGAAAATGTGAGAATGTGTGAAATTTTTTTTTAATAAAAATAAATATTAAACAGTGCTGTCAAAAGATTAATCGTTAATAATTGCATCCAAAATAAAAGTTTGTGTTTACATAATATATGTGTGTACTGTGTATAATTATTATGTACATAGAAATACATACACATGCATGTATATATTTATATGTTATATAAATATATATATACAATATATAAAGTTTGTGTTTACATAATGTGTCTGTACTGTGTATAATTATGTATATATAAATATACACACATGCATGTATATATTTAAGAAATATTTGTTATATATAAAATATTTATAATATATTAAATATTTCTTAAATTTAAACATTGTGTGTGTATTTATACATACATAACTATACACATTAATTTTGTATAAAATTAAGATTACTCACGATTAATGTTTTGACGGCACTAATATTAAACAATAAAATCATAAATGTAATATTATTAAACACTGCTTTAAAATAAATATTTAAAACTATAAATGAAAATTTTATAAAATTGTTTTGAGGCCAATGAAACTGGATAAGTGCTTTAAAGAACTAAGTGCTACTAACATGAATGATAGAGTCGTGCTATTACGTTTACTTTTTAAGGGATTGGAGGCAATCAACTAGCAAACACACAGCTTTACTGTTAATCTTGGCAAAAACACCTTTTTTTTAATTTCATGAATTAATTTTCATTAGGGAACACAACAGCTGCAAAATAAACCTTGATGGAACAACAGCTCCCTCTAGAGGCCAAATGAGTTCAGTGCACCAGCCTGTTTGAAGCTGATGGGGCCTCCAGAGGCCTTTGAGTTTACGGTCCCTTTACAAACAGAGAGCCGCGGTGAGAGCATTTAGAGAACAATGGGATGAATAGTCATTCTGTTCTAGAACACACAGAGAGCCCCGCGTCCACTGACAGCAGACTTCCTGCTGATTAAATTCAATGAAACCCCCAGCTGAATCAATAAAGAAACGCTCGACATATTGTCCTGCTAAACTAACGTCTGTTCTTCCCTTTCCTTTTTAATTATTTAACATGTAACATTAACAGACTATTACTTTTCATTAACCGTCCCAAATACGTTCCACACAGGTGCGTGGCGTTTCGCCGACAAACACAAAAACAAGCTAATGAGTGCAAGCTCTTTTCTACGTCTGGCCACAATCAAGGTTGGGTGGCCAGCGTGGGTATGTGATGTGTCTTGTTTGCTGTGTCTTTTGTGTCTGTTTAGTGTCCTGAACGAGGGAACATTAAAGACATTTCTCTCTCTGTTTCTCTGTCATTTAAGAGCCGGCAGTGCTCCTCCCTTTAACACCTCACGTGAGAACATTTAACGGTCGTCTTTGAGGATGTGCTGCCACGACTCTTCAACCCCCCTCCGGTGGCAGCTGTTTAAGCCCCCTTCCTTTTACCTGCTCGCACACAGACATTAAGGGGAGTTCCAACACCTTTCAAGTCTCTGTCATCACCGGCCCAACCTGCATACCTGTCTGCAATCCAGAAACAACACACACACACACACACACACACACACACACACACACTTTCCCACACAGCAGCGACCAACATCACGCAAGCCATTCTCGCCTATTTACTATCTTGCGTGTCAAGCAGCAGTTCCGCTACCTCATCTAAATGATCTCGCACAAAAGGGTTTTTGAGCATTTCTATGCAACATGTGCGCCCAACTGAAACTGTGTTCACATAAAGGCTGCCATTTCTCTCTTTTATTCATCCTCACTTTCATCTACCTCCTTTTCGCGCCCCTCCTTTTCGCTCTCTGTCTCTCTTTTTTCTCTTTTTGGCCCAAGTGATCAAGGTGTGATGGATAGACAGGCTCATCGGTGCGTGGAAAAGACACGCATGCGGTGCTGTGCACAATGGAGCACGCTCAGACGGGGTCAGGGTCGGCTGCTGGGCGGGGTCGGGGCGGAGCGCGGAGACGGCAAACAACTATCCCTGGAGGTGTAGAGATAAGAGACGCGGGACGGGAAAGAGTCTAAAGTAAACAAATACAAATCTCTCTGAGATATGCCAAGAAAATGTAGCAGTTTTCAAGGCCACAACAATGTATCTGTAGTGATAAGACTTTTTAAAACGCCTATATATATATATATATATATATATATATATATTAGTTTTGGGCATTCTCAGTAGTGCAAATTAATAATTTAAAAATATATATAAACATTTAAAAATTACAATAAAATCTGTTTCTTTTTAAAGTAAAATGTAAATTACATTTACATTATTAAAAATGAGTAAAAAAGTTATTTTTTATTCTTTATTATTACTGTTTTAAATTTTAGAATAGTAAAGTATAATTCATACACACACACATATATAAACAAAACATAATAAAATTATTAGTGAAAACTTTTTATTTTATTTTTCTATTTATTAATAGTAAAGTATAATTCATATAATATATATTTTTAATAAATAAATAAATATTTTTAATGTATTTTTTTTAGTTTTGGGCATTCCCAGTAGTGATTCATTAAACATGTAAAAATATATAGAAACATTTATAAATTACAATTAAATCTGCTTCTTGTGAAATGTAAATTACATTTAAATGATTAAAAGTAAGTATAAAAGTTATTTTTTATTCTTCATTATTACTGTTTTTGTGTGTAATGAATAAAATAGTTTTTTATATTATATATATATATAAAACAAAACTATTTTATTAGTGAAAACAATTTTTATTTTAGTTTTCTATTTACTTTCTTATTTTCTTATCTATTTTAATTTAACTTATTAATGTTTATTCAGTTGTTTTTTAATTTATAGTCTTTAGTTCACAGTCATTAAGCAAAATTTCGTTATGTACATAGTTGGTGTTTGCTAGTTGATTATTTTATTTTCCTAGATTAGGAAAATCTAGATTTTCCTTTTGAAAACAGTCTTGAAGGAGTTCCTATTTACTCTTGTTAGCAGCTTTTCCTTCACTATACTGTCCAACTCATCTGTTTTGTGAAGTTTTGTAAAGAAGTTCAATTTCTATTTGCCAACAAAGCTCTTTTAGGCACTTAATAATATGTCTTCAGATCAAAAGTTTAATAAGATCATAAGAAACATGATTCAGTCACCTTTGACTTGTAAAAACAAGAGAAGTATATGGTACGTCCTCATTTAGATAGCTAAGTAAACATGCGTGTCTGTGAATACAAAAGCATTCAAACATTAGTAATGCAGATAAATTCACTGAACGAGTGAGACAGAAAGCCTTAGCAATGCATTAAAATGCGTTACGCCTACGTGTGTGTGTGAGTGAGTAATAAAGTGCCTTTAGATTAAGGTGTGTGTGTGTTTGTCTCCGCTGCAGTTGATTTCTAATGAAAGACACACAGAAGCAGGTGATCTTTATAGAGGGTGGAGGCCTCCTCTCTCTGTACAGTCTGGGTCACGAGCCTTTGTGACCCACAGCACCGGAACCACACGCACCATCTTTCACTACACCCGCCCCGACTCCACGCCGAGGGGCATCCGATACGCTTCTGTCGCCTCCACAAAAGCCCACCAAGACCAAGCCTTTCCAAGCAAGACAAATCTCCGGCAAACAGGTCCCAAAGAAAGGGAACGCCGGGAGTCTCGGGGGTCACACCACACCTTCAAATCCACCTCCACCAAAAAAGCAAGTGCCAATAACTCAAAAAAGAACAAAAAGAATGAAGTTGAGGGTGGTCGGGCTGCTCAGCGAGATATAATCTCCACGGCATGCGCGTACAGAACCCGTCCAGACCTTGACCTCTTCACCTCAGGGAACCTCCAGGAGAAGAGCCAGGGATCTCAGATGTGCCATAACTCCAGAAAAGAGGCCCTCTCTTCTGTAAACACCTTAAATACACTCATCTTCCCTAAGACAAACATACATGGCGGAGCTCTGCGCACGGCAAGCACCCACATCGGCAGGCAAATGGACTTTTTATGGGACCGCTTCGTTTTAAAAGCACTCAAATAACTAAGTGGAAAGAAGATGGGATCAGGGTGTGGTATGACAAAGCGTGGGACTCGCAAGGGGACGGGGGAATGCATTCCAGTTTGATGGTGTGTTTTGGCAGGATGTGGTGACATTCTGCAGTGCATTCTCTTTTGAGGGTGGCCCACTCAGGTTTTATGCCCACCTGAACGTTGCAGGGGGGCCACAGTTTGCTGGAACTCACATACTTGGAAACACTCCAATAATCATTCCACCATATAGCTGTTCTATAAAACAGCAAGAAGCCATTCAACGAGAAAATGTGCAGTGTCAAAGCGTTCCTGACTAAACATATTTGCAACACATCACCTTATAAAAAAATAAATAAACACAAACAGAAACTTTTCATTCTGGCATCGACTACTCCATTAAATGACTAAAAGGTAGATTGGATGGGAATCTGAGCTCATGCTAGAGTGAATGAGAAACATGGGACGTTTTAGTGGTCCCATCATCCCCAGTGGTGCTTTGACCTCCTGACCCCCAGCAGACTCTAAGGGCGCTAGCCTAGCACAGGCGCCATTTGGTCACTTTCAATAATTAGCTCTCTCCCTAGTCTGTAATCTAAAATAGATGGCATACGGACCACTGTTATTTTTATATAAAGCTAAAGTCTACAAGTCAGGTAAATATGGAAGCTTGTTTCCACCTCTAAATAAAAAAATAAATAAAAAAAAAAGTGCAATATAAAGTCACAATTCAGACTTTTTTTCTCGCAATTGCAAGTTTTTAAATCACGCAATTCTGACTTTATAACTTGCAATGTGGACTTTTTTCTCATAATTGCGAGACAAACTCACAATTGCAAGTTATAAAGTCAGAATTGCGTGATATAAACTCACAATAGCAAGGAAAAAGTCAACTGCGAGTTTGAACGAAGCGCAATTCTGACTTTTTCTCTCGCAATTCGGACTGTTTTCGCAGAATTGCGAGATATAAACTCACAAGTGCAAGTTATAAAGTCAGAATTGTGAGATATAAACTCAATTCTGAGAAAAAAACTATTTTTTCCCTCACAACTGGACATTACAACACAATTGCGAGTTTATATCTCACAATTCTGAGAAAAAAGTCAGAAATGCGGGATATAATTCTGATTTTTTCTCACAACTGCAAGTTTATTTCACGCAATTCTGACTTTATAACTCGCAATTCTGAGAAAAAAAATCTGAATTGTCAGATATAAACTTGCAATTGCAAGAAAAAAAGTCAGAATTGTGAGATAAAAAGTCGCAATAACCTTTTTTTATTTCATGGCGGAAACAAGCTTCCATAGCTAAACACCATGCTCTAACTACAGGAACTCTCTCAGAGAAGCTGTGTCTTTAAATTCATCTGATTTAAATCACATTCAGATGAATGACTTTCCATTGTTTCTCATGCTTTTTTAATGTCCTGCCACAAGGATAACATTTTTACAACCAATTTCAAGATAGTCCAGCAAATAAAAACGTGCATTCAGACCCCTGCATTTGTTTCCATTCAGTCTAGCTGATTTTTATCTAATGTAAGAGTAACATGTCCAATCAGGGTCAGGTGAATTCAAACCAGCCTAAAGGAGAGGTCACTTCGCAGGCAAAAAAGGTCTATTGTCAAATGAATGAGTGACTAACTTGAATTTGCATGGGGAAATCCCAGTTTCCCAATTGCATGGATTCCTATTGAACTGACTGGATTTTGTCTGCAAAAACTTGCAGGACAATGGTAAATGTGACCGCATCTTAACTATACAGGGCTTCCTTAAGACAAATTAACTGACTAGTTGTTCAGGCAACTCATTGGCTGGTCAATTTTGAAAATATGTTATTGCACATCCCATACAATTTATATAGACCACACACTAACCCCACCCCTTAAAAATTATGAATCATTTTTACCTAAGGAAGATTTAGTCAGATTTAGCTAACTTCTAAAGACAATTGTGGTCCCAAAGTATATCCAAGTAAACACATTCACTCAACAACAGAGGGAAGATGAAGTAACTGTGTTTGTTATTGTCTTTGTGGTGATCTGCAGGAGACATAAGGGCTGGCTTTGGTTTATTCATGCACAAACATATCTAAAGCCATGTTTATCCATTCGAGTGTACATCTGGACTCTTATTTCTCAATATCACAATAGAGGTTGCAACAGCCAAGATTAATTCGCTACGCATTAAAGAAACACACCTTAACCAAACAAATGCACTGTAGACTCTTGCACAAAACGAAATTAGGTGGATCACGGTGGATTTAAAGGGTTAGTTCACCAAAAATATGAAATTTCTGTCATTAATTACTCACCCTCATGTCCTTCCAAACCCGTAAGACCTTTGTTCATCTTCAGAACCCAAATTAAGATATTTTTGATGAAATCCGAGCAATTTCTGACCTCCCTATACACAGCAATGTCATAACCAATTTCAAGGCCCAGAAAGGTAGTAAAGACATCGTTAAAATAGTCCACGTGACTACAGTGGTTCAACCATAGACATTAAGGGGGACAAGTCCCCCCCCCCCCCCCCCAAATAATTAGAATTGGCCAAAGTTTTAAAAGTGACTTTTTTAGGCTAGTCTGCCTCAGTGGTTTAACAGCGCTCATCAATGTCATATTATTTGCAAATAGTTTAAATTAATTTACCTACAATAGACCTGGAACTTTTACAGTTCTTATTTCTTTTTCGTTATTCCCTTAAATCCCTTTAAATCTTGTAATTATTTTATTATTTTAATTTAAAAAAATCCTTGGGTTCAACCATAATGTTAAGAAGTGACTTTTTGGGCACAAAAACGAAACAAAAATAGCGACTTTATTCAACAATTTTTCTCTGAATTGTGAGATATAAGAAATGTCGTAAAGAAAGGTGGTAAAGAAAATAGTCCATTTGACTACAGTTTTTCACGTTGTAAACAGTGCAGTCTGTTTTTACAACGTCAACAGCGTAGAAGACTGACAGGGAAGAGAACAAATAAGTCGTTATTTTGGTTTTGTTTTCACACACAAAAAGTATTCTCGTCGCTTCATAACAATAAGGTTGAACCACTGTAGTCACATGGAATATTTTAACGATGTCTTTACTACCTTTCTGGGCCTTGAAATCGGTTATGATGTTGAAGTCTATAGGGAGGTCAGAAACCTCTTGGATTTCATCAAAAATATCTTAATTTGTGTTCCGGAGATGAATGAAGGTCTTACAGGTTTGGAACAACATAAGGGTGAGTAATTAATGACAGAAATTTCATTTTTGGGTGAACTAACCCTTTAACGCCCACAGTATGGGACATTTACTACTATCCAAAAATGTCCATCTATCAATAGATCAATCATCTATGTGTGTGTTCATTTCCTCACCATTCTCCCGGCCTCATTGTTCTGTAGATTCATAAGCGTGCGTGCATGCTCAACTGATCCACGTGGGTAGTTCTTCTCGCGCTCACGGGCGTCCACAAACTCCCGGGCGAAACGGTAGCCATAGTTGACGTTGTCCCCGCAGCCGCCCCATAGCCAGTCTCTCGGGAGGTCTTTGGGACGAGCCGCCCGGCTGCAGCCGCAGGTGGAGAGCTCACCCTCACGGCACGCCCGACTCACTGCATTAACGACGCCTGCTGCGCTGATGGCGTAAGTAAAAGCTGTTTCTCTGCTGCCTGCAGAAGACACACACACACAGCAAAACACATAATTAGGACATGGACGACATTCCAGCGGCTGCAAATCGCTTAGTTAAATCAGCCACAACTCTTCAGTATACTATTTTTCTTGATTATTCGCTTAGGAAGTAAGGCAGAGAGTAAAACAACTCATTTCCAGAACCCCACAGATGGTAACAATCTTTTTGGTAAGCCTTGCAGTGAGAGATAAGATTATCAGAAACTTGTGCATGTACATAGACAGCACTGATTCATTGTTCCATTGTTATATTTATATCTCAATGGAAATATATTAAAACAACCAAAAAGAGAACTGACAGATTTTCCAGTTTTGGTACACTTCATATGAGGCATATGATAACCCGCAAAGCTTTCCTGCCAAAGAGGCGCTAGGTTTATAAAAATTTGTGCTCTTTTTCGCATCTGTTGTGCATGTGTTACCTGATTTTTTTCCTCATCTAATAAGCCATCTGGAATGCAGATTTCACATACCTCAACAGCACAGGCAATACAGTTAATAGCGTTTAACGTTTAAAAGCTGTTTAAACATGTTAAAAAGTGCTGGTACAACCATATTTAGAGATAAGCACTTTGTATCAATTTGCGACACCATAATTATGAGAGGAAATCTGTCAAACAAAATGTTTTTTAAACTGCAGGCCCTGAGAATTCCTTTTTAATGAGCCGGCCTTCCTCAATGCCTTAATGAAAGTGAACTTGCCCCTGACTAGACGGGACCACAAATAACCGTTCCGTTTAGCATTCAGCTAATATTTAGCACAGAAGCATATAGCTTATAATTTTTGAGATTTACCCCACACTTAATTTGTTTTATATTGGTTTTTACAATAAATTATTTTACAGTAACTGATTTTGAGTGGGCTTTTAACGTTCCAACTCTGATTTTAGTATATTTAGGCATACATAAAATACATTTAGGACTAAACTTTAAGGTGCTGAAGACAGACAGACAGATACATAGATAGATAGATAGACAGAAAGATAGATAGATTGGTTGGCTGATTGATTTGGGGGGGAAACTATACACAAAGACAGAGAAATGTACTTAAATATTTCCAAATAATATGATAATTCAGTTTCACGGCATCAAACACACAAAGCGGCGCGTGTAAACGGGTGTGTACCTGCATTCCAGCGATGCGCCTATTGAATTTGGAGGGCCACTTTTATTGGCCTTTGGTGCCCGGACTTCAAATAGAGTCCCGGATATCCCGACTCTGTGTCATCGCGTCATTGCATTTCAAAAGCGACGCTGGACAATGGCCCGACTAACACCTCAATATAAACCTCGCGATTGACTGCAAATAAGTCCCGTGCTATTTGGGGGGCATGAGAGGGGGGGTATGTCGCGTCTTACACCTTGTTTCACTGATGAGCGGAACTAACACTCAATTGAGGCAACGAGTGCTGTCTTCTGTGAGAGAACAACACGCATGCATTCAAGTACACGCTGCTTCATACATACTGCATGAAAGATTGACACTATCTAGAGCAACTTTCTTCATTTAAATATGCTGTATAAAAAAACCTCCATGCATGCATAAAATAATATAGAGCACCCATTATTTGCAATGTTAGGCTTATATGAAAATCAACAAACTAATGTCAAGAGCACAATAACGTTACATTTAAGCTATATCATATGTAACAAATATACAAAAACTATACATTTATCAGAAATGGTTATTAAAAAGTATGATATATTTATATTTTACATATGCAGTTTTTAACCACAAATTCACTTATTACTCCTTTCACCATTGCAATCAGTGGGACAAAATTGTTCAGTGGCACAATAAATTAATATTTGTTTATGATAATCCAATAGTATATGCATACGTTTCATTTAAAATAACAATACTTGTAAAATCAGTCAAGCGATTGAAAATGAAAATGAGTCTATATTTTATAAATAAATGCATTGTGATTATGATTTATGTGTCAGTCTTTAAAAAACACTAACAACAAACCGTTTAATTAATATACCAAATATGGTAAATGCACTGTAAAAAAGAATTGTTGGTTTAACTTAAAAAGTAAGTTACCTGGTTGCCTTAAAAAGAGTTCATTGAAATTAAAAATGTGAGTTAATACAATGCGATTGATTTAATCAACAGAAACTCAGAATATTATGTTATCTGAACCACATTAATTATTGAATGTTGTGATAACAAATCATGAATATATTTTTTTTTACAGTGATGTACATGTATTATTGCATATCTTATGATTTCTTTTTATCATCTTTCAGAGGGGCAAACTGAAATTAAACATGACTATTTACATCAGCCACAAGAGATCAAGACGTCTGAACTTTCATTAATACGTTAACTCCTTGCAGACCTTTCGACATTGTGGGCTCATATGTTACCAAAAGGAATTTTCGCAAGCTGCATTCTTCATTCTCTAAGCATCATCACGTTGACTCACCTATTTGCATGACGCGGCCGAACACTGATGTGTTGTCCACCGTGCTACAGTTCCATCGCCTCTGCCTGAACTGATACTGACACTCCTTGATGCCCGTCTTCGCCCCCTCTCCGATATAAACCATATGGTCCTGATAGAGCTGGCAGAGCTTCCTCTGACCCTGAGACAGGCCCGTCAGCTGGCTGCACAGAGGCTGTGCTCCAATGATGTACATCTCCGGTCTCTGAATGGGGTTCATGGCTAATGACCTGAGAAAGTAAGACCAAAGACCATCAGAATATGCCCAACTAACCTGCAGCATACATGACACAAAATGATTATTTATAGTGTGTAGGACATACTATATTGGACTGATGTGTGAACGCAAGGCGAGATAGCAGTACAGTTTGTTCTTGCACATATGCCAATAGACTAATTTTTACTTTACCAAGTCAAACTCTAAACCTGTGATTTATTTCAATAATCATGAACCAATTTAATGTCAAGCAAATTCTTTTTTTTTTTTTTTTTTTGGTGATGATTGCAGCTTGGGGAACTTATTATCAATTTGAAAACTGTTGGAAAAACCTGTTGTCCTCAGGACATGTTGCTTTGAATGCCCTTATTTACAAACAGTTTGACCATTTGTTACCCAAGGTAAATATTGTGACAAAGCCTCCACATTTGTTCTCAGTGAATACTTTTCTTATGCATTGTTTCATCCTTCACACATGATGATATTCTTTAAAACTACACCATGTAACTTAGAATAGTTTGCAAATACAATCTGATCTTACCACCATGAGTTGGCGACCACCAGCAGCTGTGAGTTGCAGACGATGAGGGTCACTGCCAGAAGTAGGTGTCCTTGGTTCATTCTCACATCCATCCTTCCTCGTCCAAGAAATGGAAATGCGAAGAGCCTCCTCTGGGGAAACATTTAGGAAATGATAGTAATCCACTTGGAGAAGCTGCTTCCTTTAGTAACTTGACTAAAAAATAATGTCTCTTGAAGTGCAGTGCCTCTGAATCCCCTCAATCTCGCCCCAGCTCAGTTTTAAACACCAGCTGTGCGTAAAACACCTAGATGACCTGAGGCACTAACGGAGTCTGACATCTGTTGAGAATGTTCTTTTCAAACTCCGCTTCATAAAACGCAACGTTCGGTGCGTAATGGATATAAGCAACATGGATGGAAGTTAAAACGAACTAAGAAAAGACTTAAAGTGCAACTATGTGGTGGTGATAGTCCAAACTCTCTCTCCCCTCTGTCTCTGCCGGTTCTGTCGATATGAACTAACACCTCTGCGCTCCGATGGCACAACTTAACCCTCCCTCCTTCTGCTCGCACTTCTCCGCACCCCCTTCGTTTTGACGCGGATACAATGGAGAGGAGGAGGAGCGCGAGGGGAGCCGCTGCGCGGTGAGGAATTCGGGGAGGCCAAACAACACAAGAGGGCAGCAGATGAGAATCCGATTCACCAGAGGAGCTTTGATTCTCCGGTGCGTAAGAGCGCGTTTTGGACTCATGCTAAATTAAGCCGCAATGAGTTTATTAGTAGGAGATACTTGCGCACCTCAAGCCATTTATATGAAAATCTGTTTCGGACAAAAGACAGAATGGCAAAAGTTCACACACACACACACACACACACACACACACACACACACACACAGAGTTGGATAAAAGAGTTAACGGCTTGGAAAATATCATTCTTCCATCAAAGTTCAAATATTTTTAGCTCTATAGTTTACCGCAATAAATCCGAACAAGGGGGAAACAAAAAAATCCCAGTTTGACATGGGGAATAAAAGCCACGCATGTGATCTTTGACAGTTCAACTCCTGCTACCCTCTAAATCACTTCGCACATAAAAGACGCAGTTGCCTTAAACGCACTTGGGTATGAGATATCCACTCACACTTGTAAGCAACCAAGACTAAACCGTGCTGTAATGTGGGGAAAATTTTATCAGCACACCCGTTTTAGACGAATTTACAGCTGATAACCAACATTGCAGACATAAACAGCCACATTGCACCCTATCCTTCAGAAGTGCGGTGTAAGGAATGCAAATACAATGAGTGTTTTACAGCTCCAGACTCTTGAAGAGGTTTGGGAGTTATATAGAGAGCCCTGTGTCATTCCAGCATCACCCCCACACCTCTCTTTTGAGTGCCGTCCTACAGACATGTCAGAATTGGTGTGAGAGACGCCACTCAATTTCCGAGCAGTCTGTGCATGATAAAGCGCCTCTCCGGACCCTTTCATCTCCTCTAATCCACACGCCCAGCCATCACCTTTACGCCTCCCATCGCAGACCTGGGCTCGTCTCCATGCCCCTCCCTCACCCTGGGACCCTTACGCACAGTGAGCAATAAACTCTATTTATTTTACTTTACGCTATGCACGGTGTGGTGCTTAGAATTACTGTACTCCTGTGATTTCTTCTGTTTTTGCAAATGCAATGTCGAAATAAGCATGTATAATAATGCTATTGGACTTCTAGAATTTTTTTTGGACACAGGTTGAGAGGGAAATTATATATATATATATATATATATATATATATATATATATATATATATATACATATACATGGGTCCTTGACGAATAAAGTTTTTAAAAGTGTAAAAAAAAAAAACCTAACAGAGATATAATTAATTTTTAAGTTTGATTAAGTGTTAACAGTGAGATTATGTAGTTTTTATGAACAATTAATACTGCTTTTGTCATTTTTTACAAGATGGACAAAATTTGTCACCAAAAAAGTCATTTGGTTCAACCAAAATTTCGGTTTTACCGAATGACACTCTTGGTTATGTGATTGTATTTTCAAACAATACTAACAGGGTGATATCTAGGTAGCTAGCAAAAGGACAATCAAACATTTTATATTTAGTTTTTAAAATATTACAACATTTTCCATGTTTTATAGCGGTTGTACCAAATGACCTGTTGTTTCGGGACATGCGTATGAGCAAGTGAAAACATGAAAAATCATGCCGGAATAAAGAAAATATATACATTTATTACATTTTAAGATATTTTAATCACAAATGAAATGGCTGAATTGGCCTTTGGACGGTTAAACTGAATGACCTTTTGACACTTCAAAATCTTTAAAATACCTTTATATGTAGAAAAATATAATTAAAACCTTTTGGATTCAATAAAAGTGATCTAGTTGTACTACCTTACATACTTTGGATGTTATATCTTTGCTTTTTATTGTTATTAAGGCCCCTCATGTCATTGACCCATATATATATATATATATATATATATATATATATATAGGGGTGAATTCAGGTTGATTGGGATACATTTTCCAAGTCATCTCAATTGCAAAGTGTCCCAATCACCCTGAACCATATATATATATGTGTGTGTGTGTGTGTGTGTGTGTGTGTGTGTGGTAATGCACGTAAATCTATGAATTTCTTATTTTTAAGCATGATGTGGGCTAGTGGTTCATTTGAGTTCACATTTATTAGTAGTCAGTAGTGTGTGCTCCACCTAGTGTACTGATTAAGTTATTACAACACAATTAGAATCTAAAATAAAATAGAACAGAATAAAATTTAATAGAATCTTATTACACAGACCAAACTAAAAAAAATTATAATAACCCCTATTTTATAAAATGTATTATGTTAGCTACCACGCTAATTGTTAATTAGAAAAATCAGAAAATAAAATTAAATGTAATTAACAATATAAAGTAGAATAAATGCCTTTTTGAATAGTCATATACTTAATGTATAAACGTACATGATAATAAAACAACAACAATTATTATTATTTAATTAATTAATACAAATAATACAATCATGAATAATTTTCTAAATTCTATAACTCTCTTCTATAACTTTAACAATTGAATGTCCTGACGGTGTTACTGTATCTTATCACATGGTGGCGCACTTTAGCAAGAAATGAATAGAGACAGCAAAACTAGCAATTACATTTTCTCACGAGGTATATGCAATCGCAGCGCAACCCAGCGCAATGCTAGTGTAATACACGACTGATGCCTCATGCTTATCAGTATGCATTAAGCTCTTTGTAGGTGCTATGAAAAGATTCCATTTTTTTTTTTTTTTTGCGTTGCCAAAGCTCATGTGTATAAATACAACTGCCTGTAATTTATTTTATTTTTTAAAGAGTCCTGTGAGGTCTTTTGAGGTAAGAGCCATTTCGACCTGACAGATCCTCTCCAGCAGATCACCTCTGACTGTGAGCAATAAAAACTTATATAAGAAGCGGAGTCTTATAGATAAGTGAACTTACATGCATTGCTTATTCATTACTCATTCTGCCTGAAATTGGTTCTAATAACACACATTCCAATGTGACCTTAAATGGACACATTCTCTCTCTGTCGGTCTATTCTATGCCATCTGTGCCGCTGCCAGCTATGGTTGGTAAATGATGACATCACTGGCATGCATGAATAGAATCTGAGCATCCAGCTTCTGCTGCTTTTCAGAATCTGGAGTCTGTCTTCATATGGGCTTTGCAGATTTGTACAGACTTATATTAGCAGAGCGGTTGCCAGTGCTGGCAGATCTGTTAAAGAATGATAATTCTGTCATTATTTACTTGCCCTTATGTCATTTCAAACCCACATTATTTTCTTGCTTGCATGGAACACAAAACAAGATGTTTAGCAGAATGTTGATACTTCTCTTTTTCCATACAATAAAAGTGGATGGTGACCAAGGACTCAAGCTCCAGTAATGAAAGCATAATAAAAGCAGTTTATATGAGAGTCAAAATCTGCTAAGGGGTAATAATGGAACACCGGTGATTTACTATTATTTACAACAGGATCTGCATTTCCATGGGTTTAAATAAAAGATTTTTGTTATAAGTGACAATAAAAACAACTTTGTGCATCAAAACCACTCCTTTCCTGGTAAAAATGAACTTGATTCAGTGAATTAGCATCAGCTGAATGTAACATTTTTGACAAGCCAAACATGTCAGTCTCTGAGTAACATGTAATTTATTTAAGCCACAAAATAAACAAAATAAGTATAACTGTGCAAAAAGCAATTTTTTTGCATGATTTTGTTACATTTAATTACCCCTTAGCACATTTTGACTCATGACTTGTGTGCTATTTTATTTCCAAGTCATATTATGGCTTCATGAAGACCACATTTTAAGTCAGTATTGACAAAACGTCCATATTCAAAGCCTTGAGAGCTCATTTTGTTTTTGTTCCTCACACAAAGCTATCGTATGATTTCATCGGCTACTGTTAAAGTGTATTTTTAGTCATTTTTGGTGTGTGACAGCACCAAATTCCCTTTTACACTCAAAAAAATGAACTTTCACTGTTAGTTTCACTCAAATCATCCCTGTTCACATTATTTAAAAACTCATGTAACTACATGAACTTAATTAAACTGAGTTGTTACTACTAAAAATTAGTATTGTCAGCTGTACTTAGTAAGTGTTTGTTGTTACTGCACAAAATAATGTTGACATAAATAACTGGGCACTGGATCCGTAGTTCCCAGCATGCTTTGCAAGGGACTGCATTAGGAGAGTAAATTTAGGGATTAAAGTGTTATTTTATGTGTTTTTTAAAGGGAAATATGTTGTTAGTTAAAATATGTTGTTAGTTTATGTTAGGGTCTAATGTTCAGTTATGTTGGACATTTAGAGGAGTTTCTGTAATGTTTTTGAATTTTGTGGTTAGCATTATGCAGAAGAGTGTCACCTGTGTTTATAGGATGGGATTTCTACACTCAATTTAATTGAGTTTGTTCAATAAGTTATTTGTTTTAGTGCATTTTGTAGTGCAAATAGTTAATTTAATGAGGTAAATTAAGTCAATAAATGTGTTCACCTTACCTAATAAACTTTCATAAATTTAACATAACATTAAGTAAACTGCACATATAAATATTATGTAACAATGACAAAATCAAATGATTTGTATTTACTCAAAGAAATTTTGTCAGCTTTACCTGAATTTCTTTTGTTCATACAACTATAGTGTTATTATAGTTGCATGGAACCACTTGACACTGCTTTTTTTAAGTAAATCCAACAATTAATTTTTTGAGTGTATTGAAAGAGCAGCTTAAACATTCTGCTTAACATCTCCCTCTGTGTAAAACCATATGGGTTTTGAATGACATGAGAGTGAGTAAATGCTGACAGAATGTTCATTTTTGGGGTAAACTATCCCTTTAAGGTTTGGATCTGATTTTGAGCGTTTATGTAAACAGCTTCCACATCTCAGTGTCTGACAGAGAACAGGAAAGAAACAGAGGTGAGAGAAGACATGAAAAACACTGGAGCCGAACAGACGGTGTGGGTGTGTGTGTGTGTGTGTGAATGTGTGAGCGAAGATGAAGACAACCTGGCTAAAGCTCAGGAGAGCTCTTGAACTCTGTGATGATCCTCCAGTTACACAACGGCGCACAAAGAGCTTCGGCGCCAGCGATAGAGAGACAGAGCGACCGAAAGAGAAAAGATGCCACCCATACCAAAGATCCCACTAGCATAAAAACAGCCACTAATCAAAACAATATGCCCAATGCCTCGGTTTCTGCATGCGGAGAAAAACGAATGCATGAAATAAAAAGCCAAAGCTTTTAATCACACAGCATCAAACAGTCATATGTGAAGCAGCTTGCTGGCTGTGAATTCACAGCACTTATAATAACCAAAGTGTTCACAAGTCTGTAAAACTCCTTGCTTCCCCGTCGAGTCACACGTACTGTAAATGCCCCCCTCTTTCCACACACACAACGCCATGTGGTTCGGGGTACGGTGGAAATGAAGGGGAGGGGCTCTACACGTGCTGGGGGTGGGGTTAACCGGTCCAGCTGTGTTTCCCAGGGTGCTTTGCGGCAGCCGCTGGGAGATCAATGGTGAGGCAAGCCTGACAGATCTGTGTGCTGAGGTGTCTGAGCGAGCAGCCTGCTGTATATCATTAAAACTGCAGTGTCTCTCCATAACGCTGTCTGTGACTAACCCAGATAGCAGGCAGACTCCCAAATCAAAGACATGTGGGCTGCACACAAACACACACACACTTACACACACACACACACACACACACACACAATGCCTCTCACCGCTCATGCTCTCTTTTACTGTCAACTCCGTCACTCCCACCCCATGTTGCTTTCTTTCACTCCGAGACATTTTCCTGACGTTCCCACTGCGCGCTCTTGAAATTCCCTAATTTTTCCTCTTCTTTATCTTTTAGCCTGTTCCACAATCTTTCTGTCTCCTTTCTGCCCTTCACCTCTTGCCTTCCACTTCCTTTACTCCGCATATAGTGGCTTGTTGTCTCCAATGGCTTGTTTTGCTTCTCTTCTGCCATTTTGCATTTATTTCCTTATCCTACACCTGTTTCTAAGATGTTTCATGCCCCATCTCTCCTTCCATCACATTCCTTCTCCTGCTATTCATTCACCCTTTATACCAGCCGTTCCCTCCTTCGTTTCCTGTAGCTCCGCTTAGGACTCTGTCATGGCTGTTTTGTATCAGTATAAAACATACAAATGTGACCCTGGACCACAAAACCAGTCATAAGTCGCACAGGAATATTTGTAGTAATAGCCAACAATACATTGTATGGGTCAAAATGATCTATTTTTCTTTTATGCCAAAAATCATTAGGATTTTAAGTAAAGATCCTGTTCCATGAAGATACTTTGTAAATTTCCTACAGTAAATATATAAAAAATGTGGATATGCATTGCTAAGGACTTCATTTGGACAACTTCAAAGGCGATTTTCTCAATATTTTGATTTTTTTTTTGATTTTCAAATAGTTGTATCTCAGCCAAATATTGTCCTTACAAACCTCAAAATAAATCTCAATTTAAAAAAAATTACCTTTATGACTGGTTTTGTGGTCCAGGGTCACAAATAAAAACAAATAAACAAATAAAATTACAGTATATGAAAATGTATTTGTATGAATTAAACTTATATAACAATTAAGTACAAATGTATTTTTTTTTTCAGAGATGCAGATGCTTTTTTTTTTTTTTAAATAATGATTATTATTATTATTACTACATTTTTATAATTTCTCTAAACTTTTCCCGGGGCAACAGTTTGAAAACCACTGCATTATATGATGTATTATATACAGCCACAATTCATAATCCAACCATTTTTATAGATTTATAGATATAGATTATTTTTTAAATATGTGTTTATATTTTATTTATATTTTTTATTTAATTTTATTCAAATTTTATTTCTCATTTTATTCAGATTTTTTTTTATACTCATCATTTTATTCATATTTGTTTATATCCACAATTCATGACATTATTTTTTTTTAAATATAATCTGCCTCCTCTTTTTGGGGGTATTTAAGCTGCTTCAGATGCAGCTGTAAAGATGGGATTGTACTCTCTTTTTCATTTACCTCTTTAAAGCTGGAAGAAGATGACTCATGCACGCTGCTCTCGTTCTGAAAGCGAACGCATGTCTCTCTCTCCTCCGTGCCCATATGGCTTTCTGCACTGACAGCTCAGGAAACCAGACACAGGCCAAACTGGCCACACATCAGTCACTCTCTCTCTTCTATGACGCACACGGCCCCCTCTCACTCTCTCTTTCCTCCTTCCTCTCCGTCAATTTGTTCCCAGTAAGAAGTCTGATAGGACTTGGTGTAGTGTGGAGAAGCAGCAGGGATCCTGCTATAAAAGCGCAGGGGCTGTTAGAGCTACTTTATTCCCTAATAAATAGAGGGACGCAGCAGTCAGGGGCCTGTAGCTGCTGGAGAGACCATGTGTCTGCCAGGTTCCTGACGTGATGGTGGGGGTTGGAGAGGACGCCCTGACAGCCGCTCCTCACCGGGATGGGACGGGTCTGGGGTCAGTCCCCCCAGGGCGGTGGGGGACACAGCACATGTTATAGATTTAACGGGTGGAGGAGTTTGGGTCATGTTCTTGTTCTTCCAAAAGCAAACTAAAATGACCACCAAATGCATTTACATGCACATCAAAACACTGGTAACTATAAAAAAAAATCTTTAAAAAAATGGACATTGCAAAAACACCATGTTTACATGATATTTTGAAATGATCTGCTTTTTCTGAGGTACTGACATCAAAATACAAGCATTTGCTTGCATATAAAAAAATCAGCTCTTCAAAAAAGGGTTTACTTGCAAATCACTACAATGACAACACATGGTTTTTCTCAGTATTTGCATCAAAACTCTCTCTGACCGAGAGAGCTCAACACACAGTACTCACAACGCAACCAAATATAGAAACGCACTGCAAATATTCACAATGCAACCAAATACAGAAACGCACTGCAAATATTCACAACGCAACCAAATACAGAACTGCGCTTCAAATACTTACAACGCAACCAAATACAGAAATGTGCTGCAAATACTCATAATGCAACCAAATACAGAAACTCGCAGCAAATATTCAGTGCAAACAAATACAGAAAATCACTGCAAATACTCACAACGCAACCAAATACAGAAACGCACTGCAAATAATCACAGTGCAACCAAATACATAAATGCGCCACAAATACTCACAACGCAGCCAAATACAGAAAAGCGCAGCAAATACTTACAATGCAGCCAAGTACAGAAACACGCTGGAAATACTCACAATGCAACCAAATACAGAAACTCGCTGCAAATACTCACAAAGCACATATGATCAGGATGTTAAAATAAACAACTACAACCACAACCAAATAAACAACCACTGAATAAGCATTGAACAATAATAACATCTGAATAACAATAAGCATTGAACAATAAGCATGTCCCAGCCAGGTTCGTCACTTGTTGGGGCCCCCTTAAAAAATTTGTGCTAATTGCATCGTGTATCTGTATTTGGTTGCATTGTGCTAATTTGCATGTGTTTTCTTCATTTGCAGCGTGTTGAGCTCTCCTGTCCACTGTACACAACGAATATTCATGCCTTACAATGAATAAGCTAAAAGCTTTTCCATGCAAAATATCTAACTGCAATCAAGTTCTGCTTACACCGTTTATGACCTTTCCCTCATGAAAGCACACAGATTTAGGTATGTACATGACCTTACATGCTGTCAGCTTATTAAGCATAATCGGTGCAACATCATGCATGTCAGCGCACTCATTCTGTGCAATAACTATCAAAAATCAGCTCATTAAAAACCCACGTTTTACAGAAGTAAAGCAATAAAACGACACCACAAGAAAACCGTGTTTACATTGAAACTTTTAGGTTTTGCTTTGGTATTTACATCAAAAGCGAAAAATGTGACACTGTCAGACATTATGCACAAATGTGTTTATATGCAAAGCAAAAATCAAAATGGGTTTTGCATAAACTGTTTTATGACCTTTTCCTGATTAAAAAACAATTTAAGACACGACATCGATAAACACTTCCATTTTCAATCAAGGTTTTGGCATTTTCATTGTTACATATTATAACTATGTCACCTAAAAGCCATGTTACACCTCATATCTAATCATTAGATTGCTTGTGAGATATATATGACCCAGGTGTGATTACCAGTGTCTGCAACTACAGTCCTGCTCACTCACTACTACAACACTCACTCCACCCTAGGATTCTCCAACAGTCACAATTAGAGTATTGTCAGATGCATTGGGTGAAAAGACATTGATTAAACTCTAAAAAGCACGCCAACTAAAAGGCTTGATCCTGCTTTTGGGGTCAAACAAGTCAATGGATGCACTTTGCTCATCTGACCCTGAATGAATCAGTCTCGAGTCTGAGTATACAGGTCAGTTTCATATATGATGCTGCTTTCTTCATGACCTTTTCTTTCTCTTTATGTCTCTCACTCTTATCTCAGTAGAGTATGGGGGGCTCATTCTCTCCCCAGGCAGCTTGGAGGCCGCCGCCAGCCTGGGCACCGTGCCCAATTCAGTCCTGGCACTCTGACAGGCCGCTGGCTGCCCATCAGTCCTCCTGCGCTGCCCTGGAGAGCCCCTTCCATTCCCTACACCTCCTCTTCTCCTCCCTCTCCCCAGCCTCCCGTTCACCATCCTGGGACCACAACATGACCCTCAGAAACAAGACCACAGGAAAAGGTTTCATTGCACATCAAAGATGGCAGCTTCACTATACAGACAATTAGTTATCAAAAAGCATAGGTGAATCAAAATGCGGTTTTGTGTGATCAGATGATCCACTGCGTGTAGGTAGAGAAATGCACTGCAGCACTGCTCATACGTGAGCACACATGCTGAGGGAAAGGAAAGAGGACAAGTCCTCAAACGTGACCACACATACAAACACACGCTGGCTTAAAGCAGGCAGCTGGAGGGTGGAGAGGTCGGAGTCTCCACAGTCTCGGCCTGATTAAAACTCCCAGCACTGCCTCTCACTCCCCCTGGATTGATTAACCTGACCTGTATCGGATCAACCCCTCGGGACGCAAGCGCAGCCTACTTTCCTGAAGTGGATGAGAGGAACAGGAAAGGGTTGGGAGGGGGCAAGAGAGGTGGAAAGGAGAAAGACAGAACGGGAGATGGGCAAAAAGGGACTGTAGAGCAAGAGGAGGAGAGCAAACCAGACCAGACTTGCAGTTCAGCACATCAGTGGCATACTAATCCCTGCTTTCAAGTTTTGCGTTTCCGGGCCTTTATGTTTAAAACTTCTCTTTGCTCTCTCTAACACAATACACCTTCTTGTAATGTTTAATTCAAATGCAAACAATGCATTTCTGCGAGAATGTATCAATTATTTAGGTTTTCATTATTGTTATTATGAGGGCAGCACAGCTGCTCGGTGCGCTGTCAGCAGACGGCTGTCTCTGAGTCCCTGCACTGAGACAAACAGCTCAGCTTTCTTCTCCACAATCAACACTCTCTAAAAGAGATACTCTCTGACAGCTATGGCGAGATGAACCAAAAATAAACGGGGACACACACACATACAGTACAAACACACCGTATTCAGACTAATAGTGAATTACAAATCCTAATAGTTTTTCTGTGTCAAACTCTTATTTCAAATGCTGAACCAAAAGAATATTAAATATTAATTCTCATAAAAGAATTGATGTAATGCATATTTTTGAGTCATGAACAATGCGTTTAACAAGTTTCAGTAGTTAAATAAGTGTTTAAATTCATTTTTTGACTGTTTTTATGTCAGGCGGTACAACCAAATAGTTGTAGTTGTACCACCTGACATGGAAAGTGTACCAACCTACCCATACTTGAAATTAACAGTTTTTACCAGTATTTTAGAGAGATCTACAAACCTTTTCACTCTGCCACAAGAATCAGTTGAGGTCCAGATGATGCATTATGATGTTTACTGTCATTACCTTGTCAATTCATAATAAAAGAGCCATGTTTGCAGTTGTGCCACCCTGACATTTGAGAATATACAACATGTTTAAAACTACTGATATTTATAAAATTTGTTTATATGAAAGGTTTCAAACCTAAAATGTTGCCATAGTATTTAGTCTTTAAATGTTTTATTATTAGGACACCATTTTAAATAGTTTTCTTAGTCTGTTCATTTGTTCAGACAGTTGCACCATCCGATATTTTGGGGGTTTAAGATAAGAAAACATAAAATAATATCTTATTTAAATGTACTAAAAAAGAAAGTGATATGTCATGAATTTATCAAATTATTTTAAAAGGAAATAATACACTTGGACACAACGATATGCACGTCATGTCATTGACCTATATATAAATATATATAAATAATTCTTCTTATTAAAAAAAAAATCTCCTTATTTTATTTTGTAGAACCACCTTTTGGGGCAAATATGTATTAGCTTTTTCGAGGAAGATTTGCTTCAGGTTTATTCAGGTTAGTTGATGACATAGGAGGACCGTAATTTAAGAAATAATAATGTCAGGGATTCTCAATTGGATTAAGATCAGACTGAACCAATCACCATTTTGTTCTTGAGCTTTTCCAGTGCGAATATGGCTTGCTGTTTAGAATTATTCTAGTCTTTTTGGAGATTGAAACAGGCTTTTCCGCAGTATTTCCCTGTATTCTTTTCCCCACAATCCATTCTTCTATTTTAACAAGATGCCCAGTGTCTGCTGATGAAAAACAGCCCTACAGTGTGATGCTATCACCAGCATGCTTCACAGTAAATGTGATGTTTTTTGCAGTGTGGGCAGTGATAGATTTGCACCATACATATTACTTCAGACTTTAGCTGAAAAGTTTCATCTTGATCTTATCTAACAAGACAAACTTTTCCTACAACGCAACTGGGTCACAATTATGTTTTTTGGCCAACCCTACACTTCACAAGGTTCTTTTTGAGTAATGGTTTAAACAGCTCAACTCTAGTCAGATTTCCTTGTTTGTGCAAATATTTTGAGAAAGGATTAATTCTCGATAATTAAACCAACAGTAGGCCGCTGGGGCTGCGATATTGTTTTGTACCATTTCCTAATATGCATTTGCTTTACTTTAACTTCTTTGGAACGCTTATTAGTCTTTCACAGCTGTCCTTTAGGTTCACAACTTGAATAACAATGCCTTAACTGTGGTGGTTTCATCCAGAAAAGATGAAAGTTACTTTATTGATTCACAAGTGCAAAGCAACTGTATCTGAAAAAAATAGTTTGCAAACAGCATATTCTGATTTGTTAAAGGTGCAGTAAGCAATTTCTGAGAAACGCTGTTGATTTTTGAAATCAAGAAAACAAACACGCTCTTACCCAAAAGGATCACATTTCTAACTTGATAGCTCCGCCCCCAAAATCACAAACACGCTATGCAACATAGACACCTCCCCCTTATGAGTGGACACGTCCCTTACTCCTGATTGGCTACAAGTGTGTTTTGGTGCTCGGTCCAATCCACTTTCAACAGGTTGCACTTTATTTTACAGTACGTGCACTTACAGTGTACTTTCTTTCCTAAGAAAGTACTGGTTAATATAAATTAACTACATGGGTTAAGGTTAGAGCTGTGTCTGAAATCGTGTACTGTTAAGTAGGTACTACATTTGAATTTAAACCTTTGAAAAAGTACATTATAGTACTGCGTGTAGTATGAATGAATTCGAACGTACTACATCCGCCATGTTGTTACTGTCCACATGACCTACCAGCGTCAGTTACGTCCCTTCAACTCCATTCACAAATCCTCTTCCGTGGCCTCATGGGATAGTAAAGTGTCCGTCGTATGCGCACTTCAGAATCTCACCGGAAGTAGGAAGTAATTTTTCGCGTACTATATAGTAGAGAAGCATTCGATTTTAGACGCAGCTTAGGTTAAGGGTTAGTATCTGCACTCTAAAAATGTTGGGTTAAAAACAACCAAAGTTGAGTTGAAAATGGACATACCCAGGGATTGGGTTGTTTTTAGTTGGGTTACTATATGGCTGCTTAAAATAAACCCAAAATAGGTTGGAAATTAAAAATCAGACACATAATTGCTAGAGGCAACAATAATAATCAAAAGGTGTTATTAATAAGCAATTTAATAAATGTTTAATGTTTAATTATTATTCAATAAACTTATTAATAAATGTTCATTTATTAAACATATTGATAAATGTTAATTTCCATCATACTTTGGGTTAATTTTAAGCAATCAATACAGTAATTTTTAAACAATAGTTGAGTTAAACAAAACTACCCAGCAGGTTGGGCAAACATTTAACCCAATTGCTGGTTTTGTCCATTTTTAACCCAACTTGGGTTGTTTTTAACCCAGCTTTTTTTTTTTTTTTGGAGTGTATTTATTACCCAGTTATTGTAATTAAAGTGTTACCGCGTTTCTCATAATTTGCTTACTGCACCTTTAACAGTATTATAATAAAACAACGCTGCATTAAAAGTTTCAGTGATTAGAAGAATAGCACAGATCATGAAATTAAAATATATTATAGTAAATTACTGTAAAATACATTGCATGAAATGAAAAATGGGCTTATGTATGACCCGCAGTTCAGTAAAAATAATCTCGTTGGTTTATGGCCCTAAATACTTTTGCAAAGCACATTTTCACAGACTTCCCAAAGGCTGGAAACCGTTTTTTTTTTTTTTTTTTTTGATAAAACAGGCCTCTTAACACTCATAGCTCATGACCTCACCACTGAAACTTGCATTAACAGTAACCTCTCCTTGTGGGTGCGGGACCTATGACATCTTTTAGCACTGGGTCTCAAAAGCCCCTGATGCTGAGGGCTTTACTATCTGGGTGGCTGATGTGTGTATATTCTGCCCTTGAGTCACACAGTTGTTTGAAGAACACTTTTCAATGCGTTCCTAGTTCCTCCCTCTCTCCAGGCCCGGACACGCAGCAGACTAATTCAGTCATCTCTCTGTCTGTTCTGCTCTCTCGCTCTATTTTGTCTCCCGAAGGTCTTTGGTGAGCAACGTGACCATTGTGCAGCCAAACGGCCTGTTATTGTCGGTCATGCTATGAGAGAGAGAGAGGTTGAGTTAGAGAGAGAGTGTATTTTGAACCCTCTGTTTTCTGCCCTGTCAGTGTCTCTCCTCTTCACCACATTAGCCCGGGCTGTTCCCTACGACTGCTTTGATGGTGAGCGCCGCAGGGCTCCGATCTCTGTTTCAGGTTGTAATTACTCTCTGGAGGGGCCTCACCTGGCTGTGGGCTCCAGGCATACAGAGGCAAAGAGAGAGAGAGGAAGAAAAGGAAAGACATGAAAAAACAGAAGATGAGACAGAAAAGGTGGGGTAAGAGGGTGAAACTTAAATACAGTCGGGCCAAAAGTCTGAGACGAGGAAAAACAAAAAAACAAAAATGTAAATAAATAAAGAATTAAAAAAAAAAAAAAAAAAAAAAAAAAAAATATATATATATATATATATATATATATATATATATATGCATGTGTGTGTGTATAGATTTGGAATAATTATGTTTGGAATAATTATGCTTAAACGCTTAAGCTCACCAAGACTGCATTTATTTGATCTAAAATACAGTAAAAACATTATGTTATTGTGTTATAATATTATTAAAATTTAAAATATCAATTTTTATTGTAATGTATTTTAAAATCTAATTTATTCCTGTGATGGCTGAATTTTCAGCATCATTATTCCAGTCTTTTTATAATAAATTTTATAAAATAATATATATATACATATATAAATATATAAAAATAATTAAAAATGTAGTATTAAAAAATTTGAAAAGAATGCAGAAGCATTTACATTAGCAGTCTCATGAGTCATGCTTTTTGACTTGTGTGGATAAAACCAATAGAGTTTTATATTTATGAAAAATGCAAACAACTTGCCTTCTACATCGTACTACTTATTGCATTATTTCTGATGCACCAGCATCAAAGATTCACACTCTGAAAGACAGAACTTGCAGCAGAAAGCAAACACCTCAGTCCGTCAGACTGTCTATAAAGGAAAAGTGCACGAATATGACACATACAGAGCAATAAAATTAAATGTTATAGGAATATAAAGGGATTTGCTTATTTTATATCAGTAGCGGTATTAACATTACAATGCATTATGCAGGGAGAGTATTACATCATCGCCTGTTCTTTACACAGGCACCGAGAGCATCGGCTTCCTGGTGTTTCCCCTGTAGTACCCCAATGGGAGTGCAGCTCCTAGGGAGATTCGTCCTGATTTGAATAGAGTAACGTGGCTTCCCCTGCTGTAGAAGAAACTGTTGTCTGATTTCATGAAAAGCCCATTCAGCTAGCTGGATGTATGTGAACGTTTGTGCAAGTTACAGCCGCCAAAATCTCTCCTCAAACTGCCACCGCTTGCAAAACAAAAAAGCAGATTGGAGTCATACACGATGCCGAGAAAGAGAGAGAGAAACTACAAAGTAGACTAAAATCTATTCATGAGGTGTCAGCTTTCAACAGCATGTTGACACATGCCTACGTCTCCTAGGAAACGGTTGCCCCAAGCGCAGTTATCAGCGCAGTTCTGTGGCATGCAATTATCCAATTATCTCCCTCCCCTGAATCAGCACATCAAATCACATGACAGATCTTTTTTTTTTCTTGCAAGGTCCTACAACACCTTCGCATTTGCATGTAGCACTTGTCCTTCCAGTTCTCACTGTCTCTCAGCTTCATTTTCACTTTCCTTCACTGGAATCTTTTGTTTCTTTTGATCGCAACATCCTTATATGCTTACTGTTTTTTCGGACAATTTTGCTTTCACTTGGTTCAATTTAGCCTGCATGATCATAAACTGTTAAATTAATAGCGCCATTGCTTTGTGGCAAGTGCATGGTTTTTAATTGTTAGCTTTCGCCTGCTTTCTAAATCAAACCCCTCCCTTTCCTTTCTCACTCGTCCCCTCCTCCCTCTCTCTCTCTCTCTCTGCTTATTTCCAGGAGCAGCTTGAGTCCTGCTTTTGGCTCTGCAGGCCTGCTTTGAGAGTCTCTGACTCACAGCAGTGCAGTTCTGGAGCGGCCCTCCTCTCTGGCGGAGAGGCCGGCTGGAGGAGCCAGGGAGAGGGGCCGCTGTCACAGACCTCTCGCCCCCTTACATGCTGGGCATCGGGGCACAGCGCACATTTAGAGCCCTTCATCTGTCCACCATACAAGCCCAGGACCTGTCTGTCAGAGTGAGCGCATGAATTCAACTTGACGTCCACATGAAATGGCGTCCGCGGCGTGTTTTTCTTCCAGTAATCGGAGTTGAAGAGGATATTCAATTAGAAAAAGCCTTACTGGATAAGAGGGTGATCAAAAATAAGAGGGATTGGTGAGACGAAAGTTGTTTCAGAGACAGAGCGAGTTTTTATTAAAGATTCTGAAGACTTTTTTTCCTCTTAAAATAACGTCCCCCTATAAATAATACAATAAAAAGGCCAGGAATGTGAATTAAAGGGATAGTTCACCCAAAAATGAAAATTATCCCATAATTTACTCACCCTCAAGCCATCCTAGGTGTATGACTATCTTCTTTCAGTCGAACACAATCGGAGTTATGTTAAAAAATATCCTGGCTCTTCCCAGCTTTATAATGGCATTGAGTTTTCGAAGCTCCGAAAAGCACATCCATCCATGATAAAAGTAATCCATACGACTCCAGTGGGTTAATACATGCATTCTGAAGTGAAAATATCCATATTTAAAACTTTATAATCTATAATCACTGGCTTCCGGCAATGGCCGCACATGCGTTACCTGGTTTTTGGGATAGACATCTATTAAGCTTATGCTACACCATACGTCCTACATCATAAGTCGGGTCAGAGGTCACCCTTGCGCCAGAACTCAACTCTCTCATGATCACACGTACAGCCGTTGCCGGAAGCCAGTGATTATAGTTTATAAAGTTTTAAAATATGGATATTTTTCTTACAAAAAAACAAATCACTTCACTTCAGAAGGCATTTATTAACACACTGGAGTCGTATGGATAACTTTTATGATGGATAGATGTTCTTTTTGGAGCTTCAAAAACTATTCAAAAACAGGCACTATTCACTCCCATTACAAAGCTGAGAAGAGCCAGGATAATGTTTAATATAACTCTGATTGTGTTCATCTGAAAGAAGGAAGTCATATACACCTAGCATGGCTTGAGGGTGAATAAATTATGGGATAATTATCATTTTTGGGTGAACTATCCCTTTAAGAAAGCAAACAGGATCCATTTTGATTGCATGTGAACTGAGCTGGTTCAGAAATAATGTTGGATAGAGTTTTGTGCTTTACACAATTATAACATGAACCAGTGAGAGTGGAAAGAGGGGGGAGAAAAAAAGTGACATTTATTGAAGAGAGAGAGAGAGAGAGAGAGAGACATGTGGTGAGCTAGAGAGAAGGTTCGAGACAGACAGAGCCGGAGTGGGGAGGGTTGGACTTGTGCTGTCAGTTGTGCTGTGCTGCATTTTCTTTTGTAAACACAAACGTGTGTGTGCTGCTTTTCTTCCTTCTTTCTGCTACACTCCAGTACCTTCTGCAAATGCTCCCGTCATATCGGCTAACAATGCCAAAGAGCCCACAGAGGGGGGCCTGAGGCCCAAAGACGGGGAAATATGCAAAAGGTGGAATAAAAACTACCTTACGTAAGACTGACGGGGCAAAAAGGCTGTTACTGCCAGATTCACAGAGCGTAGCATTGCGTGCCTTTTTGTTAAGGTTATGATGCAAAATGTTTCTTTTACAAGAAGAGAACGGCAGTATGACTAAATTATCTATTATATTATAAAAGATTAAAAACCTTGATATTAATCTATAGGACTGCAGAACTTTTCAAAGCATGTACTTGAATAACAATTTTTAAAGAATTAAGATTAACCAGTAAAACAAAAAAAGAAAAGAAAAGAAAACTGAGGGGGAACATTTTTTTTATTTACATTTAAGTATATTAAATATATAGCCTTAATATAAATTTTCAACATTTCATAATGAGCCCTTCCTGTTGTTTGTTTTGTTATATACACAGGCGCACACACACACACACACACACACAAAACCATGTTATTTGCACACTGAGAGAAAAATATCACTTTAACAAGTAACTTTACTCCAATAATAAATAAAATTGAAATAACTTCAAAAATACCACCATCTGACACGGAAGCTGAAGGGTTAAGAGTAAAGTGAACTGAATTGTAAGAAGTTGGTTTCCAGGGGAACTATTCTTACTGTTCCAGCTGAGTTGGGCTAAACCACTTTGCTTTTAAAAAGGGGGGCCATAAACACACACAACACGAATTTCTTTCAAAACAGTTAGAGGAAAACAGAACACGGACTGGGACAATAAGTACATACATATGGGGTGCCGCTTTATAAGTTTCAGACTGTTCTTAAAGAATTTGCGCTGTTCTAACAGGTTTAAATATGCGCGACTCCCCCGCAGCCGCTCTGTGCTGGCGGCCCTGCCAAGTCAGTTTGAAAAGATCAGACAAAGGCAGCAGGAAGCCCCTCGGCTTGGCAATGAGTGCGAGCGGAGCAGAAACGCGAAACGAAACCTCACTCTTTTATCTGATAGCGGACTGAATTTGTTTTCTCCCGAGGTTTGTGGCAGTTTTAGACATCTTTTGAAAATGTACGACCGTCTGGATCCCCGGGTCGAGCGAAGACTATTATCAAAGCGCCAAACGGGCAGTAGCGCTGTCTGACCGCCCGTTCGCTGTCGGTCTGAATCGGATCAAGCGTCTTTTGGGAGGCATTTTTGCATTTGAATCCTTCCTACGCCACTAAAAGGATCACTCGGGACGGAGAGTTGTCGATTTACCCAGTTAAATGTAAAAAGAAAAGCTTGAGGAGCTTTCTAAAAGCCTTTTTTTTCTCCTGAGGGGACTGCGAGACGCGACGGTGACCGTTGGTGGGGGTTTGCCGCCGTTTGTTTTCTTGAGCGCGTGTGGAAGATGGAGACGCACATCTCGTGTCTCTTCCCGGAGATTTTAGCCATGATTTTCAGCTACTTGGACGTGAGGGACAAAGGTAGGGTGGCCCAAGTGTGCACCGCGTGGAGGGACGCGTCCTACCACAAGTCCGTGTGGAGAGGGGTGGAAGCCAAGCTGCATCTGAGGCGGGCGAACCCGTCCCTGTTCCCCAGCCTCCAGGCGCGAGGCATCCGGCGCGTGCAGATCCTCAGCCTGCGGCGCAGCCTCAGCTACGTGATCCAGGGGATGCCCAACATCGAGAGCTTGAATCTGAGCGGCTGCTATAACTTAACGGATAACGGCCTGGGGCACGCGTTCGTGCAGGAGATCCCTTCCCTGAGGGTGCTCAATCTGAGCCTTTGCAAGCAGATCACGGATTCCAGTTTGGGCAGAATAGCGCAGTATCTGAAAAACTTGGAGGTGTTGGAACTGGGCGGGTGCAGTAATATCACGAACACGGGCTTGTTGCTCATTGCGTGGGGTTTGCACAGACTCAAAAGTCTTAATCTGAGGAGCTGCCGGCATGTGTCCGACGTGGGCATCGGGCACTTGGCCGGCATGACCCGGAGCGCGGCGGAGGGCTGCCTCAGTCTGGAATACCTGACCTTGCAGGACTGCCAGAAGTTGACGGACTTGTCCCTCAAACATATTTCAAAAGGTCTGACTAAGCTCAAAGTGCTCAACCTGAGTTTCTGCGGGGGCATCTCGGACGCTGGCATGATCCACCTCTCTCACATGACGAGCCTGTGGAGCCTTAATCTGCGCTCGTGCGACAACATCAGCGACACGGGCATCATGCACCTCGCCATGGGCACGCTGAGACTCTCCGGGCTCGACGTGTCGTTTTGCGACAAGATAGGCGACCAGAGCCTGGCTTATATCGCGCAGGGCCTGTACCAGCTCAAGTCGCTGTCGCTGTGCTCGTGCCACATCAGTGACGATGGCATCAACAGGATGGTGCGCCAAATGCACGAGCTGAGGACGCTGAACATCGGTCAGTGCGTGCGGATTACAGACAAAGGACTGGAGCTGATCGCAGACCACTTGACGCAGCTGACCGGCATCGATCTATATGGATGTACGAAAATCACTAAGAGGGGACTGGAGAGGATCACGCAGCTCCCCTGCCTTAAAGTTTTGAACCTGGGCCTTTGGCAGATGACTGAAAGTGAGAAAGTGAGGTGAAACTTGGGGGGGTTCTGGAGGGAAAGAGGGAGGGAAGGAGGGCGGAAGGGGGATGGGTGGATTTCAATAGAGCAAAGTACATAAAAAGAGGCTTAAAACGCTGAATGTGATACATGTGTCAGTTATTGCTATTAACACACACAAAAAAGTTGTGTTTTTTTCTTAACAAATCGCAATATTAAACCTCCTCCTCCCCAAGTATCGCGATATTTTGGCTACCTCGTTAGATGTATTATATTGTTATTCTTAACAAGAATGAGAATTTGTGCCTAAAAAACCAATTCCCTCCCCTTTTATCTCGTCTTTGGCTTAAGAAAAGCAAAAAGACGATGGATTCAGACTACCTTTTTTTTTATTTCCCTATTCCCTTCCTTCAGATAGCCAACAAGAAGCATAAGGTTTCAAAAGAAGTCTATGGGTAGGTAACGTTAGTTGATATCAAATTTCAAGCAGTTTTTCCAAGTGTCCTGTGATTTGACAGTTCACCTTAAAATATTTTAATTTTATTAAACATGCCGTTTTGTGAGAGACTACAGCAGTCTTTGTACTCCTTTTAAAAATGTATTTATCACACACCATTTAAAATTAAGTAGATTAAAAATGAGAAACCAGTCACAGGACCTAAAATTTTCCATTATTGACACAAATGATATACTAAAATCTGTATGATGAATAAAGAAAAAAGTTCATGGACATACTATGTCAAATGCCCTTATGCAAAGACAGACAAAAATACTGGGTTTGTACACTAAAGCTTTTATATTTCCAAACGCTTTTAGTTTTTGCTCAATTTTACAGGCCTGAAAGCCTTTAATTCCTGCTTTGAATAAGAGGTTGCCTCTGCTGATGTATTTATGCTTATGTAAGCAGATATTAATTACTGGCTGTTATTCAGAGCGTTGTACTTCAAATTGAAGTGAATTTTGTCCCTGAAAAAGAAAAAAGAAACCCTGTTTGCAATCACTGACACCTTGTTTGCCTCTTCACAGGGCTGAAACAGGGCACATCGTGTTATAAAACAATCTGTCTGTTTTAAATACATTAATATTCAACTTTACATATAAAAGACATGGTCGCAACGAGGGTAACACGCAAAATGCATGTCAGGCCTATATATGTACCATGATGTATCGACCTGCAACATGTATTGAGTCCTGCTGAGAAGCTACTGTGTTCTAATGTACTGTAAATGTATTTGTAAAAAGAATCCCAAATTAAAATGTTTTATATTCTTACAGTAAAAACATTAAAGTTGATATTTATATAAATAAAAGAGCCACTTGGAATTCCGTTATGAGTTTGGTATAATTCATGCATTCAGTGTGGTTTTGATGCTAGATGTCATAATGTTTAGGCAGTATTAATTTAGCTATAATAGGGTTAGGGGTTTATTTGGTTCATAGTGGATTTGAGAAATTAGCATTTTAGAGGGCGATGGAAGTGATATTTGTGTGTTAAGCGCATGCATGTTTGTTACATTATTTATGAAGCGCAACAAAATGGATGCTTCCCTTAATTGTGCTAGTGAGGGTGTTAAAACTGCAGTGCAATGCTGCCTTTTTTACAATTTTGGTCATCCAATTCAATAATATACATATTGTAAAAGCATCTGATATCAATTTAGTGACTATAACGTTGGATATTTTTCACCCATCAAAATATTATAAATCTAATTCTCAACAGTTGCCATTGTTTCCCTAAGTTAAGAAGCCAGGTTTAGGATTTTTTCTTTTCCTTGCTCAGTCACGCATACCAGATCTGAGAGACGGGGTTTGTCCCACGGGAGTCTTCCTCCCCCCTAAGAAAAAAAAAAAAACCTCAGCCCACCCCCTTTCCTCAAACAGACACTTTTAAACATTCCTCACCATCATTCAAAGCATTTAAGCTTTAGTCTTTGCTCCCCTCCACCGTCCGGAGGGGTGGAGGATTTAAACGGGGGCGCTTGATGAGAGAGCGAGAGAGAATTTAAGCCCTTCTGAAGGCTACCGCCATCTCTTTTCCTAACTTTGCTGAGTTCATAGATTTTTTTTCTTTCCCTGGAGCTACATTTTTTTCTTGCATTTTTACTACTGGAAATGTTTGTCAGACATTCTGATATCCAATGTTGGGTAAAGTTACTTTTAAAATTAATAGGTTACACTTCAGTATAGGGAACACATTCACTATTAACTACAACTTTTCCATCAATAAGATCCTAATTTACTGCTTATTAATAGTTAGTAAGGTAGTTCTTAAGTTTAGCTATGAGGTAGGATTAAGGGATGTAGAAAAAGGTCATGTAGAATAAGGCATTAATATGTGCTTAATAAGTACTAATAAACAAAATATTCTAGTAATATGCAAGGCTAATAAGCAACTAACTAAAAGACCCTAAAATAAAGTGTTACCAAGTATGCATTACAATATTGCATTACTTCCTAAAAAAGTAACTAATTGTGTTACTTAGCTACTTTTTATGAAAAGTAATTCATTACTTTACTTTTGTGTTACCTTTTCCTTACCTGGGCTGGGCTTGCTTGTTAGTTTTTTTTTAATAACAACAAAAAAAAGTTATATTTTTGGCAAATATTAAGGCCCTTTTACACCAAAAGTGAAATGAATAAGCCTCAGGCTGACGGAAATGCATATTTACGCCTGTACAGTAGAGGGCGCAGCTCTAATAAACCTTTCAGCTGTGCTAACATTGAGCACGTTTACATGTACACTGACAACTCACAAATATCAGCTTATTGAAATAACCAGTTTTCCCCGTTTACATGCAAACCAGTAAACTGACAACGCAAGTAAACTGCATTTACATGACTTTATTAATAAATCGGGTTATTTCCCTGTAGATCATTTTCGCATCTGACATATTCCATATGTTATGTCAGTTGTGATGTTAAATAAAGCTTGCAACATGTCAGCGAGAAACTCACGACTGTGACTATTCTCTCATGCAGTTACAGATGCAGCATTTTGACTGTACCACTTCTACTTCTGCTGCACGAGAGATGAGAACACATTTTTATAATTTTCTGGGTCTTGAAAGAGTCTGCGTTTGTGATATTTCCTTCTTCCTTTCCTGCAAAATGCTCGCTCTGTCTGGATGAGTTTAAATCTGCACTAAGGATGCATTTCTGTCACGTATAGCACATGCGCACTTCGATAAGCCGACAGAAAGCTGGCAATGTGTTTACATGCCGCACAAAATAAGGGTAAGAGGCAAAAAAGTACCTGTTCCGACCGGTTTATTCTTAAGCCGTTTATGACCTTACTCCGATAAAAGAAAACGGGTTACCACGTTCACATGACCACGTTCGTTGTCGGCTTAAGTATAATTGGCGTGCATGTAAAGGTACTCAATCTGGATTAAGACATTGGTTAATAAAGTGAGATTAAATACATAAAGTATATTTGTTTAATTTAATTATTACAGGTTTGCGTAAAATTCTGAGATTGCATTTCACTGTTTTCATTTTGAGGAATACTGAATGTTTTCGTGCAAGTGAGATGAGTAAATGCATGTCCACATTTAGTCTAGAACTACAATAACCATCATGTTCACACAGCGCACACAACACCTCTGCACTTTATTTCTCTGAACATGGTGACAGGAGAGCTGTCAGTCAATAGGCTAAATGTGAATAAGTAACATGCGTTACTTATTTGAAAAAGTAAAAGTAGATATTTTGTTGTAAACTGAAAAAGTAATGTGTTACTTTACTAGTTACTTGAAAAAAGTAATCTGATTACGTAACTGAAGTTACTTGTAATGCGTTACCCCCAACATTACTGATATGTTGTTCACATAGGTCTGCTTCAAAGTTATAAATACTACACTATTTTATGATTTTGCTGAACTGAGCCAGCATAGCAGAAAAAATAGACACGATTGCACATGCGACAGTTTAAAAAAAATAAAAATACAGTTCATTTTTATAGCTGGGAATTTTAACAAAGCACTTGAAACATTAGCAGCAACCTGTATAGCTCTCTCTCTCAGCGCCTGTGATTGAAGGTGTTTCTGGGTTACAGTGAGACGCTTTGAAGTTTCAGAAGGTTCCAGAAAGGTGGGGGTGGAACTCTTGTCTAAAGTTCCAGGCATTTTAGAAGGCCCGTGTGATTTGCTCAGACAGCCTAAATCAAGCACAGATCAAAAAAATCTAATCATGTGATAAAGTCACTTATCGTATCAATTCAAAATCACGACGGAAATCTGATTTGGTTCCAGTCAGGGTTAGAGGAAAGGTGGGTGAAAGCTGTGCCTGCCACATCGCTGGAAAATGGACAGGAATTTGTGAGTCACTGTTTGACTTTGCTCTGTAAAGAAAAGAAAAAAAGTGTGCGGTGCAAGAACCCTGTCTGACTTCAGGAGACCGGCACCGTCTAGCAAACATGGCACACGAGAGGTGCATCTCTGTGTGTGGTATTGCTGTTTATCCGTTCAGAACAACTGCATAAGGCCAAATGCAAAGACCAAATGTGAACGAAGAGAACAGTGTGTTGCTTTATTCCGCACAGGATAAAATACTTCAAGTTTCTCTCTGTATATGATAAGCAGCAGAAAACTCACTTTACTGACTTTAAAAGGAATGTTCTGGATTCAGTGAAAGTTTAGCTCAATCAATAGCATTTTGACACATCCCTCGTTTTCTTTAAAAAATAAAATTTTATATAATAGTTCATACTTTGATAAAAGCACTTGCATTTAAAATGTGTCGCTTTATATTAGGTGTTTTTATGTATTTACACAAAAAATAATTATTAGGTATAATTATTGTGTTCATGTCGTGTTGCAAAACACTTTCTGCTATTAAGGTGGATACGGGTAAGTTTAGGTACAGGTTTGGTGGTATGGGCAGGTTTAAGGGTGGGTTAAGGGGTTAGGGATGGGTCAACAGTATAATTATAGATGTAATTACAGAAATTAATTATTACATGCTGTTTTTTTTTATATACAAGTACAATGTAAAAACATACATATGCACACAATAAGTGCATTGTATCAAATTATTAATTTAAATTTTAGTACATAGTAGATGAAGACATTATAAAGTAGGACCAAAATTTGTGTATCATTTGAGCTGTAAAGCAGCTGTTTAAATCAATTTTAAAGTTGTTTTATGGTTTGTGTCATTGCAATGTAATAGCAATTAAGTTATAAAACTGGATATAACTTCACACAGAAAAGGATAGTAAGTCATTTTTATCCACACCAAAGTTGTTTACATGCATATTGTTTGTCTTTTGGCATGATATCGAAACAGTATTTTAACTTTTATGTATTGGCCCTATTGTAAACCAGATTTCAGCTAAGGAGGAACAACATTATTCTATAAATACTATTTGCTATTGAGCTTAATTTGTATTGAACTTGCAATTTTAATTTAATCTTATTTAACAAGACTGTATAAAGCACAACTGTACAGTTTTTTCTGTGGCTGCCAAGTCTGTTAGCAATTTCTGATGCGAAAGTTTGTGACTCATGGCGCACAGAGAGATTTGGGTTTGAAAAGAGCAGAATTAACTCAGTGGTGAAAGTGCGTATGATGGCTAACTTTCTCACATGGCTGTCAGGTTTTAGTCATACCTCTCATTAGAACTAATCCACAGCAGTCTTTTCACACTGCGGGCTGGATGATGGCCATATGGCATTTTTACAAGCTGTTTTACTGCACATACTGTATGTCGAATGCTTTTTTGAAGAAGCCAGATAAAAAGGTAGGTTTGCAAGTGAAAGGTGATTCTTGTGTGTGTGTGTTTAGCGTCTAGGTTTGCTCTGGTTTGTTGTTGCCAGCTCTCCCCCAGTGAGGTTGTGACAGAGTTTGACTGGTGTCATGTGACCTTGCTGGAAGTGTGAGTACAGAGGGGTTGGAGCCAGGAGACCCAATCTGTCGCCCTCGTCCCACCCTTCACACACATGCAGAGATGGAAACAAATTGGCAAAAATGACCCTTATAGAATAGGCGCAAAATCCACAGACACTGTCCAAATTCTAGGCAAAATTTAGGAAAATAATGTCTGACTTGGCTGATTTATGCATGTCTCTGTCTTGTTAGGGAGTGTTTGGAGGCTCTATCCTCTCAGACATACACACACACACACGCATAAACTCACTATCTTAGACTCTGTTTTTCTCTTTCTTGGTATTTCTTTTTTTTTTTCTGAACAAAAAGGGACTCAGGCTTGTTTTCCCCTTTTCCCCTTTGTTCTGATTGTATTAGGTGACGGCCCACATGTTCTGGATCGTATCTGCTTTCATATGCAGTGAAATGCAGCTCTCCGGCAGCACTCTGGAGGCAGGAGGTCTGTGCATGAAAGAAACTTGAGTGCGAGACTGAAAACCACACCACACAACAAAAAAACGATATGGGGAGAAAAGACAACCAGTTATTAGAAGCTTTGTTGCATCTAAACCGCCCATTTTAGTGTTAATCCTTGACCTCAAACTGTCAGGCGCACCTTTTGACAGTCAAGGATATAAATTCTGGCTGAATAGCTGCTATGAAATGTATAAAAATGCATAGCTCCTGTCCTGGCTGGTGACTGATCAGTACGTGCTAAAATACACCTCCAACATTGTCTATATAATCTATATACAATAGATTATATACATGTAAAATGCGATATCACCCCCTGGTGGCTGATTTCTTTCAAATTTCTCACAGACCACTAGGTCCATGAGTCAAACAGGCATACAGAGTTTCATTCCAATCGGCCATCGTTAACCTGGTCTAATTGGTGCTCAAAATTCATTGGCTGATGGCGGCCATGATTTTCGAGATACGCAGATGTCCTCATAGACAGACATGGCACCTTGGACAAAGACACTGCATGGCAATTTTCAAGTCGATCAGACTAACCATTGTGCAGTTAGTGCTGTTTTCATGTTTGTTTGTTTTTTCATTTTATAGCGCCACCAAGTGGCCAATCACTTAGTTTTTTTTACTGTGACCTCAGATTGAGATCATACATATGTGTACCAAGTTTGGTAAAAACATCTCAATTTGTTCATCAAAGTGGCTCCGCCTACTTCGAACATTTTAGCGCCTCCTTAGTGATGATGGAGAGTCAAAATTCCACATTTTTTTTTTCAATAATTATTGATATTCACACACCATAGAATATTTCTGCACTGGTTTGCTTCCGATCGGGTGAAAAACCTAGGACTAGTTCGCACTAGTTCGATTTTGGACAAAATCCAAGATGGCGGAAAAATTTCATACCGGAAATGAAATCGGAGATATACATTTTGTTCGTCTTGACCCACGGATTCCAATGATATAAGGCACTGTGACAAACGGTTCAAAAGTTATGGCCATTTTTCTAAAAAATTTTTTTTTGGTTGCTGTAGGGCCACCATAGGCCGATTGAGGCGAGTCTTTGCGACGCTGTAGACTGGGGGAGTACTACCATCCCTCAAAGTTTCAGGTCTAGTAACAGCTAAGATGACAAAAACCTGTTCACTGCACAGCATGAGATAGAGAGGAAAGTAAAACGGGAAGAGATGCTTGGGAAACAGGAAGGTAAAAGGGAAGAGATGCTTGCGAACATACGAAATTGGGTAAGACACAAGAAAATGTTTTATTTCTTAGCCTCTATGCTTTTCTTTGGCTTGGCTCTATAATTTAAAAGGTAAAAGCTGATAGACGAGTACGTGTGTGTGTGTCCGGGCTACAGGCCGACTCGAGATTTGTTGTTACTCAGAGTGTGGGTGGTAGAGAGGGCGTGAGTGTTGTGTGAGGTGCTCTGAATCCACTCAAAAGAGGGAAGCGATGGAAGAGCGAGAGAGGGAGAGTGCTAAAAGGAAGAAAGTGGATGAGAGATGGATGAAGGGGGGGGGGGGGGGGGGGCACACTACTGTAGCTAAAACCTCTTCACAGAAATACAGCAGCCGCTGCCCGTCACATCCGCCCAGACCCCACACAGCCGGCTGAGCTGCTCTCCACAGGAGGATATATTTTTAAAACCACTGTGGCATTTGGAATTATCTAAGAGGTTCATCCATAATGTTTTGGTAAGGTAGACACTTTTTCAAGTGCTACATATACAAAAAGCAGTGTAGGTCCAATGGGTTTATAAATCCAGTGGAATTTGGAGCTTGCCAGATGTTTTTTTCCCCAGAGTGAAGTTGGATCAAAGTTATTGGTTGAAATGGAATAAAGAGGTATCCTGAGCAAGGTAGAAAAAAACCTCCCCTGTGCTGCCAACAAGGGCAGAAATCTGGATTAGATAAATCTAGTAGATCCAACATGGCACTATAGCCATTACAAGAACTTGACTTTACCGCCATACCACAGATTGATGACATGTATTAAGTGAATGACAGAAACAAACGTCATTGTGGCATTTAAAAGAATGAATGGGATTTTTATTGGAAATATACAAATTTTAAAGGATATCTCATTCCAAAAATGAAAATTCTGTCATGATCATTTTTTGAAGCCATTCGATTAAAATTATTATGAACTGAAAACTCGACATGAGGGTTATTAAAGGCACAATATATATACGATTTTTGAATTAAAATATCCAAAATCCACTAGAACAATGTTATATATTTTTGACTTGTGTATTTGCATTATCCAAGAAGTTTCCAAAAATGTTTAAATCCAGAGAAATAAGCAATTTTAACCAATTACAATTACCTGCTTTACCCTTGATTTCCAAACCAAATGCTTTAAACTATGTTTTATTAGACAACGGAACAACTGTTTGGATACATTCATAGACAGAAAACTAATCATTGTTATATTACTCAACACGTTTAATCCTATTGTTTGAATCTTGTTTTCTTGATTTTCCGCGAGTACCATGTTTTACCAAGCCTCAGAGAAAAACACTATTTTGTCAAGTGGCTAACATAGCATAGTCAGATGCAGCTTTGTTTTTAGCACAGAGTAAAGTTATAACATCATTTCAACAATTTCAAATGTATCTAATAATAATGATGAACAGCGCTGCTTTACTCCACATATGCTTTACCGGAAGTAGCGGAAGTGGTGACTGCGGCATAATAAAAGTCCCGCTGCTCTCAAGCAGTGTGTCGCGCTTGTCTCTCATTAGCAATCGCTCCAGCGGCTTCGCTCCGCTCCCACAGCACTCGGCCCGGCTCTGCTTCATACTACAGTAACGTTAATCTCATCCATGAACATGATTTCTGCCCGAGTCCCGTCCCAATTCTTTTCCACCAACTGTGAGGTGAAGACGACATCTCCCATGATTCCACACTCAATCTCAGCATCATCAAGCTATGCCTTTGTTTTGAATAGGTGACATCTAGTGGCGAAAGATTATATATTGTGCCTTTAAATTATGAAATTTTCATTTTTGCGCCAACTATTTCTTTCAAAATGACGATACTCCAATGTTTGTGTCAATTATTTCTTTCAAAATGTCGATACTAACATTTATTGCAATGCCTGACCAAATTCCATGTTTGTAGAGCATTCAGATTTTGAAAGCAAGGAATATTCTGGAAGAGTGTAAATAGCCGCATATTCAAAGTGGAACGTGTTGAGCAGCAACAGAATTGTGTTCTTTTCTCTCTCTCTCTCTCGGCCCTGGGTATTGCATGGCTCTGTCAGAGATGTAGAAAAGGCAGTGTTACACAACAGGAAGTGAAGCATGTCTCGGGAGCTTTAAAGACAAATAGACCGGTTTGATCAAGTTTAGTGCCGGGCTCTCTTGAGTCCACCTCTCAATACCGGCTCAAGTGCACAAACACAGGAGAGCGCAGGGAGAAAAGGAACACTTATAGCTTCATACTGCCTGATTGAACTCTTCATTCAGTTTTTGTCCTCTTTTAAATGCCAGAGAAAATGGCTGATTCCTGGACGCCTCTGAAAACAAGCTACAGAGTCTGTCTGTCTATCTATCTATCTATCTTCATCATCCTATGATAATTCCTAGAGCCTGAGCACAAGAACAGCAGTAAAACTGTTACTAATATGGACACGAGAAGTGGTGGTAAAAGTATAACGAAAAACAGGATGCAATATAGATGAGTGAGTCATATTAAGATTCTGTTTTAGCAGTTAGCTGCTTATTAACGCACCCACACCCACAGGGCTACATGCACCAGGCCCACCAGCACAAAGACTAAGTTTAAACTGTAGCGTCAGCAAAAAGACAACAACCATTGTTTCAGCTTTTCAAAAGAACATATAGATTGGATTGCTGACAGGAAGTGGCTGGAGCAGTTAAAGGTTGGTATACACAGAAATACAAATAGTGTTCTAATGGTTATGATCTTAAAGGGACAGTTCAACCAAAATGTCAAATGTCGTCAGGATTTTCTTTTGCACTATTACAGCTGACTACTATAACTTTTTGACTGAAGGTGCATTAACTTCCTTCCTTACAGCTGAAGACTCAAGAGAAGACACTAGTCATATGAAGTCCCAAAATTACTGTTTTTCAAGATGATTGTTATGAGGGTCTTAAATTAGAAAAGAGATCAGAAGCAGTACTTCTGTTCCTAAAATAAATGCTTTACAAGATGATTACATTGCTTTTGGCCATTTGGGCCGAGCTAAAAAACTGTGGGCGATATGAAACCAAACATATCGGGCAACACAGAGCCCATTTTTCCATCTCATTTCCTCTCTCTGTCCTTCCTTTTTCCTCACGAAACCTTCTCAGTCTGTAGCAACCATCCATCACTTTTCTCTCAGCCCACTGTAAATGCCATGCTCTCTCTCTCACTCTTTGAGATTTAGAGGCTCTGAGTGTGACATGGAGAAGCTCAGCTTGTGTCTGCCTCGAGGCAGTGGTCCAGCTCAGCCGGGGAAATTTATAAAGTGTCTGACGTTATCGCCATGCGGTATGCAGAGCATTCATTCTCCCCCTTCTCTCTCTCTCTCCCCTCGTTCTGTATCCACCCTATCTCTCTCTTTTTATCTCACCAAATCTTCAACCGTATACTGACATCTCTAGCCTGTTCTCTAACACTGTAACCACCAACATTCTTTCTTGTGTTTCTTGCACTCCCCACTTTCTTCTACATATTTAAAGGGGTAGTTCACCAAAAATGTGAATTCTGTCATTTACACAACCCAACAAAAGGAGAAATTTTGAAGATTGCATGCAAAAGAGTATCCAAAAAAAAAAAGAAAGAAAGTAAATGGGCAAGGATGCTGTAGAGCTCTGAAAAGGGCAAAAAGCAAAAGAGGGTTTTTGGAGAAGATCCATTTTGGGTTCCCCAAAGAATAGGGGCTTTCAAACCTGGTAGTTATAAGATCTCAGTTAAAAGAACTAGTCACCGGGGTGTTCCCCTGAGAATTACATTTTCCCCTATAGGGCCAGTTTCCTGGTTGCCGACAGTCTGTCTGTCTGTCTGTCTATCTATCTATGATAATTTTGTGATAATTGCCAGAGCCAGAGCACAAGAACAGCATCGTCATGTAAGCATGGCATTCAGCAAGGTCTACAACTGGAGAATGGAGGACACCGTAATCGATCGGAGCTGTGTCACCTTAATTTATATAGCGCTTTATACAATACAGATTGTTTCAAAGCAGCCTTACAGTGATAACAGGAAAATGATTCAATGATGCAAACAGAGTTCATTTTGGCTGTACTGCACCTATAAAAGAAAACAGTGTCATTGTTCAGCTGTTCATTGTTGATTCAGTTTCACTGTAAAGATCATCAATTATTAAATTAGTCCATTACATCTATAAAGAAAACAGTGATGTCATCGTCCAGCTCAGTTCAGTTCTCATCCAATAGTGTCAATGCAATCAAATCAATAATATTGCTGAATGTTAGGTCATAGGCCTACAATTTATGCAACTGAAAGAGCAAAAAATGAGGGCCAAGAGCAAAGTCTCCTATGACAACTTTCAATTCGAGTTCCTATTATGCTGGGTTAGACCCTACTCTGAAGTATGAGCTAATATAGTCCCACCAAAAGGTGTTCCTATAACTAATCCTTCCCAGTTCCTGTGGTGCGAACACGCCAAAAAGCAGGTACTTCCGCAATAGTTATAGGAACTATGAAATTGTTCCTCCATTGTGAAAGCCCCTAATATTTCAGTGATAAGTTCTTAAAAGAACCATTGTTCTTAGCATGAAAAAAATGTTTTTTATAATCTCAATAACCCTTTTCCCAATGGAAAGGTCCCATTGATGTTAAAGGTTCTTTTTTTTTTTTTAAGAGTGTACATCTTCCTTATACAATAGCTTTAAAGACTAAAATTTTGTTCTTCACTGAAAATCATCCTCTCTAATGTCCACTACTGCATATGCAAATGACCAAAATGCAGTTGGTCAAGAAATAAATCATTCTCAATGACATCAAACCGGGCATAAAATGTCTTCACAAGACATATTTGAATATACACAGCCATGTGTCAACGACTTTAACTGTGTATTTGGTCATATGGACTATTTTTGGAGTCCCTATTCATTTTCATTGTATGGAAAAGAACAGCTTTTTTGTGTTCTAGAAAGTCATTCAGGTTTGAAACGACATAAGTAATATGAAGTAAGTAAATTATGACGGCTTTTTACTTTTCCCACTCACACACTTTCATGAAACGCATGTACCAGCATATATCGACTCATAAAACCCACATGTAAAGCCATGCTAACGTCCTGTTTGCTGTGCATCTGCAACTTTTTCCATCTGTTCTTCCTCCCCCCTTCCTGTTTCTCTCTTTCTCTCTCTGTGCTGAGGCTGGATGCTGGGAAACTGTGAATAGTGTTTTACTTTTGTGCTGCCACTTCTCTCACTCTCTTTTTTTTTTTTTGCTTTGTCACTCAACGCGACATGTCCTGTCACATGGTTCATTCACTCCGACAGACACGGGCCGGAGAGTGCTGCCTCTCTCTCTCCCCACATTTCAATCTCCCTCTTCCTCCCTCTCATTTCAGCCCAGGGTCTATTCTGAGGCAGGAATTGGAAACTCAGTCTTGTGCTGATGTTTATCAGCCCATTCCAGGCCCTACATTGCATTTCTATCCGAGAGTGTATCAGAGCCCCTGATTTTAGATAGATATGATTAATGTTGTTACATACTCCATGGCATTACACAGGAAGGCGAGAAGGGGGGTGATATACACAGCCAATCATTTTCTGTATAATCTTCTTGTTTTGCTCCACAAGATCTCCACATCAGATCGGCTAAATAGAAAACAACACAAATTTGCACATATTTATGCCATATTTATGAATCTGTAAGTGTGTTTGGATGAATGGAGTCTGAGATGAAGCCAGAGAAGGACTCTAGAGGAAACAAGGAGAGAAAAAAGGTTGCTCTGGGCTGACCCTATTAGGGAACCAATGTTAATACATTTCAGCAACATCCACTTGCTCGTGTTACTACAGCGATGACACAAGACTTCAATTAAACCCAGGCCAGGTGGGGAATTCACACACCGGCCCCTCGACAACTCGCTGCCTTGATTTCTTTTCCTACCATAGTTGAGTCGCTCTACTTCAACATACATCTGACCACTTAAAAAACATTAATTTAAAATCCCTTTTTGCCATCAAGTTCCACCTTACTGTCACAAATTCCCTGTGTCTGGACTCTTATGTTATTTTCTGTTGTGTGTTTTGCTTTATAGTTTTTCTAGTTGATTTAAGTTCTCCAGGTACAATCGAATCAGTACAATTTGATTGCAACCTATGACGTCATGAAACTTTTCCTACCAAATTTTCCTGCCAAAACACCCTGCTTCTTTGAACTCTTCCTAGACAGTTGCTCCAATTTCAGATCACCTTCACACTATGGTGGCATAAGCTTTTTGATAAACCCAACCATTCTCGAATAACGCACAAACAAATTTGAAGAAGAGCATGCCAAATTGGACGCGAGGGTATATCTCCGCAGCACTTTAGCGTATTCAGACCAAACTTGGTACATGTCATCACAAGCATGACCTGAGGCTACATGCTGCGTTTCAGCACAGCATCACCTACTGGTCCGGTGATAGCAAAAATGGTCTTGTTAGATTCAGGGCAGCATGCAATATCCAATTTTACCATATCGGCCATTTTTCATTTTGTAGCTAAATGCTGTTTTTTGAATGCATTGGCTTATCATTACGAAACTCGATATGGGTCATCAGCATGACGCCCTGAAGGAGCCTTAGAATTTTCGAGACAGCGCCACCTAGTGGTGAAATCAAATATTCATAACTTTTGATGTGGTTGACTTATTTTCATAGAAAAGTGAAATCTCCTTAGATTCTCTTTAATTGCCACTAACTACAATAAAGTATATTAAATAAAATGCTATATTTTACTGATGATTTTACTTCTTGCTTGCTTCTTTATGCTTGGCACCTTAATGGCTGCTTGCAGCTATATTATACATTTTATTTTATGTTATTACTTAGCTTTAATTTATTTCAGTTTTAGTAACAATAACAACACTGTAAACATGTCAAATTATGGAAATAACATTTTTTATGTAAGAACTAACACACAAAGAGTTTCTCAATAAATGCAACGGAGTCTCTCCTGCCGTCCCATTCGCTTTGTACCTTGTTTTGTGTCTCTCTAAAACGGATTTGTCTCTCAGGATTAGAGCTGACATGATTGCAGATTTTGTTGCAGATGTGTTTTGTTTATGAGCGTTAAGTGATTCTGAAAAAGGCCTTGCCACTTCACTGCTCCCCATTTCCGACTCCTGCAATATTCTGCCCGCTGATATGCTTTACAGACTTTTGGAGAAACGGACAGGGACTTTCAGACAGAGCAGAATTTTTAATAAGTGGAAATCTCCTGCACCAGAAGGAGGAAAAATATATATATCACAGTTTGAGAAAAAATAATGTGTGACAAACCCCAGTGTGTCTGGCTTTAATTCAAAGCATACAGGAGGCAGAGGACCCTGCGCTTTTTCCTCATTCAAATCATCTTATCCATATTTAAAGGATAAGACCTGAGTGCAATAAGTGAAAGCAGCTTTGCATACGAGATCACAGCCAATTAAACTGACAGTTTCTCATTCAAGGAGGCGAGGGGGGGAGTCAAGTCAGGAATTTCTCAAAAGTTGCCTCAAACAAAAGAATGAAAAAACGTCTCTCGAGCCCTAAAATATGACCTGTCAGGAAAACCAGGGTATCAAAAAAGAGGGAGAACAAGAGAGAACCAAGAAAATAAAGTAAACAGTGCTGGTACAGTTGTTGTATACATCTAGTTTCAAGCCTGCAAAAAACACAATAGCTCTGTTCCAAAACCTAGTGAACTATATCACTGCTAATGTATGTAAGATGTAATATAAGTCTGGTGTCCCCAGAATGTGTCTGTAAAGTTTCAGCTCAAAATACCCCACCGATCATTTATTATAGCTTGTCAAATTTGCCCCTATTTGGGTGTGAGCAAAAACACGCTGTTTTTGTGTGTAACCTTTAAATGCAAATGAGTTGCTGCTCCCGGACCGCTTTCCACAAGAGGGCGGAGCTTTAACAGCTCACGCTTCGGTTGCTCAACAACAACAAAGTTGGAGAATTTCACACAGCCAAAATGAGGATTGTCAGTAACGGTGTTCAGCCTTACATTGTTCGAACCGGAGTCGGACACTGATGGAGAGACTCAGGAAGAAGTTACAACTTTTACGACTTTCAAGATGCCACGCCTTAAAGAGGACCTATTATGCTTTTTTACATTTTACAACTTTCTGTAGTGTTTAATGTTGCTGTTTGAGAATGGAAAAGGTATGCAAAGTTACAAAACACAAAGTCCCTCCAGCTGGAGTTATTCACTTTATCAGTGCGCATGGGTTCTGAACTCCCTGAAACGCCTCCATTGTAGTTTTCTTTCAGTAACGAACACGTCACAATATTCCTCATTTAAATATTTCCTGCCCCAGGCATATCCAAAAAAAACAGGGGCGAGGCCTAGTTGAGTTGAGTTAATAGTCTGTTGAAACTCATGGTTATGGTAAGGGGCGTGACATTTTCCCAAACACACTCTTGATCACAATACACTGATCAGAGCACATTCTGCTTTTAAGAAGGAGGGGCTTCATAGGGGCTTCAAGTGAAAAAGAATGTGTTTTTGAATATTTAAGACCCCCAAAACAAAATCAAGACTTTGTAAAAGGGCATCATACGGCCTCTTTAAAATGCTGCCTCTATAGGCAGTGCACTATGGTTTGGAACAGGGCAAAAGAATGCGGACATTATTTATTTTTTAAAAAGCCCTGCACAAATAATTTTGCATCTTTTCAAAAGTGAAAAAGCAATTTTCAACATTTTTATGATAACTACGCCTATGAAAACTAGAAGGAAAATACAAACCTCGTCATCCCCACTGTAGACAATTAAATTCTCCAACTTTGTATAACTAAAATGAAACAGGCTCTCCAAGAACATGCAGCTCAGGACCGATAAGGTCATTCTGAACAATGGCACATATTTAGAGAGACGCAACTGAGAAAATATATGAGGGGGAAAAAGACTAAATAAATGAAATAACAATCTTGTGACTGTCAGGCACTGGAGGCGTGCCAGCAGCAGGAGCAGAGGAGAGAGAGAGACAGTGAGGGGGTGGAGCCAGTGAGAGAGACAGTGAAAGAGAGAGCCAGGGGAAGAAGAATTGTGAAGGAGGAAAGAGAACAAACCGACAGATACTGAGAGAGGAGAACAAAGGACAAGAGTGTGAGTATTATTGTCATAGAGACAAAAAAAAACATGAATATTAGATATATGATCGCTGAAAGGGAGAGAGAGAAAAAGTGAGAAGAATGACAATACAGACAGGAATAAAAAAAAAGAGAGAGAGTAGATTGTCGGAGATGTACTCAAAGAGAGTGTGGGCGTTTCTTCAATTATAAGCACATTTAGGTCTCGGTTGATTTTTATTGCAACAGATTTTAGCTTTTTCTTTTTGTTATATGGAGTTCACATTCACAATGATTTATTTTATTTCTTTTTGGTATTTTTCAAATGCATTTTTATTTGTGTATTGATTCATTCAATGCTTGCCTCACACCCAGACTTTCAATCTCAAACTATGAAAAAAATGTTATAAAAACCATGATAATCTAAACAAAGACTGAAATAGACATAAACCATTTCAAACTTTATTAAAAATCCATTTCTTTTCTTTTTTAAAGATGACTTCCAAAAAAATGTTCATTTCCACAACAATCTAAAATTTTGCCTCTTTATCAGGTTTTTTTTTTTTTTTTCCAAAGGTAAGTTGGTTACCAAGGAGACAACCTTGGTTAAGAAAAAAAATGTTTAGCTTTGCATATTTAGGAAACATAAAATAGCCCTGGCAAGACAAAGGAGCTGACCACTTTGTCTTTAAAAAAATGTGTAAACTATAATTTTCACTACATAACAGTATAAAACAATACATATTTTGAGTTTTGACTATAAAAATGTACAAATGTTTGAGAAAAAATGACCACTGTCCACTGACAAATTAAGTAAATGAAAGTATGAAAAGCATGTTTTATTTTCTAAAAGTCTACAAGGCCAAATGTGCCTATAGTGTGTGTGTGTGTGTGTGTGTGTGTGTGTGTGTGTGTGACAGAGAGAGAGAGAGAGAGAGAGAGAGAGAAAATAAGAGGGAGGGGAAAGAGATTGAGAGAGTTTGTGTGAGGAAGAGAGTGTGATGGTGATAGAGCTTTCAGTTCTTTGTGTTTGTGTGTGTGCTGGTCAATGCACAGCAGTGCAGCAGCTCTCAGCCGCCCAGCAGGAAAAATCCCATCATTCTCTGCATACCGCACAAATTCCAGCTCGGCTTTCACCTCGTGGCCCCACTCCTCCACCCTTCCCTCTCTCTCCCTCCCTCCCTCCCACCTCTCGGCCTGCTCTTACAGATGGAGACTCGGCTGAACCCTCTCATTCCTGGGGCCTCTTGTCTTCTCTTAGCCTCACCTTTGACTGCAGACCCCTCAGCTCAGCTCTGTTTACTAACACCATAACAATATAACCACAATAAAAATCTGTGTGCTGGATGCCATGCTTCTTAAAATATTTTTTAAAATCAATAAAATCTCAGTACAAAGTGCTCAAAGTCTGATCTGACCAGAGGCATTTCCTCAGAAGAGGCAAGGGAGGCAGCGCCTCCTTTAAAAAAACTGGATGAGAAAATAATCCATATTTCAAAAATAATACAACGCAAATATTACAAAAATGTGACATTAAATACAGAATAAATCACTTGATTTCTAAAGTAACACTATCCAACAGTGACACCAGTGGGTAAAGTTACAGCAGGAGGCCAGGCCTTTCTTGCCTCCCCTAATCCCATTGAGTTTTAACAGACCCCCTAAAGCATACGGTGGGTTTGGTGCGGGGTAATTAAGAATGAATGGGAGAAAGCCAAGTGAGAGAAGGCAATGCCTCCATAGCCCTATGATTGGTTCGTGCGAATGTAACCCTTGCTGTTCGAACCGCCTGCTCTAAGCGGGACTCGAACCTGGGTCCGCCGGCATGGGAGTCGGGCACTCTTTCAAGGAGGCTAAAGACCGTAGTCTCTAGCATCAGTCGCTAGAGTGCCTCTTGAGATCAGGGAAGTGAGGTTTACATGCACAATTTTTACCGGCCTACGTCTGTTACACTCACTTCCCTAAACCTCACTCCCATCCGGGTCACGGCACCAATGCAATCCCTCATGTTTGAACCACCCACTGAATGAACAAATTTATGGCATTAAGACAACAACTAAGCCACTTATATATCATCACTATCATGTCAAAATCAAACTTGAAATGGCCTTAAAACATGATGACTGTGGTTTTTTTAGTGAGCAATCAGATCTATACTGTTTAACAAACGCTATTGTTTGTTGTAAACACTATTTCTCCCAAGGAATTAAAGAGACAAATTTCCTACATAACCATAAATTCCATCAAGTCTATTTTTTCCTCCTGGTGGATAATTATTTACTGTGATACATGCTGGTTTTCACCTACTCAGCAAATGAAAAGAACTCTCAATGTAGAGGACATTCATTACGCTTCACCGCTCATTATAATATCACCATAATCAAATTGGCTCACAGCCTGTACAATCCTGATGTAATCCATGTGCTGTTGACACATCATCAAGGATATTCACAGTGTCACTTTACACCATATTGAGACAGGAATTACACTATTCTAATCATTATCAACTTATTTTTGCATACTGTCTCATCCTGGGCGACTTGAAAAGCCCTGGTGCTTCAGCCTTGATAAAACTTGCATAAAAGCATGAAAGACTCTTTCATGTTTCCGACTGCATTACGCAGCGCTTTGGACCTGATGAAATACAGAAAATGTCAGAGTCGTCGAGTTCATTATGACCTGACTTTGAAAATAAGACTCTTGACTTTGGTTCGGACTGCAACTGTTGTACGACCAGAGAGAGGAAGCAAACAGTCGAATCCAAACGACTAGTGAAAGTGCTTCTTTTTTCCATTATTTTTCATTACAAATAATATATAATAAATATATAATTAATATTTAAGAGCATAACAATTAAAAATTATAAAATAAAAGAGAAAAAAATCATGATCAAGATAAATTTCAAAAGTGAAAGTGCATCTATAAAATAAAAAAAAAAAAAAAATATAATAATGAATAAATAAAAAATAAAATAAATAATAAAAAACAAAAAATAAAATAAATAATAAATAAAATAAAAATTTAATTAAAAATAATCACAATCAAGTTCATAAATTTCAAAAGTGAAAGTGCATCCATAAAATAAAATAAAATAATTTTTTAATTAAAAATAATATTTAAAGGCATAAATAGAATAAGATACAATAACATTATACAGTTAACAATTTTCAAAAGTGAAAGTGCTTCTATTTAGATTTTTATTACAAATAATATTTAAAAGCATAAAAATAAATAAAAAATTAATTTTTTTTTTGCATTGATGAATTTCAAATAATATTTAAAACATGTTTTAAAAATAAAAATTTTTTTTTCAATGTTCAAATTAAAAATGTATTTCTAAATGTAATTTAAACATTAATTTAGACTTTAAACCCCATATAATGTGCTCTCAAGCTTTTGGACCCCTTTGTATTTAAGGACATGAAATTTGTTGCAATTTCTCCTGATCATACACACACATAATATCCTCATCTTTTAAATCTATCTTTCTAGAGTGGATTGAGAGTGAATGCTCTCTCAGAAGAGGAAGAGAGGAGAGCCGAGGGGAAAACAGAGCTCTTGTTTTGCCTCTTTCTCTCTCAGGGCCTCCCAAGATGCCACTCAGGGAGAAGCTATTAATCATTGACAGGCCCCCGTGGCTGTGTGTGTGTGTGTGTGTGTGTGTGTGCGCGCGCGGGGCCGTATGGACTCAGCAATGGCAGGACATTGAGAGTAGATGGCTAAAGCCAGGCTGTGCATAGAAACATTAGCAGCATTCTCCACGCCCACTGTAAAGCCCTCTCTAAGACCTGGGAGTCTGTCCCTAGAGCAGGTGAAAAAACTCCCCACCGCCCCACAAAGAGAGAGAGAGAGAGAGAGAGAGAAAGCACAACGGTGGCATGCATACATACACACACACATACGCAAACACACAGCTGAAAACTGATCTCCCACAGGATATGCTTACAGCCCTGGCTGCTGCCTCTCTCACAGGCTGCCAACAATGTTACACCCAGGAGAGGGTATGTGTGAGAGAAAAAAAAAAGAGTCGGAGAGAGAGAATCATACACAGGGTGAGGGGGGAAAAAACTAGAAGGAGAGAACGAGGGCAGGAAAAGGCCAAAAGAGAAAACAAGGGGGTGTCTTTTGGGACAAAAAAGACACAATGGAAACTGAAGATGGAGAGAGTGTGGAAAAGAAAACGCTAGGAACAGACGGAGGCAGGCTGCTCGCATGAAAACCGGTCTCAGAGTAATGTAGCTTTAATCTGGTATTTCCTCTTTGCAGTGTGAGGGATATTCCTGGGGAAGGGTGGGAGAGTAACACACGCTCGACTCCGTCTCCTGGCCTCGAGACCAGCTGCGAGGCTGTGCTGCCCTGGCTGCTCACTGGGCCTTAACAAGAGCCACATCTAGCCTGTGTGCCTCAGGTCTGTATTACACACACACACACACAGAGGAAAGGTGGTATACAGTCACTCTGTCTGACCCACCACCCCATAAATACATAGTGACATAGTCCAGGGGGACATAACACTCATAAACTCATACACAACCATAGCACTGCACTGTAATGTAAACCAAAAGAGCGCAGTCAGAGTAGATGCTATTACTAACTTACACAAATAGAGTCTCTTCAATATTACTTACTAAGTAAGCGAATATAAAGAATATTAAACCTAAAGTAAACATTTCGATAGTCCACTTTAGACATTCTACTAACTCTAATTAGAGTACTAGTACTAGACTGTCAGGTTATGGTTAGGGTTAGTAAAATATATTCACATGTACTTGCAAAGTTACTTATAGTTAGTACAATGTCTAAAGTGGACCATCGAAATAAAGTGTTACCCTTTATTTTAAGCTGTCTTTGTTACACTATAATTATATATTTAAGTATTGAGTAATATTAATTAACTACATGTACTTACTATAGGGTTAGGATTAGGGTTTGGTTTGATTTGGTTTAGGGTTAGTTGCATGTAATTATGCATAATTTATAGTTATTACTATAGTAAGTAAATGTAACCTATGTAACAAGGACACTGTAAAAAAAAGTGTTACCTCCTGAAACTGTAAAGATTATAAATTCATCCCCACAAAATTCACTGTCTGATCAGAGTTTGGTGGCTTAATCAGTCTAATTACACAAGGCTTCTTTAGGACTGACTGGTTGATTATGAAATATGTAGACTATTATGTATTAATTGTCTCAAAACCGGAAATTCTGATTAAAGATTAAAAACATCCGAAATGAGTGTCTGTTCATAACGGTTTTCCAGTGTTAATCTGCTGGTAAGAAGATTAATAATCAGCAGTGGGTTACACGTTTCATTGAAATCTGTGTATAATGAGCATAGAAGAATTCACTATCCTAGAAATATACACAAGGTTAATAAGAAGATATGTAAATTGGTATGCACTAATACAGATTAGTCTTTCTCATGTGCAATCTGAGGTACTGATACTGGGTCAGAGGTCAGAGGTTATAAAGATCCCTTTAAAATTCCACTGCAGGGCTCTAAACACTGCCTTTAACTGCAGTGTGTATGTATGTGTGTGTGTATGTGTGTGTGTGTGTGTGTGTGTGTGTTTATGGTATGGTGAAAACACACAAACAAGTGACCTGCAGAAAGTTCCATAGTTGTGCATAAAGGGTTATGTAATTTTGTAAAGCACCATTACATGCAAGAAATTCAAGGGAAGGACTGGTCAAAAGGACCTTGTTAGATCTAATGATTAGCTAAATGGATTAAACAGAGCCAGGGTCTAATTTGTGTCTATGGATCCTTTGATTGAATCCTTGAATACGGTGCTGGGGAACAGTGTGACAGTAGTTAAGTGGTTATGGCATTTTTATAGTTAACTATTTAGTTAAATGCTGTTGTTTATCAGCATCATTACTCCAGTCTTCAGTGACACATGATTCTTCAGAAATCATTCTAATGCTGATTTGGTGCTCAAGTAACATTTCTTATTAATATTAACATTGAAAACAGTTGTGCCGCTTAATGAATAGTTCAGCCATGAAATTCTGTTTGTGTTTCAAAGTAACTTCCACAGCCAATCGATTTCACATATCCATTACTACTTTCCTTTATAACCACGACACAACCAAATGAATACACTAACTCTGTGCGTTATGCAAATTCTTATTCTAGCCCTCCTCCTCCCCAGCACCACCTGCCTAGATCTGCTACAATACTAAACTTATGTACATTGCATTTACATTAATAAAAGGTTTTATAAACTATCCAGAGAGTTGTCATGACTTGAGTATTTGTGTGGAATCCGTGATATTTTTTTCAGGATTTCAGGAAACTTTTCATGACATTATAAATGTCTTTACTGTTACTTTTGATCAATTTAATGCATCCTTTGTTAATAAGTAACGTCTTTCAAAAAACAAATCTTACTGACCCCAAACACTTGAACAGTGTTAGAACTACATTTTCAAAGAGCTTCCCCAACTCTGTTTAAATCAAGGTTGCACACAAACGAACAAGCGCACACGTGTTTCCTAGCATTTCATTGCGAGCGCAGCTGAAATCTGCACACATGCATACAACTACCCCAGCTGTTCGGCCCTGTTTTTTGCCTTTCCTGTGAAGGCGGAGTATTTATGCACATGACACAAAAGGGCGGGGCTGTCCAGTCCAGACACCAACCATACTATAACTCCTGGGGCCGGTTGCACCAGCTGTGTGTAAGTTACAACTTAGCCTAGTACAGAGTTAGTTACAAATAAGCCAGTAGTTAATAAGCCTCTAGTGTGGACTTTACATTCCAATTTAAAGGGATAGTTCACCCAAAAATAAAAATTCTGTCATCATTTACTGTTCCAAACCTGTATAAATGTCTTTGTTCTGCTGAACACAAAGGATATCTCACCCCCCGTTGAGATCTGCTTGGTTACAATCATTCTTCCAAATATCTTCCTTTGTGTTCAGCAGAACAAAGACATCTATACAGGTTTGGAACAACTTGAGGGTGAGTAAATGATGGCAGAATTTTCATTTTTGGGTGAACTATCCTTTTAAGTAAGAACTTAAAGTAATTCAGGGGAGCTGTTACCACTTAAATAAATGCAGGTTGCAAGTTAAAAAAATCTAAATTGTTGTTTTAATTAAACCTTTTAAGTTGCAAACATTATTTTGTAGAGTTTTGTTGACAATAATGTTGATCATTACATCAACTTAATATCATCTCTAATTTAAACTCAAATTTCTGCGTTAACTGGCTTTTTTTAAAATTAAGTTGTAGTAACTTAATGAAATTGTCTTAACTTGATAACGCTTTGCATAGGACTGGATAAATGTTGAAATTAAGTGTTATTTATTTGTTTTGTAGTGAAGGGAAAGACCTGTTAGTGTTTAATGCTGTTATGTTTGACATTTAAAAGAGTTTTTGTGGTTATCGTTGTGCTGAAGAGTGGATACATGAAGGTAATAACGATATAAGCAATGACTGCGCTAATGCCAGTGATAAATAATATCTTACTTGTTCATTAAATATACATGTTAAATAAGTTATGTTAGCATGTGCTATGATAGCTGATGATTTGAACTGAAATAGATTAAGATTATTTGGTTCCAGGGCTACAACTCTACAAGGGTAGTTTGAGCAACTTAATTTTTTGAGTAATCAACTTAAAAATTTGTGTTTATGCTAAAAATTATTAAGTTCCTCCAACTCACTGTAGCTTGTTGGTTAAACGTAAACTCACTTAGTTGATGCAAACTGTTGTGTTCATTTTTTTGTTGAGCCAACACATTATTTTTTAGAGTGTACCCATGTGCAGATATTAGAAAAGAGTGCAGGGTTAGCGGACCGCTACAGATAAACTGACATGGTATTTCATCTTTTGCATTTCTTTTTACACCTCTGCATCTGTCACAAGTCCGCTCTCTCTTTCTCTCCAGGGCTCGCTGCACTGGTGCAGTGTGGCTGTCAGCGGTGCCTTACATCCTGTTTGAAACAGGGTGCTGCACCATCTCAGGGGATTATCATGGCATAGCGGCACAACATAAAAGATGCTGGCTAATAAAACTGTGTGTGTGAGAAAGGGAGAGAGAGAAAAGGGTGGAGAAACAAAAAGAAAAGCTTGTTCAATATGGATCAGAGTGTCTTCCACCCTCCCCTTTCCCTCCACTGCTCCTTTATCCCTCTCCATCACTCTCCCTGGTCCATCACCTGCCGCGGTTGGTCCTGAGGCAGCAGGCAGGCAGGCGGGCAGCTGGCCAGACGGGGAAAGGCACGGCTGGTCTGGTCCGCGCTGGGCCTGGCTGGGCTCAGACCATGTCCATGGCCTTCTGAGGCGGGGAGCCGCTGGCTAGAGCCGCTTTCATCCTCCCAGCAGAATTAATCACCAAAGCCTTCAAGCTGCCAACCAGCAGAGGAGACTGTCAGCCAAGAGGGGTTCTGGCACCAGCCCAGGCTTCTATCCCTGCAGGGGCCTTCTATCAGATCAAAGACTGCCACCATCATGTCCCCCCTCCATACACCTCTTTTTTGTTGATGTGGCAGTGGGGATGTAGATGATTCTGGAGATTTTATAAGGAAAAGAGAGCTGGCTTGATGAGGATGTAGATAGGTATAATTATATTCTGAATGTCTAATGAGGGATGTGCTGCTCCTTTCAGAGCTTGAGGAAGATGCTGAGCACCTGCTCAAAGCAACAACAACAACAACAATGAAAAAAATCACTCCATCCACTATAGCACCTCCGCCAAGGCACATCCCCATGACAACCATGAGCCAATGAGACTGCTGCCACACGGGTCACACAAGCCTCCCACAGCACTGGACAATACGTCTGAGAGGAAATGCTCTCGCTCCACTCTGAGATACAACTCTGTTCATCAGGTTGTGAAAAATGGTTTGTGCACTGCTGCTTGCTACGGTGTTCACCAGAATGCTATAGTTACTGGAGTTGGAGTTGACAACATAAAATATCTGTACTATATTGGTCATCGGCCAATATTAAAGATCGATCGACCGATCGATCGACCGATCGATCTATCTATCTATCGATCTATCTATCGATCTATCTATCGATCTATCTATCGATCTATCTATCGATCTATCTATCGATCTATCTATCTATCTATCTATCTATCTATCTATCTATCTATCTATCTATCTATCTATCTATCTATCTATCTATCTATCTATCTATCTATCTATCTATCTATCCATCCATCCATCCATCCATCCATCCATCCATCCATCCATCCATCCATCCATCCATCTTCCATCAACCATCTATCTTCCATCCATCCATCCGTCCGTCCATCCATCCGTCCGTGTCTATCTATCTATCTATCTATCTATCTATCCATCTGTGTCTATCATCCATCCATCCATCCATCTATCCATCCATGTCTATTATCCATCCATCCATGTCTATCATCCATCCTTCCATCCATCCATACATCCATCTATCTATCTATCTATCCATTAGTCCATCCATCCGTGTGTCTATCATCCATCCATCCATCCATCCATCCATCCATCCATCCATCCATCCATCCATCCATCCATCCGTCTATCATCTATCCATGTATATGTCTGTCTGTCTGTCTGTCTATCTATCCATCTATCTCTTTCACTCAGGGGAGCCTGAGGAATCATTTTCTTCTCTCCACTCTTCCCTCTGGGACAGCAGGGATTTAATTGATTAGCGGCTGGCACAAGATCAGATAAACATGCAGATTTGGCATCTTGGCTGGGGACTGTTGCTCATCCGCCTTAAGCACACACACACACACACACACACACATTTTGTCAGTGGGTTGTGCTTCAGTGGCACAAGGAGCCAGCGTTAGGTGTCTGCAGGGACTCCACCCCGCTGAAGGCAGCCGACGTCGTGGCTACTTATAGCCACACCATAAATCAAGCTGTCAGTCTCAGTCACGCTTGCTGGCACACTCATGTTCCAGAGCGGTCCTCTCCACACGCCCTGTGCTAAACTTTCTCTCCAAGACGCTGTGAGAGCTCAGCGTGCCGTGACCTGAGTTGAAGTCACCACAGAATATGTTGCAGGAATAAAAACAAGAACTGAGAGACGGCTCAACATGTCGCTGCATATTCAGAAGCGTGTCTCGATTCTTGACATAAACGCTCTTGTCCTGGGAAAAGTTTGCTTCATTAGTGGAGTTTGGAAGAATATCTGTGCTCCAGTTGTTGTATGGTCTAAATGAAAAGTGACTCGAATACATTTTTTTGTGTGTGTGTGTGAATTTTGAGTAAATGTTAGTGTACATTTAAATTCAGCAATGTTATCTTTTATCATTAATTTACTAAAATATTATAAAGTAAGTTATATTATATTGGTTATAATATATTATATATATTATAACAGCCCCTTTCTGTAGCCCCTTTCTGTCCTTAATATCAAATATCTATATTTTTATTTATTTCAGACTTATTTCAATTGCCGAAAACATTTTAATAGTTTTAGTTAACAATAACAACACTGCTTGCAACATTTCCCAGTTATATTCCTGTCTCCTCCTCCTTATTTCCTGTCCTCTCTCCACTAAACTAATGAAGAAAACAGCAAAAAGCCATTAAAATCCAACTTAAACAGTTTAAACATGTGTAATGTAATAACTTAAAGGGATAGTTCACCCAAAAATGAAGATTCTGTCATCCCTGATTTTGTTCCAAATCTGTATGAGTTTCTTTCTTCTGTTGAACACAAAAGAAGATATTTTAAATAATGTTGGCAATCAAACAGTCAATAGTAGGAAAAAAAAAAAATACTATGGAAGTCAATGGCTAAATATCTTGTTTTGTGTTCAGCAGAAGAAAAACTTTAGAACATGACACAATGATGACAAAATTTTCATTTTAGGGTGAACTATCCCTTTAAATTATCCAAATCTCTTTGATCAAGCAAAATAAATCAAAATCCATTACAGCTGACATATTTCTGAAATTTTATTGGAAAGATAGAAATGCGTGTTTAGCACTTTAGGCCACTAGGGGATCAGGCTGCTGGTTCCCTGCCGAATGAGCTCCAGGTCAGCGGAGAACCAGGTGCTAATGAGCCACGGCTCAGGGCCAGCTCCAGGGGCCGGAAGGGTGACGCCAATCTCCCTCCTTTAAAACTACACAGAGAGAAACAGAGACATGTGAAGTAAAGTAACGCAGGATTGTGGGTCACACGGCACCTGTTGTCCACCTGACCCCACACGGCTGCTGCACACACGTCCTCATTCCCAGAAATCCCTCCATGACCAATGTCACAGCCTCCGTGGAGTCTGCCGATTTCACGCTATAAGGGGAGGTTGGGGCAGGCAGGACACTTGTCTGTCCCCGCAGCCTACGCACTGTCATCAGCCCCCTGTGGCTTGAAGCATATGGGAAAAGCTTGTGGTAAAACAGAACAGATCCGCTCTGGACATTGGAGCGACATGCTGGGGCTTTATGATGGATGCCCAGGGCAGATAAGGGAAAGCGGTCTGGCTTGGCACAAACGAACGGATATAAAACGCTCAAACGTGTAAACAGGGTCCAATATGTTTTGTGATCTGGTCACATAAACCATAACAGTTGTAAATGAGCAGACAACAGTGATGGACCTACTCAATACACAATATCATTGCATCAAAACAAGGGCTTTAGACTACACTCCAAAAAATGCTGGTTTAAAAACAACCCAAGTTGGGTTGAAAATGGACAAACCTAGCGAATAGGTTGTTTTAACCCAGTGAATGGGTTGTTTTTAACCCAACCACTAGGTTAAAACAACCATTTCCCTGGGTTAAAACAACCCAGTTGCTGGCTTAAAACAACCTATTCGCTAGGTTAAAACAAACCAGTTACTGGGTTAAAACAACTTATTTGCTATGTTAAAACAACCCAATTGCTGGGTTCAAAGATGTTGGGTTGAAATGTGCAAAATGTGCAAAAATTCACAGAATATCTTCCATTAATACAGGCACTCAATTTAAATAACATTGCAGTGAAAACGTTTATATGTTGAAAGTATATTGGAAGGCAACAGTGTGGTGATTTTTAGTGCTTCCCCCCCTTTGTTGTGCTTAAATAACATGCAGTAAAATGTTGACATAATACGTGATGTATGTAGCCACATAATTACAGACCCTGTTTTTGAAATCTGATCACACATGGTCACAGGAGACGCATTTGAGAAGCATGTTGCTACTAGGTGTAAACAGCAATGTCTTGGCTGACCACGTGTGATCGGATCACCCGAGATGGATGTTAATACCAGGTGTCAACATGACCTAAAACATGTGACCCGTACAATATCTCAGATCAAGTGAACCTACTTGATTTAGGTTTGCAAAACACAAGACACACAATAAGGGAGCGTTCAGGCAGAACACATTTTTGCCTTTTACTGCGCTGCTTTTCCAGACGGACGGATTGCGCTTGTGTCTTTGGCAGCGTCTTGCGCATGGCACAGTGTTTTAAAGGGTTTTCTTGATTATGATTTAATTTTTTTAACTTTAGTTAGTGTGTAATGTTGCTGTTTGAGCATAAACAACATCTGCAAAGTTACGACGCTCAAAGTTCAATGCAAAGGGAGATATTTTCCTTTACAGAAATCACTTTTTAGGGACTACAACAAACGGCTGGTAGGGACTACAACAAGCTTTTTCCCGGGTTAGTGACATCACTAACCCTAATATTTACATAAACCCTGCCCCCGAGAACACGCAACAAAGGTGAGGCCATGTTGAGCTGCTTTAGAGAAGAGGAAGACTTGTAGTAGAGTGTTGTTGACATGCCGTTATTTTACACCGGACTGCTTCACAAACGAGGGTCAATTCAACACTGGATTTGAAAAGATTAACATGATGGCACATGCTAGTCGATGAGTTGAATCAACTCCACAGCAACTACATACATTTATCCACTAACCATTCAGAAACGTCCAGTTTCATTCTAAAAGAGTCTCTCCATCAGCGTCCGACTCCGGGTTGAACAATGTAAGACTGAACACCGTTACTGACAATCGTCATTTTGTCTGCGTGAGATTCTCCAGCTTTGTTGTTGTTGAGTAACCGAAGGGCAAGCTGTTAAAGCTCCGCCCTCTTCTGGAAAGCTCATTTGCATTTAAAGGGACACACAAAAACGGTGTGTTTTTGCTCACACCCAAATAGCAAATTTGTCAAGCTATAATAAGTGATCTGTGGGGTATTTTGAGCTGAAACTTCACAGACACATTTTGGAGACACCAGAAACTTATATTACATCTTGTGAAAAATTTAATAACTAGCTAGCTGGTTACCTTTAAAGTCCCTATTTATTGCCGTCATTTCATACTGCTGTTAACACTTTCTCTGACAAGCGGATGCAATGAGACCTGTTTGTTCATGTGATGTTCAGCATTAAGCAGAAATATATATAAATATATCCTTCGAATATAGTGTTGGACATTGGGGTGCCTTCGATTAAAAAAGGTTGAGAACCATCGGACTAAAGAATTTATATGACATTTTAAAAAAGACAAATGACTAATTTAGTTTTACTGAATTTGAACCTTTAACTGCATGTAATTGTACTTTGGTAGGTGACCGTCTTTTCAAAAGCTTTGACCTTTCGCTGTGTGTTCTTCGATGTCTGTCTCTTCCTACTGCCACACTGCTGAGGAAAAATGCAGGACATGAACAAAACTGTGTGATTCTCTCTTTCCCTCTCTCTCACATAAGCCCTCCCTTGTGTTTTTCCAGCCGAGCTCTTTCTGTGAAAAACAATTAGACTAAAACTGCTCAATACCCAAGGTCCTCCGAACGCTTCTTTTTAAATAGAGCCGTCAAGGTGACTTTTCTCCAAACACCCACTGCTTCTGTTTTTTCTCTCTTCTCCTCCTCCTCTCTTTCTCTCTCTCTCGCTCTGTCTTTCACACACACTCGCTCATCGCTTTCCTCTCACGCTGTTATTTCCCACTGAGCAGACTATGTCCGATCAGAACACCTTTTTCTGACAGAACACGCTGCAAATGCAGTAACAGTGTGTGTCGTCCATGCGAGAACAAACCCATGATTCCCTAAAGTGTGTTGGACACAGACAGCAGGGCAGCTTCACACACACACACTTTTATCTGACAAACCCCAGACACACTGACTCTCTTTGCTTCCAGAGAGTGATTAAAAGAAGAGAGAATAGTTAAGTAAAAAATATGGAATGATGGACGAATAAAGCATGGACTGTCAGGTACAGTAGGCCTAAAAGTATTTTGACACATAAGCACATTTAAAGTTGTCCGTCTGTCATTGCATTAGATGACAAAATACCAAAGCAAGTGGCATCTGCAAAAAAAAAAGAAGTCCCATCTGTTTTACTCAGAACTAACTTTTCTGAGCAATTTTTGCAATGATTTTTAATAAACTGATGTCAAAGTGACTTTTAGTGGAAGCATGTCGGTGACACAGTTGGTGTCATTGGGGAGCTACAATTTTGTACCCCAAAAAGGTGCATTACTACCTTAGAATAGTAATTTTTACACTTTTTTTGAGAATATATTCCAAAAATATCTAATATCCTAAATACAGGTTTATCACATTAACTATAAACATATGACAATGCATGAATTCATTAATTTTTAACATTTACTAATACTGTTAAAACACTCACCCAGAAAAAGCACACAAGATGTGAGAAATCAAAATGAATAAAAACGCGACATGAAATACCCCAAAAAAAGAGTTGAATATCTCCAGACCAGAACTCTGGTTGATGACAGCACATAAATGATATCCATATATAAAGATCATTCAGAATGACAGTTGACAGATGTGAACGCAATAACTTCTTGTTGCGACGAACACAACGGATATATTCACCTCAGAGAAGCAAGTACATGGATTGTATTTCGTGTTGCATTTTTCATAATCTTGATTTCTCACAATGTACGTGCTTATTATTATTTTTCCAGTTTTCAATGGGAGCTGCGCGTTTTTTAAAAGTAACGGTGCATTCACATTACCGCTTCTCATTTACTTTGAATGGGTCACGTCATGCATTGCCGAACTGAATTGTGGGTTCTGTTGCATCGCTTTACTTGCATTGCTCGCGGCAGAAGTTTCTCAACTTTTCAAGTGCCAACTTAGGCATCAGCCAATCAGATCGCCTTATGCAAATACCCTAGCGCAGACGCTAGCCAATTGCGTTCATGCAACACCGGAAAGTAATGTGATTGGCTGTTGTCACTATGACGGCTGTGTCAGCACCAAGCTTCAGACACGCCCTTCATCAAAAGTTGACGCCGACGCCCCATGTGGACGCAGCGTAATGAGCGCTTGGTGTTTTTTACCGGTCGCCAAGAGTTGAAGAATGTTAAACTTTGTGTAAAACGCGGTGCTCATCACTGTCACTTTGTGCCCAGCCATCCAATCACAGTGGAGGAGGGGCGGGACAAATACTACACTGACCAACCACCACATTCTACTTGTACAACATCAACAGATGACAACAACAAGCATAATAACGGAACAAAATCATTTAAAACAAGAGCCAGAGCAAATAATTTACATTGTATCGACATTTTATATAGAAACGTGCAGAAAATCTGTAAAATGAGATACTAGTAACACTTCCACGGATCTCCATATCATAGCAAGCAAAACGTCTGAAAAAACACTCTCAAGCACTCTCAGCTAGGCGTTTTCAGCTGGCTAAAATCGCTTTGGTGGGGACACAGCCTAAATGATGACTTAATTTTCATTTTAAGATGAACTAATCCTTAAACTAATGTTAACTAATGGGATCTTATAATAAAGTGTTACCACGTTTCGCTTGAAAACTGTGCTTGAGCTATCTTTCTTTAAAATAAATGCTACTTGTTGAGATACTTTATTAAATGCAAAGACATTCAGACACTTCACGTGTGGCTTGAGCGTCTAGATACTTTTTAAGGCCACTGTCGATAGAAAAGAGCTTGTGAGTGTTTGAGAAAAAGGAAAACAACTCAAAGCAAAAGTGACAAGGCCTAATAAATGGAAAATAAAGCATTTTGCTTGGAGCATCTGTCCTTCTCTTTCTCTCTCTGAACAGATTAGCTAAAAGAGAGAGAGAGGATAAGAGAGAAAGAGAGAGCCCAAGGCCACGGCCGGTCTGATCCGCCCAGCTCCCCGAGGCACTCTTAATTCTGACACACATTCATCACTCTCTCCCACACTTCATCATGAGCACTCCTCTAAGCTCACACCTCCAGATGAGATCCCAGCACTCTCCCTCCCTCTCTCTACCAGCTCCACACAAAGAAACATGACTTGCTTTCTTAAGAATTAACAATGTCAAACGTAAAAGCATCAACAAAAACTCTTGACGTGTCAAAGCTGGTCTCTGACACAGAAAACTGGACGTGTCTCTCAATGGGTAGGGCAGAGATGGGGGGAAAAAAGCACCACAAGGTCATTTAGCCTCTCCCTGCTGGCTCACGTACAATCTGTTAGCCAATAGAAGAAAAACACTGAATCTTCCGGGCCGGTTTTCCATGATCAGGGCGAGTATGAGCTCAACCCTCTTCCTGAAGTGAGACCCACGCTGACGGACAGGCGTCCACCTCAAAAGCCTCAAAGGTCTGTGAATCATCAAAGCAAGGCATCCATCTACAAGAGACGGTTAAATGAAAATAAAAAAGGAGTGTATATAGCGTTAAATGTGTGATTTTACAGCAAAAATAACACTTTCTAAATCTATAACAGCTGATCTCGGCAACCAAAAACGTCTTTCATGATGCTAACAGCTTATAAAACAGTGTTTCAGAAGTCCCAAAACATACTATATGCAAATATGGTCACCGTGATTTTCCCAAGTAAGTCATGCTCTTATTATTTAGTTGATCCTGGAACAACATTCCTGTCCGAAAATTTAGTCCTAACCTTATCCCTACCCCTAAACCTAACCCTACCCATAACTTTTTAGGTGAATAACACTGATGTGGAAGCTGAAGTTTATAGTTTTTGTCAAGTTTAGGCTTAAAACCAGGGTTAGGTGCTTCCACATCAGTGTTATTCACCTATTATTTCACTCTGATTTTATAAAAAAGTTATGGGTAGGGTTAGGTTTAGGGGTAGGGATAAGGTTAGGACTAAATGTTGTACTTGGTGAAATCACGCTCACCATGCAAATATACAGTTGCTTCCAGCTGTGCAAGCTCGATTTTATCAGAAAGCAATTCAAACTGCACTGCAGCATTGCCAAAAAAGTATTAAAATGGCATTCGTGTAACACATTGTTAACTTTAGATTAACTTTAACTAATCTGCCGGAAGCTAGTTATTACAGTTAATAAAGTTTTAAATATGGATATTTTTCTTACAAAAATGCATCGCTTTGCTTCAGAAGGCCTTTGTTAACCCCCAGAGCCATATGGATTACTTGGATTATGATGAATGGATGCATTTTTTGGCTTCAAAATGTGGCTCCCCATTCACAACCATTATAAAGCTTGGAAGAGCCAGGATATTTTTAAATACAGTATATCTCCGATTGTGTTCGTCTGAAAGAAGATAGTCATATACACCTAGGATGGCTTGAGGGTGAGTAAATCATGGGACAATTTTCATTTTTGGGTGACCTATCCCTTTCATGTATTTCAGAGCGAAATAAGATATTCAGCAAGAAAAAGGGTGTAGGGTGACACTTGATTTTTATCTGTCAGGAATCATCAATTTACTAAATCAATGCCTAAATAGCTATTTGGCTTTCAGTAAACATGTTTCTAGCCTCCATCTGTATCCGAGCTTGACAAAGCACTCAAAAAACACCAAAACTAAAAAACAAATGACCAGCACTAGAGACATTTCGTTTCCTGTTGGTGATGTCTTAGTGTAACGCAATAAATTACATAAAAAGCTAAATGAAAGTGACTACTGAAGCAGAAGGAGAGATGCTGCAGAGTTCTGCCTGACGACAGATAACAGATGCGTTTATGTCCAACTGCCTCCTGGCCGTCTGTTTGTTCGCGCACAGAAAGACCACATGCAGATATCGAGCAGTTACGTGACAGCAGAATTATTAGTTTCCGATTAAATTCCCTCTTGAAGACACAGGGACACATGACAAAAAAACCCTCAAGGACTGTGAGGAAGTTTACGAGTTTCAAAATTGTGGGCAAATGTGTGATGTGGAAGTATAATCCTCAATTTCTTTCATTCCATCTGCCATTTCCTTTTACAAGTGATTGCAATGCGTGAACATTGTATTTTTGGTTATAAACTTTACACTTTAAAGAAATTAGTTTGAAAATCTCCCAGTGACATTAAAAGAATATTCAGCATTCAAATTCTGCATTGTGATCTCTACTCTCCTCCACTTTTAAATAATTATTATATTTTAAAGGTTCATTTTGCTTGTCTGTGGTGCAAAAAAGTAGTTGGCTGTAAAAAAACAACAACCTGAAGACCAAGTATAAACCATTTTACCAGTGGACCAAAATGTGCAAGTAACACACAATCCTTTATGGTTAGCGTACATTCACCTTCACTCCAAAAAATGCTGGGTTAAAAAACAACCCAAGTTGGGTTGAAAATGGACAAACCCAGCGGTTGGGTTAAATGTTTTCCCAACGTCCTGGGCAGTTTTATTTAACCCAACTATTATTTAAAAATTACTGTATTGCTTGCTTAAAATGAACCCAAAATAGGTTGGAAATTAAAAATCAGACACATAATTACTAGAGGCAACAATAATAATCAAAAGGTGAACATTTATTAATAAGCAATTAATTTTTTTTTATAGTTTAATTATTATTTATTAAACATATTAATAAATGTTAATTTCCAACATACTTTGGGTTCATTTTAAATCAAGCAATAAAGTAATTTTTAAACAATAGTAGAGTTAAATAAGACTACCAAGTAGGTTGGGTCAACCATTTAACCCAACCGCTGGGTTAAAAAAAAAAAAAACAATTGCTGTGTTTGTCCATTTTCAACCCAACATGGGTTGTTTTTAACACCAAATAAGCTAGCAGTACTAGGCGAATGCTACGTCACCCCATTAATATTAATGAGCCGGGCTGATTAGGTTAAGATCATTCTTATGTGCCTGATTCTATGTGCTGAATGTCTCGCTGTCTTTCTCATCCTTTCTACTTCCTTTGCATCGTTCTCGCCACATTCCTGTCTTCTCGCCCTCCAGCAGAGTGAGATTAGCGTGTGGACGGCCTGTTCCAGTAGCAACTGCACTCAGCAGCCCCCTTTCACAGACCTTCAGGCTCTCTGTCTCTAACACACACACTTACACTGGCTTCAGTACATTCTCAAGGTCTTATCGCCATTACACAATCCCAAATTTTTGAATGTTTCAAAATCTTTCATACAGCACCACCACTGCTATTTCAAGTACTTTCTCTCTCTCTCTCTCTCTCTCTGTGTTGAGTGTCAGGATGTTTGCTACTCTTCTCTGCAGCGTTGCGCTCCACTGCCTGCCTCTTCCTCCTCCACACAGGCTCGGCTCTCTCTCCCGCAGCTCCCGGGAGAAGGCTGCCCAGTTCTGACCTCTCTTGCTTGGGGAGGCTGGCTCCTCTCCACCTGCCCTCCCCTCTGCTCCAGCCTCCACAGATCTAGACCTGGCAGCCACCCAGAGTCAGCTCGCTCACTCACTCACACCCTCCCTCAACACCACAGCAGGCGATACTGCGCCGTTTAGGTGGGCAAGAGACAGTTTGAAGGCTGACAGATAAAGAAGAGACAGAGTTAGACAGCAAGAAAGGGAAGAGATTGTCACTGTACTATACTGGTAAGCAATGTTTTACCAAAATGCCATATTTACAACAATACATTTACATTTATGTATTGGCAGACACTTTTATCCAAAGCAACTAACACTACTGTAAACCCTAACACTCAAAATAATTAATTGGTTTGAGTAGGACAAACTTAAATTAAACAAATGAGTTCAGTCAAATAACTTTTATGAGTATTTAGCACTTCTTGTTTTTTTTTTTTTTGCCCATTGCACTCGAAAGGGACAGTAAATACTAAAATTAAGTTTTGTGTACAAGATTAATGTTATGTGAGAGATTTAGTATTTCTTACTATTTTTTATTACAATTTTTTAGTATTTCTTACTATTTTTGTGGAAACTGATTTTCAGGACTCTTTAAAAAGAACAGCATTTATTTGAAATAGTACCTTTTGTTTGTTCCTTTTGTAACATTATAGATGTCACTTTTGATCAATATAATGTATCCTTGCTGAATAAAAGAATTTTAAAAAGTCTTACTGGCCCTATACTTTTAAACTGTAGACTGTAACAAATTATTTTACTCACATTTTTTCTTTTGTTAAAACAACTTCAATAATAAATGTGGTTCTGATAACATAATATTTTGAGTTTCTATTGATTAAATCAATCGCCTTCATTGTATTAACTTAAATTTTTAATTTCAATAAACTCAAAATGTTAAGGCAACCAGGTAACTTACTTTTTTAAGTTAAACCAACAATTCTTTTTTTTACAGTGTACTGGATATATATCCATATTGATGGCAACTGATGTACATTCATGTTATATATTCTGAGTGATTCAGCTTATCCAAAACAGAACAACAGTGAGGACTTGAAAACAGAAGGAAGCAATAAACTGCAAGATTCCATTAATATTTCTGAAATTTTAATTGTTCGAAAGTTATTGAGTGATCCACCAGGGGCGAGCAAATGTGGGCCGCAATGGGGGGAAATCTATTGCCAGCTGAACCCAGATTGATGATCGTCTCTCACAGCGGCAGCAGCATCTGGTAAATGCCCACACGCAGAGAACAACCCCCTTCACAGGCTACTAATGGAACGGCCCAAATTGGTGTTTGGGCCCGAACCAAGAACACAAGTGTCGTCTGTAGCCATGCAGAACTGGAGAGCAGACAGCTGGGCACGGATACTGATTGATCACAGTGGTGCGTACAGGAATGTTGAGTGTGGAGAGGTAAACGGGAAAGGGAAGTCATACAGAGAGAGAGCCTGGAGGGCTGCGTGTGTTTTGAGAAGCATGGTACTGAAGGACGGACATGGGCCATGACGGACACAGGAAATGCTGAAGCGTTGCATTTTCTGACTGCCTCTCAAATGCCCAGCTACAAGTACACGGGAGAGAGAGAGAAACCACAAACAGCATCTATATAGCGCTACAGGAGTTTATCAGCATCAGCACTCATGCATTATACATGCTTTTTACAGAAAACATGTATGACGCAGGTTTGCTGCCATAAGTCCCCATGGTAAACATAACTGCTCTACCAAATAATCATTGCAGCTAAAAAAAAAAAAAAAAAAAAAAAAAGAGAAGAGACCTAATATTTCCCAAATCCTTTCAAATCTTTCATCCCTGGATTCTCTCTCCAATGTTTCTGAGATGCTCTGAATCCTCTTTGGCCGTTTCCTGAGCTTGGCTGAAATCCCCTTCGATGGCCACTTACATAATTTGAATTCCCAGAGCTATCAGTTTGAATTCTGTCCTTCCTGCGTTCAGTTTCTGTCTTCATTTTCTGAATCAGTACTCCATAAGAGTGAACAGACATATGAGGAAAAATATTAGATTTAACCCATTTATTTTGTGATAATGACTGTCTGACTGTACATTGTTGTTTACCAATCAAATGATAATACTAGTTTAAATTATTTTACTATACAACAAAAAAAGAGACCAATATGCATTTGTTCACAATACCCAGAAATTGCTAAAAGATGTCCAATTGTCTATATTGTGTACAATACATATTATTTCCGCCAAAAAATTAATAAAATAATAAAAATAATTATAGTAATAAAAAAAGAAAAAACTGTAATTAAAATAATTAAATAATTTCAATATATATTTAAAATATAAATATATATATATACACACACACACAAATTTACGTGCGCGCACACACACACAGTATGGCCAAAAGTGATATCCGGAAGGCTTATTTGTTTTCAGTGACCCTACAAGTTTGATCAAACCATCAAAATATGAGGTATATATATATATATATATATATATATATATATATATTAAATATGAGGGACACTAAACTTGGTCAAGGTGTTTATGTGACAAAATTATTTGGCAAAAAAATGGCAAATCACAGCTACAGGTTTCATTTTACGATGAAAAAAAAAATGCATAGAAAAACAAAAAGCTCAGAGGAAACACATATATTGACTACAACATAATCATTTATTAATATTTTATTGGTTCTATCTTGTTTTGCATTCATAATTTCTTTGTATCACAGCCTGGCCTATACACACACACACACACACACCTACCTATATATATATATATATATATATATATATATATATACACACACACACACAAAATGGCTAGGACTATATAGTGTTTATACTGTAAAATATATAGCCAATCACACTGTGTGTATAGAAAATACAACAGAATGCCCCATTCCAATGACAACTTTGGATTCTGTCTTGAGTTATCTTCATCCACTGTCAGGACAACTTGAGCAGGTTTAAAGCGAACACTCTATCTGTCCTTCTTCAGGTCTGACCCCTTCGCCCCACAGTGTGCTCTCAGGGCTGATTAGTGCTCCTTAGAGGCTCTGCTGAGAGCCCTGCCTGCCTGCCCACTGTCAGTCTAATTGCAGCGAGTGTAGCCGGATCCCTGGGGAACGCTGGTGTGAAATCCAGATATGATATGTACTATTAACTAAACTGCAAAAATCCCCATGCACACATGCTGCCTGAGCATGATCCAGCCCGAGCCATAGACACAGTCTGCCTCTCAAACATGCTATAAATTACAGCAATGAAAGAGAACCAATATATTGGCAACAGGAGAAAACCATGCCTGATTGCCTGATTAACAGATTTCCATTTCATTTATGTCATTTGCTATATACAGTATTTAAGCAATAAAACAAAGAGTGCTGCTGTACTAAATATCACCTGATCTTAATGTTCCCTCACTTTCTGTCTGTCTCCATGTCTTGCTTTCTCCCTCACTCCAACCCTCTTTCTGCACAAAATCACAAAAGATTTCAAGATAACTCTCTCACTGCATTCCTACTGTGCCTGCTTTCCCTCTGTTTCCTTTGCGGGCAGATCTTTGCCTCTGTATCTGTCTTTCCTAAAGCTTCCCCTATGTTTTCTCTAAAGGAGAGAGCGCCCTCTGTCTGAAGCCGCAGGAACAACTCTTAAGCACAAGCCATTGTCTTCATACCAGCTCATCAGCCAGCATGAGATCATTTTATAAACTCTGAAGACAGAAAAGAGGACGACAAAGGAATTAATCTTGCTCAAGGTATCTGTCTTGACAGTAACGACAATCAGAAACAATTCAAGGCCCTCCGTCCTGAGAGATCCCAAAATCAATTCCCTTGACAGTGAGTTATCACTCTGATGTAGGGTGTGTGTGAAACTCTCCGGCAGCAGCATCTCTATCCTCCCAATGCATGAATGGGGTGAGAAAAAAGAGTGGAAGAGATAATGGTGATAATTGAAGGAGGACACAAATTATTTGACGGCAAAAGAGAACACAACCAGATGCAAATCAAAGAACTGCTCGCTTCTAGCTTTGCTGAAAAACAGCTGAAACCAGCCTAATGTTTGGTGGTCTTATATAGTTTAGGCTGGTCTAGCCAGTCTGGTCAAGTTGGATTTTTGATGGTCAGTCAACTGGTTTCCCAGTCTGACAAACTGACAAATGCCCAAATACCCTCTAAAACCAGCAAGACAGACTTGTCAAGACAAGTCAATAACGAATTTTTAGATCAAATAAAATGTACACAAACCTTTATTTTACCGAAGACATGCTCCAATTTGACGGAGCTGCGCTGCTCTCCTCTGAAGAGGTCGCAAAAAGCCTGCGATAAATAACTCAACCCCTGGGTTGTTATGTCTGACCCAGGCTCTGGGTAACACAAAAACTACCCAAACACTGGGATGTTACGTCTGACCCAGGCTCTGGGTAACACAAAAACTACCCAAACACTGGGATGTTACGTCTGACCCAGGCTCTGGGTAACACAAAAACTACCCAAACACTGGGATGTTACGTCTGACCCAGGCTCTGGGTAACACAAAAACTACCCAAACACTGGGATGTTACGTCTGACCCAGGCTCTGGGTAACACAAAAACTACCCAAACACTGGGATGTTACGTCTGACCCAGGCTCTGGGTAACACAAAAACTACCCAAACACTGGGATGTTACGTCTGACCCAGGCTCTGGGTAACACAAAAACTACCCAAACACTGGGATGTTACGTCTGACCCAGGCTCTGGGTAACACAAAAACTACCCAAACACTGGGATGTTACGTCTGACCCAGGCTCTGGGTAACACAAAAACTACCCAAACACTGGGATGTTACGTCTGACCCAGGCTCTGGGTAACACAAAAACTACCCAAACACTGGGATGTTACGTCTGACCCAGGCTCTGGGTAACACAAAAACTACCCAAACACTGGGATGTTACGTCTGACCCAGGCTCTGGGTAAAACAAAAACTACCCAAACACTGGGATGTTACGTCTGACCCAGGCTCTGGGTAACACAAAAACTACCCAAACACTGGGATGTTACGTCTGACCCAGGCTCTGGGTAACACAAAAACTACCCAAACACTGGGATGTTACGTCTGACCCAGGCTCTGGGTAACACAAAAACTACCCAAACACTGGGATGTTACGTCTGACCCAGGCTCTGGGTAACACAAAAACTACCCAAACACTGTAATAACCTGTAATAAACCAAAAATAACCCAAAAGGCTCAACCCAGGACTTGGGTTGGAAAAAACAAAAAGATTTTTTTTTAGAGCGTTTAAGATGTTTTTTCAGATATCAGCACAATGAAATCACAATTTAATCTTTAAATCTGTAAACCCTTTAAAAGCAAAAAATTCCAACATCTAAAACATTCACAGACACCAAACAACACAAACACACGTTCTGGACTTTTTCAGGCACCAACAACACATCTCTACATTAGATTTTATTTAAGATAGGAGGAGTTAACACACATAGAATGTGTAGAAATGATAAATCTGTAGGATTTTGCTTTCAAGTCATGAGCCATGCGGCGGCAGACGCCTCTCTGGGTGTTAAAGCCCTTCACGCTTGGGATCAATAAAAGAGCTTACACTTCCTCCACTCATTTCCATCGTCCCTCCATCCTTCACGTAAACAATGATACAGAAAGTGATCTGTGCAAAGATCTATGGGACAAGGTGACAAAGAGGAAAAACCCTCAGATCAATACTGCTTTTCATCTTGTTAATAATTTCATCTTTTGTCTGACATCTTGGCTCGAGCTAAGAGACAGGGGGGTGGGGGTAAGAGCGAGTTGTGTTACACACATTTACTCAGTGCTGTTTCTCATGCATTCCAGCTTTAAGGAATCAATTTCGCTTTTCATTTTCCCCACAGGCGGGGGCGCAGTGACACTAAGCTGCCATAGAGGGGCGATATTCCCCACCAGATATGACTTGTGTCCATCTTCCTCTCTATCCCTCCCTCTAACACCATCATTCACTCGTCTTCTCACTCTCAAACAGTGAAAAGCTGCAGAGTTTCCACACAAACACGCACACACATGCAGACACAAACTGCAATGTCACATAAACAATGGCAACACACACACACAAACTTCACCAACTTTCTCTCCCTCACACACAAATATTCGCTGCAATCACGGTTCTGACAAACACCAGGCTATAACTGGCATGCTCTGCACACAACTCTCTCTCTCACACACACACACATGCTGCTCCATCTCACAGCTGAACAAGAGGACCTCAGGGCATAGAGCTGCAGCCGAAAGCCGTCACGCTGGCAGAAAAGCCTGCAGGGCACTTACACTCTCTGCGCTCCCACAGGCTTCACCCCCTCACATCACGGCTCTGCCCATCTATCTGTGTGCCCGGCTGTCTGCCAACACCATCCGTCTTTCAAACTGCTGTCTGTCCCATCATCCAATCTGTGCAGTTATCCCACTGTCCCATCACTGTCTGGATCCATCGCTACTAAAACTCTTGACTTTTGACTGTCCACTCCAAATCACCAGTTATGTTTGATAATTTTGAGATTATTTGCTTTGGTCAATAACTGTGACCTAGCCTTGACAATTAATAATGAACATTTTCTGTTATTAAATAATGTTGCAATAATTGTTAATGTATAATATACACATATTACAGTTCAATAATTTGGGGACAGTGTGATTTTTTTTCTCTTTTATTCAGCAAGGACGCATTAAACTAATCAAACGTGACAAAGACATTTATAATGTTTTTAAAAAGTTACATTTTAAATAAAATGTTGCTCATGTGAAGTTTCTATTCATTAAAGAATCCGGAAAAACAATGTATACGGTTTCCAAAAATATTAAGCACAACTGTTTTCAACATTGATAATAATAACTGTTTTTTTAAACAGCAAATCAGCACCTTAAAATGATTTCTCCGGGATCATATGACACTGAAGACTGATACTGAAAATTCAGCTATGGAATAAATCACAGGAAGAAATCATATGTTAAAATATAGCAAACAGAAAGCTTAAATTGTAATAATATTTCACAATATATAGACAAAACATGTCAATACATATATTTTATTTCAGATTAATAAATCTCTCTCTCTCTCTCTCTCTCTCTCTCTCTCTTTCTATATATATATATATATATATATGCAAAATAATATTAAATAATTTTATTATAATAATTTGAATAATGTAAATATTTTACATTACTTAAAAAATATAAATATTTATCCCACAATTATAATTATGTAGACAAAACATATTTCAATATATATATATATATATATATATATATATATATATATAGTTTATTTCAGATTAATGTCTCTCTTTCTCTCTTTCTAAATATACAAAATAATTTGAAAATAATTTTGTAAATAAATATTAATTTGAAAAATGTAAATATTTATATATTTTTTTATTATACACACACACACACACACACACATGTGTATATATACAATATTCAATAATTTTAAATAAATACTTATTTGAAAAAGGTTAATATTTTATACAAATATTCATAGCATCTGTCATCAGCAACAACTTATATCGGTCATATCAGCCATTAATAATAATTATTTCTCCTGACTTACAGACTGCAAGTCAATTTCATCATCTATATCTAAACATCTGTATGTTTGCCATGAAATGACAATGACACTGCTGGAATGCAGAACACCGCTGAGGGAACCTTAACTCACAGTTAACATTCAGACCAACACGCTTGAATACACAACGCAGCACCTGTTGAGCCTCCTATCCAGCGTCTCTTCCGCCATGTCTGCTTTAAATGTCGTCTCGAGGCCTCTGCACGCTCTAAATGGCTCTTTAAAAGAGCCTCCGTGGATGTGGAGGCAAATAAACGGAGGACCACACCAGCAGTCCAACGAGTCCCATTCACCAGGGCCGTGTTTGGGTTGGCCGGCTGAAAGAGGCGTGATTTACAATAGATCAACACAGCCGTCCGGCCCGGGACACACAGAGCGGGCCCCCGCTGTGTCATTTGGGGTCAGACAGTAAAGATGTGCCTCGCTAGCGTTAGAGAAGAGCTACGACACCCGGCGCTTTGTCCAGGGGTGTCGCTGCTTGGTTGTTTGTTTTGCTCGTGTAAACGACCACATACTCTTGGTATCACGGGTTTGGAGGAGTTCATGGTCCGCTGAGCAGCATCTTTGATCTGCTTGGCTCTCTGACAAACATTCCCTGCCCCGCTAATCCTCATTAATGGCAGGGTTAGAATCCATCTTTTCATCATCCGACCAAAAGAGTGGAATTGGTGGCAGAGGAGAGGTGGTAAGAGCTGAGAGAAAGTGATGATGCAAAATGCCAAATTGTTCCCAAATGCTGCTCACCGGATTAATGTTAGCCCAGATTCTGTTCGTCCATTTGAACGTGTTGAAGTCACCGTGTTTCTGTAAACTAGCTCACAATGAGGTGAAATCAGTCGTGAAATGTGCCTAAGGCAAAGGCTTTAGGCTTTAGAAAGTGAAAGAGTTATTAGGGATGTTGTTAGAAAGCAGAAAATAGCAAGAAAAAGAAAAATGGGTAACACTTTAGAATACTGATCCTTCATTAATGAATAACTACACAGGAACAAATGAGTAATGCATTATTAACACTCTAGTAACTACTATTAACTAACAAAAAAACTCTGATTAATGAATTAGTAAGTAATAGTGCTCAGTTGAAGGTGGTAGTTCACTATTAGCTAATCAGTAACTACTATTTTTTCATACCTCCCCGAGAACTACTAAGAACTACTATATACAGGTTCATAATTAACATGAATAATGCATAATGTATAATTAATTCTAAAGTAAAGGTCATGGTAACCCACTAGTAAATGACTGAAGTATTACCAAATCCTTCAGAAGGAATTACTAAATATTTGGATCAGTATTTTAAAGTTAGAAACATTATAACTCTCTAGTAACTACTGAAGTCATTGTAAACTTTTGAGGTTTTTGTACATTTTTGTACAGTTTTGTACAGTAAGTCCTTCTGATGTATTTGGTAACACTTAAGTAATAACTAGTGGGTTACCATGATCTTCACTGTAGAATACTCTTCCAAATAAGTAGTAGTTCCTTTAAAGTTATATAGTAACTCTTGAGTTATTACTATCCAATACTTTACAAAAACCTCAAAAGTTTACAATGACTTCAGTAGTTACTAGAGAGTTATAATGTTTCTCACTTTAAAATACTGATCCAAATATTTAGTAATTCCTTCTGAAGGATTTGGTAATACTTCAGTCATTACTAGTGGGTTACCATGACCTTTACTTTAGAATTAATTATACATTATGCATTATTCATGTTAATTATGAACCTGTATATAGTAGTTCTTAGTAGTTCTCGGGGAGGTATGAAAAAATAGTAGTTACTGATTAGCTAATAGTGAACTACCACCTTCAACTGAGCACTATTACTTACTAATTCATTAATCAGAGTTTCTTGTTAGTTAATAGTAGTTACTAGAGTGTTAATAATGCATTACTCATTTGTTCCTGTGTAGTTATTCATTAATGAAGGATCAGTATTCTAAAGTGTTACTGAAAAATGCTTTGAAGGGGAAAAGCATGAGATGGAGGAAAACAACACATTAGCACGTTATAGACTAAAAGCGAAGTTGACAGAAGGCGCATTTGTTGTTTTTTTGTTCTTTCAGAAAACCTGAACTTCCCAAGTGTGTGAATCTGGCTGTGAACATGTGAGGGGATTCTAATAAAAGCCATAATGTTGTGGCAGTGGAGTGGGAAACCTCAACAAACTCAACAAAAGACCTGCTGCTGTTTCGAATCCCTCCAAACATCCTGATACCCCCGCAGAGCCCACCACGACTCCACAGAACCAAGGACACGGGCACATGCAGGCCTCCTTTCACTTTTTAAAGGCCATTCAGGGTCTGGTTCTGAATTTTAGCAAACAAAACCACAAGTTCTATTGCATGTTTAGTCTGAGACACCCATTTCATTCACCCTTTATTTACACTTGGAATAGCAACAATGAGGAACAGAGTTTGCAATTACATCACATTTAAGTGACTGGAAATAAAATAAAAATACCCCTGCAATTTTAGGCTTTAAAAGACTTCACAGTTGAAAGTATATTTATTAAGTTTATAGAGCTTCTATCGTTAACTAAAACTAAAAAAAAAAAAAACTAAAAAAAAAAAAAAAAAAAAAAAATTAAAGGTGCAGTAAGTGATTTCTGAGAAAAAGATCTGTAGCCAATCAGCAGTAAGGGGCATATACTCTCATTGGGGGGAGGAGCCTGTGTTGCTTAGCGTGTTTGTGAATTCTGAGGCTGAGCTATGAAGATAGAAGTGTGATCCTTTTCGGGTAGAGGCATGTTTGTTTTGGTGATTTCAAATATCAACAGTGTTTCTCAGAAACCGCTTACTGCACCTTTAAGTTTGAGTTAAAGTACTAAAATTACTAAAACTGAAATAAAAATTATTTAACCTTTTAGACCTGAAGTGTACCACTGGCGGTATCATTTTAAAACTTAGAAACTAATTTTTTAAAAATGCATCTAACCATTTTGATAAACTCTTAACAAGTGCTGACTAGTCCTGCCCGTGAAGTGTATCGATCCGTAACAAACTGTCCCATACTGGCGTGATGAATACGATCCTCAACTAGATGGAACTGGAATAAATACTTTGACTGTTGCGATCCTAATCGGACATAAGAAAGCTGCCCGAATCATAATCATGCACTGTTCGCTGTTGGCAGAGGAGAACTGGCCCCCCGACTGAGCCTGGTTTCTCACAAGGTTTTTTTCCCTCCATTTTAACACCTTAAAGGGTTAAAGAATAGACAAACACACAACAAAATGACTAAAACTTTAGCTAAAATTAAATATTAATAAATACTAAGATATTATAGTAATGATACTAAAATAACACTGGCCCAAACCAGGCAAAAATTCACTTAAATTCAAAGTAATAGCATAACTCTCTTCAATAAGCTGCATGTTTGGAGGTAGCATTCAAATCTGTAGCACAAACACTAAGTATGAAGAGTGATGAGTGCTTTAGTAAACACCACTAACAAGAAAATGGTGCACTAATCTTAACATCTGTAATGCCTCAGAATGTAAAAAACGAACTAGAGACACATTTCAGAGCAGGCAAATTTGGAACAATAACAGCACATTGTGTTTCAGTGTTACTAGGTCACAGTGCTAGATTAGGTGAACTCCCACCATTTGCCCCCGAAAATCTTGTTTAAGAGAAACCCTTTTTTAACCCAAACACCCCATTTCCCCCTCTCTCGCTGTCAGCCCTCTTCCCAGGACTCCCCAGACCCTCACCCTATCACGCTGTTAAATGACTCCATTGAAGTCCTGTTTGCTCAAGTGGGCCCGGCCAATTATCTCCCGGCTTTCAGAGCTCTTAATGACACCAATTAAGGCTGCTGTGAGGGCCGGGGCAGCGAGGTCAGTCTCTCGTCTAGCGAGTGTATGTGTGCGAAGCTAAACTGTGGGGAAATTGTGTTTCAATTGGTGCAAGAACAAGAAAACATGTGAGAGGAGAAAATGAGAGTGTTTTAGAGAAAGCGTGGCCATATGTGAGAGAGTGAGTGTGTGTGTGTGTGTGTGTAGGCTCAAGCAGGATTTACACAGCTATTATACCAGTCTATTACCCGCGCTCTGCTAGTGCCCTCGCAATCTCCTTAGCTCACTCCTTAAACCCTATTCCCCACTCAATGTGTTCAAATGTGCAGAGCAGAACCACCCGCTCTCACCTAAATCCCCCGGCAGCTCTTTAGTGCTGCCCCTGTCAGACCCTCCGATTGCAACACATCGCTACAGTAAAAAAGACTAATGCATAATGCATAATAATACACATTTGTTCTACAGCTACATTCATGAATGCATATACGCCTGAATCAGTATTCACAGAAACAATCGGTTATGATGAAATGCAGCCTGAAGTCATAGAGCAAGAAGAAGGACTTTTTGGTTTAGATCTACAATAAACACTACAGGCAGAATGTGATCAGTTATGTGTAACAGTTCTAGTTGTATGTTCTCATTTTCCCCTAAATCACAGCAAAAGAATGAGTTAAGTGTAAAAAGAGCGACTTACACAATGCATTAATGAGGTAAAGCTCATTGAAACCCTGCCAATGCAAACTGTGCATTACAGATCTCATGGCAATACTTGAATGGAAATCTTTCCATTTGTGAGCTAGCATGCTGAATGCAAGACTAGTATAGACAGGTAGACAGACTGATCCATGCTTAGAAGACCAGCATGTTGTCGATGCTGGTCTCCAGCATGGCATCTGTGCTGGTATCATTACCAGACTTCTTAACTAGCATAACCAGTTCTGCACCAGGGGAATATCAAAAAGTTCAGCTTGCAGATGGGTGAAATCAGCATTGCATCGTGTCACACAATTCTTTTTAAAGACTGCATGTCTCGAAATTAGTATTAATAATTATTATTAAACCATTATAACCATGTTTCATTCTGTTGCTGCCTGTCTAGTTGTGTTTAAAGAGGACATATTTATGCCAGGGCTGGGCAACTCAAGATCCACTTTCCTGCAGAGTTTATCTTCAACCCTAAATAAACACACCTGAACAAGCTAATCAAGGTCTTCAGTATTACTAGGAAGTTGCAGGCAGGTGAGTTGGATCAGAGTTGGGGCTAAACTGTAAAGGAAAGTGGATCTCGAGTTGCCTAGCCCCTGTATTATGCCCTTTTGCAAAGTCTTGATTTAGTTTTCATGTTTGAGGGCCCTAAGCGCGTGGTCTGAAGCGCATGGCGCAGGTGCATTTAGGGCATGTCCGAATCCTCTTTTGCTAGTTTAACAACGGAAAAAATGGTCGGCGCACCAGGCGCATGGTCCAAAAGGATTGTACCTAGTCTCTTAATAAGCAATGGGTGTAATGTGCAATAAACCAATCAGAGTGTCATCTCCCATTCCGTTTAAAAGCCAGGTGTGCTTGCACCATGGCGGATTCGCTATTTACGTGGTGGAATTTGAAGCAGAAAGACTGAACGCTTCTCCAGAGAGGAAACGGATCTGCTCGTGCGCAAATACTATCATATACTAATGCGCCCTTTGAATAACAAAAAAATAAATTAAATAAAAATACTGCGCCATTGACTTTAGACCAGGTTTTTGCTGGTCAATGGCAGAGTCGTTTTCAGTTGCCTCAAAATAGCAACACGCCAACAATGCGCCTGAACACACCTCGTTTTCAGACCAGCACGCCCATGGACGAGCAGATGGGCACGAGTGCATTTGCTAACAACATGGGAGCTGAACGTGAAAATGATAACTGCAAAAAACACTTGTTTCGCGCCTGGTGTTGCATTGCGCCGGGTGTATGATAGGGGCCTGATTTTTCAAGAAACACATTTTTCAAATATTTGGCATTGTTGCAGCACCTCTCTTCCCAGTAGAGTTGTCAAAAGTCCCGACTTCGGTACCAAGTCGGTACTGAAATTTAAAAAATGTGATGCTTTGAGCGCATTTGTAAACACCTCTGATTGGCCATTGTGTTGACGCGCTCATCGGATGTCTGTGATTGGCTACAATGATCAACGCACAGGAGCGTTTGAAAGCACACGGAAGTGTTTGAATTTGAAAGCGTTTTGAAAGCGGGAGCGTGTGTATCTGTCTAAGCGCTCGATGAAGAGCGTCATTGATGACTATTTACAACATGTTTTTGAAGCGTTGATTATTGAAGCCAATCACAGACATATCTGATGAGCTTGTGAACACAATGGTCAATCAGAGGTGTTTTCGAATCCACTCAACAGCGCTCAAAGCATCACATTTTAAAAATTTCAATACCGACTTGGTTCCAAAGTTGGTACTTTTGACAACTCTACTTGCCAGTCTGTCAGTAACGCTCTGTTTAGTTCCCTTTTTTTTCTGCATATGCCTTGGGCAGGAATTATTTAAAATATTGCGATGTGTATGTTCCCGGAAGAAAACTCAAGACTACACTGGAGGTGTTTCAGGGAGTTCAGAAACAGTGCACACTGATATAGAGAATAACTCCCTTTGCAGACTTTTTGCCAGACCTTTTTTCATGCTCAAACAGCAACATTACACACTAAAGAGAGACGAACATGTAAAAAAGCATAGGTCCTCTTTAACAAGGTAACATCCAAAACACCAAAAAATAGAAAAAAATTCCACAAAATTAAAAAATGAGGACCCATTATAGTTGCTACAATGCAAAAAGTAATTTCCTAACTAATTTTGGTCTTGTTTGAAGCATTAACCTCAATTCAGATTTCTCAGAAAACAAGACGTCATATCTTACGCAATTTAGCATCTGAAGTAATTATTTTTGGATTTAAGAATGTTTGGATATTTGTACCGGAAAGCAAGACAAATATATTATGAATGCATGACTGCTGTCACTTCCAAGCACTCTCATGCACATCTCTTGTAAATATGTACATGTGAATACACAAACACACACACAAACATGCAAACACGTAGTTTGCTAATATCCAGATTACAGAGGAGACTGTAAACACTGTGGAGCCAGACTCTGGGACATAGCAAAGCTCAATTAGGGCATAAAACCAGGAGAAAGAGGCACATCATCCATTCTTGCACCCTTCAACAACTTTCAGAAACCCTGCTGCGCTTCAAACCCTTCCTGCTGCCCAGGCCACACTCAAAGACCAGCCATCAAGACAACCAATTTTGCACATCATTATCTAACAGCGAGGGGGAGAGATTCACATGCATGGCTTTTATCTATTACAACACTTTGAATCTTGAGCAGGACTCCACAGGTCTTAAAGTGGTTAAAAACACTCACACACAAACACACACACAACACAACAGCAAGAGTCTATATATGTAAAGTCTATTTTCTCTCCTGAAAAACCTCTAAATCTTACACATAAGCACAGTCTTTTGCATAGCTGATTAATGTGCGGGAATATCCCTGAATTCTGCCGACGGGGAATCTTCTCGTAACACTCAGAGGTGAACACACACACACTCACAAATTAACAGCTGGCCAGAAGAGTCACATACAGCTGTGTTTACACTGGGTCGATGCCATGGTGCACTGACAATACATCCTGGTGGGGAGAAACATCATGTATGAATTATTCTACTGGTAACATTCGCAGCCACTGTTTTATCCGTGCATGCAAGATTTCACTATGCATAAAAAGAAACCATAACTAGCAAACAAGCATGAATGCAAGCGCATACTTAACGTTGCATTGCAGTAGACTCAAGGGGGCGATAGAGTTTCCTTCAAATGTCTGTGCAATAAACCATGTGTTATTATTCAAGTAGCTAGCTATAAACATGCTTAAGGTGACACTGCTTACGACAGCTTCTTTTGTATTTGATAGATGCCATGCTAAGTCTGCATCAACAAACGTGGCACTCTAATTTCAGCATTACTCATGGTGTGTTTGAGATGCGCGCAGCACTTCTGCTGATCATGGTCACTGTGTCTGGACAGTACGTCAATACGCATGTGTGTGTGAGCGATAGATGCTGACGCATGTCAAAATACACGGTACAGGTGATGAAGGTAAACACCCAGACAGACAAGCCCGTTCTCACTCAGACATGATGTCGATACGCTGTGCCCTTCAACAGGAGAAAGGCAGGAGGCCAAACGTGAGCATTTCACAGTCTGGATGTCTCTAATCAATGAACGTAGCCTGCTGTTCTCTTGGCGGTGTTGAAACGGTGGCATGTTTTAAAGAGTGCACACCTGGTGTTGGATCTGAACAAATAACACTGCCTCTGATTACAAGCTAGAAAACATCTCCAGCCAGAAGCCCATAATCTCTGGTGAAAAATAAGTGCAGTGCAATGCAGAACTGTTAAATAGTTGCTCAGCAAGTCAAGATTTTAGTTTACGTTGCATTATAAGTATGGGATAGCGGGGAAACGATGATCCCATAACCTGACGTCTGACCTATAGTGAGGCCCATGAAGAATCTGTGTGAACTTTGCAGAAGAGCCATTCTACACGCCCTTTGTGTAGTTGCTTATTAAATGTTTCTGCTAATTCATGATTTTAGCTATGCATAAGATGAGAATGTTTTTTTCTTTTCCATTCAAGACTTTGTAATGTTTAAATGAATTCCACTGATTTCCCCCAAAATTAGCACAGAAAAGTTTTTATATATATATATATATATATATACATACATACACACACACACTAAAAATGCAGGGTTAAAAATGGTTAAACCAAGTGATTGGGTTGTATTGACCCAACCTGCTGGGTAGTTTTATTGAACTCAACTACTGATTAAACATTACTGTATTGCTCACTTAAAATGAACCCAAAATAGGTTGGAAATTAACATTTATTAATAAGTTTAATAAATAATATTTAAATAATAAACATTTATTAAATTGCTTATTAATAAATGCTCACCTTTTGGTTTTAACTGTTTCCTCTAGTAATTATGTGTCTGATTTTTAATTTCCAACCTATTTTGGGTTCATTTTAAGCTTGCCATATAGTAATTCTTGGGTTAAATAACACTGCACAGCAGGTTGGTCAAACATTTAATTCAACTGCTGGGTCAAAACAATCCAAAACACTGGGTTTGTCCATATTTAACCCAACTTGGGTTGTTTTTAACCCAGCATTTTAGAGTGTATATATAAAAACATATTATATAGTAACATAGTTCCATACATAAAAAAAAAAAAAAATTAATGAATTTCTTTCGCCAAATGTCTAAATCAATGTAGAATTATTTTGGGCCCATTGCATCATAGTTTTCAGTCACAGAGACCTGGAGGGCAAAACACGCATAGAACTGAATTGCAGACGTAAATTTTCCATCTCAAAAGAAGAAATTCAAAAACATTTGAACAAAAGGCAAGTTTTGGGCGCTTGTGATCCATATTCAGTACCTGCTGCAGAATTTCAACTACTAAAAACAGCGGGACATTCTAAAACGCTTAACGTGAAAAACACAATGGCCCTTAAAGGCACAATATGTAATTTTTGCCTTGATTTCGCAGAATATTTTCAGCTGTCGGAAAATATTCGGGATGGGACTCGGGCAGAAATCATGTTCATGGATGAGATTTTTAACGTTACTGTGCAGGGCGAGTGATGTGGGAGTGGAAACGAGGCCGTTGAAGCGATTGCTAATGAGAGACGAGCGCGACACGCGCCTTGAGAGCAGCAGAACTTTTATTATGCTGCAGTCGCCGCTTCCGCTTCTTCCTGTCATGCGTATGTGGGGTAAAGCAGTGCTGTTTTATCATATTAAATACATTTGTGTGTTGAAAGTTGTTAAAATGCTACTCTGTGTTCACTCGGCAGCTACTATGTGACATGTTGCACACTGCTGTAAGCTGGATCGATATTAGGCATGGTAAAACATGGTACTCGCGGTAAATCAAGAAAACGAGATGTAAACAATAAGACTTACTGTGTTGAGCTATATAACAATGATTAGTTTTCTGTTGATGAATGTATACAAACAGTTGCTCCCCTGTCTAATAAAACTAATGGTTTCTACAAAATAAAACCGGAAATTGAGGGTAACGCAGGTATGACGTCATTAAAACTGCTTATTTCTCTGGATTTAAACACTCTTGGAAACATTTAGGATAATCTAAGTACACAAGTTAACAAAATATATAACATTGTTCTAGTGGGTTTTAAAAAATCTTAATCCAAAAATATTACATATTGTGCCTTTAATGTACTAAAACAGTGATATTAAAAGATCAAATTCAGTATAAGAAGATGCAGATTAGCAGATGAGCCCAGAATATGAACTTAACACGCTAAAAGATTAAGCGGTTTCTTTTTTAATGGTTTTCTTTGGAAAAATGCTTAATGAGAAACTGCGAGTTGTGTTTATATTCTGGGTTCATCTGCTTGCGTGTACACAGTACGGATCATACTGAATTTGGTCTTTAATGTCTTGAAAAAACTGGTAAAAATGACTGTCAGGGAATGGAGGAAAGCCTTGTTTTGGGTGTTCCTATAAGGGTGTGACGTCATGTGAAAACTATGACTAGGCTTTAAACTATTTTTATCCAAAAAAGACTAGCTCCGCCACTGCGTTTGATCTTGTGGATCACATCTTACCGAGTACCGCACCATCTTTTTCTGAGAATGTGGATGAAAGGGTCACATACACACATCAACCCTAGACACGCCAGACAGTAGGCACTTCTACACTTTTATCAGTTCCCAAATCACTCACAGAAAAGCTTACATGATAGAGTCAGAGGCCAGCACTTTAAAAAAAGAGGCCTAACCTCTCAATGGACTGCAGGGCCTGGTGGGGAGTATTGTCACACTTTTGAGAGGCATCTGGTTCAGGGTGATCAGGAACAACAAAGAACAACCTCACAGATCGCATTTGATCCCTACATAATAGATGCTGTTGTGTTTCAAGGAAAGGACGCAATCAGATTTTTTTTTGAGAGAGTGGATGTTAGATTGCGCAAAGGTTTGAGTGTATGCATTTTCCTGAAAGCGAGGGAAAGAAAGGTAAGTGATAGGAGAAAGAGAAAAACAGACGGAGTGCCAAAGAGTGTGTGTGCTGCGGATGATGGGGGATGTATATGTGTGTGTGTGAAGCGCGTGCTCAGGCAAGAGAGGCAGGTTGGCTTGTGCAGGTGGGCTGTTGACGGTTTTATCTCTCTGAATCAGCTTTTGAGAGGTTTCCCAGAGCTTTGGCCACAGAAACACGACTGGTGTCTGCAGCTTCTCATTCCACCCCAGAACTCAAACATTTCATTAAATGAATCAATGTCTTAATCAACCCAGCCCCCCCCGTCACATTCCAAATACCACAGAAAAACAGATAGACACATATAAAGGAGAAACGGGGAAAACCCTGGCATGAGGTAGGAACGAGGCTAAAAACAGCAAGCTCTTGATCAGATATCCGACCCCTTTCCCTTCAAAAACGAGGCTTTAGGCTGCATGATCAAAGAAAACAGCCGTAAACTCTTTTCGAAAACTAATTCACGAAAGGAAAACCTCAACAAACCCACTTCCATACACATCCTCTAGATATTTACAGCACCGTGGATAACACATTTTCAGATTCATGCTGATTCAAATCAGAACAAATGGGAATAATAAAATACAACACGGATGCCCGCCTGCTCTTACCCGGACCATCCTGCTCGAAAAGAGGGAGTATTACGATCTTAAAAGGAAAGCTAGTCACAAAACGGCAAATTAAAAGTACAGGACTCCTCTTAACCTCACTCAAGAGTGGTCGGCTAGAGGAAAGAAGTGTAATAATTTTTAAGTATCGATAAGGACTTACATACAGCACATCTGGGCAATATGTTTAACACAAGCCCTGCATATCAATTAAACCCACTCAAACACAGTCTCTGGCAGGGAGAAAAGGTAAAACACAAATACATTAATTATATGGCCGTCATACAGGGGAATGAAACCCGCAGCCAGCGTTAATACACACAACAGGAGATATTGCTTCCCACTGTCTGTTCTTCAGTTCGAGCTGATAAAAGAGAGCCTTAGAGTACATCTAAATCTTCATGTGTTTGGTTAAACGACAACTGTTTATATTTTTGTGGTTAGAAACTATTTTGGCCGAGCAGACAAGAATCTTCTTATCGTTCCAGAGGCACTGAAAAGGTAGCTTTACATTACACAAACACACAGAAATTCAAATAGTGTGGAGAGGGCAACACGGGAAATATTCATAATAATTAAACAAAACAGAAGCACCGAACATTTTGCATAATCTTTGTTAACACTTAATAGCTCAGAAAATGAACTGATTTATATTTTCTAACACATTAAGATTTGAATAATACAATTTTGCAGTTTGCAATCCATGACCTCTGCCTATCTCCCGGGATACAAAAGTCATACAGGGTTAAAAATGTTAGGTATTGTTGTAAAAGCAATTTTTAATGGAGAAATACTTTTGCCAAAAAAATAAATAAATAAATAATAAGTTTTACAGATAGTTATTGCTTTATAGTGTTCAAACAATGTGAATGCCTTTGACAGTTTGCATACAAAACATTTCAATGAAAAAGTAATGTCATAAAAACTCTGAGATGAAGATAGGCTATATTTGCAAATGTCCTTTCCAGGACTCAAAAAAAGGACGCGGCTTCCTTGAGATGTTGACATATCTTTAACTAGTTTACAAAGAATATATATATATATATAAAAGATTAATTATATAAAATAATTATATAAAAAGGATAGTTCACCTAAAAATGAAAATTCTATCATCATTTACTCACCCTCAAGTTGTTTCAAACCCGTATGACTTCCATGGTATGGAGGGGGGGAAAAATAGCCTACTATATAGGCCTACGTCAGTTGGGTCCATCAACTGATTGGTTACGGACATTCTTCAAAATATCTTCTTTTGTGTTCAGCAGAAGAAAGTAATTCATACAGGTTTGGAGGGTGAGTAAATGACAGAATTTTCATTTTTGGGTGAACCATCCATTTAAATGTAAATATATAATAATAACACGATAAATAACGATTTCGTCGCTATCCAGTACTGATCTTAACGGCAAGCGCTCGAGCAGCGTATACTGTTGCTATGGTTACATCCTAAAGGCGAACATGACTTCCGTTCGCGAGCGTACACACTTGGCGCTCTGTGACTAATTTGTAATCTAATTTCTGGGGTTACTGAAACGTTTGAAAACAACGTTGAAATACATACATATATAACAAGAATTGTTTTACAAAAACTTTCTAAAAAAAATCCTGGCTTCAAGGTTCAGGCTTTTTTAAACACCCATAATTGTACCTGGCGCTTTTCAAACGCACCGAAATCTTTTTAATTGACAAACTGCAGAAGGCTTTTTTAAAGCTGCACCAAAAGTCAGCAACTGTCAATCATTTTTCAGCTTCAACGCGTTACATGAAAGTAGGCTATTTTCTCAAGGAAGTCCCAGATAAAATCATTTCAAACATTTGACCTCGATTCGAAAGATGTGCCCCACATCCACTGAGACTGCTGAGTGATTCGGATTATTTTAGTATCCCAGTCTAAAATTAACTGTAAAAAAGTGAGGCCATTATAAAATTAACAGGATATGAGTGTTCTTTATTTAAACGATTGCTAACGATCCTAAGTGGGTAGATAAGACTCGTTAGGGGAGAGCGGGGAGTGTTGTAAAACATTTAAACGCCTGTAACTAATTTTTCTTTCTTTCTTTTTTTTTTTTCCCCCCATCTGCGCGTCTCCAGCTTTTATACAGTATTTCCATATTTCTCTGTCACATATTTAATCTACAATTTACGTAAATTAAAGGCGAAGTACAAAGAGTGCGCTGGGTTGCAGTACAAAGAGGGTTGTAACACTAATAGAAAACATGCACAGAATGTGCATGAATGTATTGTGGTAATTTACTTTGCTCAAAATAATACTGAAATAATTTCTGTCCCATGCAGTTTTTATCCAAACAGTTAACAAAAAGCAAACATTTATTTTGCAGGTAAAACTGCAAATAAATAAAACAGTGTTAGTGACTTTCACCGCTGTGTTTCAACGCAGGCCTATACACGGTCCCATATATGTGCAATCATTTAAAAAATGTTCCCTGTCTGCTCAATATTACTTTTTTTTTCCCCTTTTCTTTTCTTTAAAAAAAAAAAAAAAAAAAAAACTAGGCTATTTTAAAAAATGTAGATGCAACTTGTGTGGATGTTGAACAAGTGATCCTGTTGATTCAGATGATGCTAATTTTGTCATTTAATATCAACATGACGCAAATCAAATCTAAAACGAGACGAGAAATTATACTTTTAAACCTGTTATATTTAAACAAAGAGTCCTACAACTTGTAGTGTCACCTCAGGAAGGTGCTGGCCATGTTTGACAGCGATTTCACTCCTGTAGCTCATTTCTAATTGCTCAAACTGATGGTGCTACAACTCACCCCGCTCTCCCTATCATGCCTTGGGCAAAAACATATTTTTGTAGGATTCTTGAGATGAATAGGGTATATGAAGCCTGTAAGTTTCGCTGGCCGGCACAAACTTTTCTCAAGGCATGTTCTGAAACAACCAAAACGCTGAAGGCAACATCAACAAACATCCTTTCCAAACATTATACAACTTTTGGGTTTGATAGTAACTAGAGCTTACTTGTTTGCAGATCTATCCGTTCAGTGTAGGTCTCCAAAAGTTCCTCCAGAGTTCTTGACAGCTGAAGTTGGTCTTCTGCTCTACGTTATGTTCTTTTGAAGCGCTTACAAAGTAGGAGTTACTTCTAAAACTATGAAACAATTCCACCTCCGATCAATTTAACTTGGCGCTTGAGTTTCCAGTGTTTTTTCCTCTTCTTTCATTCACTTACAAAGCGAAGAACATACTCCAAAACACGGCGCTGTCCATTGCAAGAAAAGAAGAAAAAAAAAGTTCCGCGAAAATGACTCGATTTAATCTTTTCAAAGATTTGATACACTTACCGGGCGTTACGACGTCACGCAACAGGTGTCAATTAAACATTCGATAGTTTGACAAGAGCGCAAACAAACGCGCTGCGCGTGCGGCGCGCAACAGGAGCGACAAAAGCCTTTTCCTCCTTATTAGAGAAATTAGCAGACAAAAGCAGTCTGAAGTCATTCAGTCCACCTCACAGATGCATTCACAACTTTTTGCGCTTAAAACTTCAGTTGTGCATTAAATCCTTCTTTAGCGCAGGAAAACTTTTCAAACTTTCCCCCTTTTTTCTTTCCAGAGGCTGTTCGGGCTCTTAACCCCAGACCTAGCACTAAAAGCAGACGACGGAGAAACTCTAGCGACTGCTTCAGTCCGCAGGCAGGGGGGTGAAAGAGTGAGTTTTGACTAGTTTGCGCGTTGCCTACTCATGGGCCTGCCCTCCCCATCTCTCCAGCTTCGAAACAGGGGAGGGAGAGAAACCACAGTCCTCCAACAGCGCGTTGCCATTTGACGAACACTTGGAATACTGTCCCAACCACTGCTCCTATTAGGCAGACAATAAACTTGTAGTAATTAGTTTTTATAAGAGAGATGATCTTTATTGTGGCAGGCCAGGGTATACTTTGGAAACCTAAGCACAACTTTTCAAGAGTTTTGAAATGTTCATTTACAACGGTTCACTTTCTATAAAACTATACAAATGGGTAGATTATATGTCACTTTTTTTTATTTATTTATTTATTAAATAAACAAGATTTCAAATATATTTACATATATACATAAATGTAAATATATTTAATACACACTGTTTGGATTTAAATAGGCATATACTTAAAAGTCTACGATTGGATCATTATTACAGTGATTATTATGTTTCTAGCATGTTATATGACTGGGAAGAGTTTTTCTAACTCTAATTGTGGAGTGTGTAGCTTTTTATTTCTTAAGCAGCCTTGTAGGAAGACGCATCACGGCATATTCCAGGATGACAATTCCAAGATTGTGGCTCAGATTGTGAAAGAACGGATCAGAGAGCATGAAGAATCATTTTCACACATGAATTGGCACCTCTGAACCCAGACCTTGAATTCACTGAAAGTCTTTGGGATGTGCTGGAGGAGACTTTACAGAGTGCTCACCTCTTGCATTGTCAATACAAGATCTTGACCAAAAATGGATGCACCTTTTGATGGAAATAAATGTTGTGATATAATGAAAAGCTACACATTCCATCAATTAGGGTTAAAAGAACTGTTACCAAACATATAACATGCTAGAAACATAATAATCACTGTAATAATGATCCAGTCATTTAGACTATTAAAGTCTCCCCCAAACTGTCAACATTAAAATCAAGTTTTTAATGTTGTTTATATGGCTATGTGGTGTTTTTAATGTGCTTTAAGTGCCAATTCATCATCAACACCATTGCTGAGTATTTTCTCCTTAAAACGGCAGTAAACCAAAGACAGTCTCAAAAACGCAGTTTGAAATCGTTGGTGTTTCTGACGTCACAAACTACCTTGTAACCAAAAACGAAACCAATTAAAAAACAGTTTTCCAGTGAAACAGTAATACTCTATTACCCTAAAAACAATGCATTCTGGGTAATATTTGTCATTTTAAGAAAAGAAGGGATAAAGGCTAGTTTCTCGAAAATTACAAATAATATTACCCAGAATGCATTATAATATACAGAATGCATCGTAATACAGAATATATGGTAAAAACAATGCATTCTGGGTAATATTTGTCATTTTAAGAAAAGAAGGGATAAAGGCTAGTTTCTCGAAAATTACAAATAATATTACCCAGAATGCATTATAATATACAGAATGCATCGTAATACAGAATATATGGTAAAAACAATGCATTCTGGGTAATATTTGTCATTTTAAGAAAAGAGGAATAAAGGCTAGTTTCTCAAAAATGACAAATAATATTACCCAGAATGCATTGTTTTTACGGTATATTACCGTCTCAATGGAAAACTGTATTTCACTGTGTAAATTTGTTTCATTTTTTTAGTTATTTTTTAGAGTGTGGCGTGAGTGAGTGGGGGTGGAGCTAATTTGCATATTCATAGAACCACGCATACTAAATAAGGCAAGGGTGTAGAGTTACATTCAAGCTATTTTAAGGTATTTTCTTAATATAATTTTATATTATATATTATATATAATTTTATATATAATATAAATATATATATTTTTTCAACTTTTATTAATTTATTTTGATATTTGAGTTATTGGATTTTGGGGAGGGGGATCATGTAAGGGATTAATAATGGACAATGTTTTACTGTTTACTGTTTTTATGATGTCTAACTCTGTACTGTCACTGAAAACCAATAAAAAGATTGGGAATAAAGCTATTCTAAGACATGAAGACATTTTTTTCAATGAAAAAAAAAAAAAAAAAAAAAGTTTAAATGTGTAATTTTGGTGATCAAAGAGGAGTTAATAGATAAAATTATTGATTACAGGGGGAGGTTTTTTTTTGCTGGGCAGTGTATAAAGGTATTTTTAACTACAATCTTGATACTTTTTTTTTTTTTTTTAATTCAAGGTTTAATTTAGGTTAAATATATAATTTTAGAAGAAAAGTAAAATTTGTTTAAGACAGTTTGTCACATTTTACGTCAACCCATAATGTATAAAATGAAATAATACGTATATAAGCATGACACAATAATAAGCAACGTTTACAAAACAGCAATAAAGTATCGTTTTGAATAACAGTGCGCTGTAATTCGAATCTGATCGTTTTCATGCTGCGGCTCTACAAATGCATAAATAGGACAATCATACTTTTGGCTCAGAGCTCTGGTGGGGTGCAGCCACAGTCCCGCTCACATATGGAGCGACTGAGCGAACGGTAGATGACAATGGAGGACAAACATGCAGTAGAGCCGTATCGGGTTTCCACATGTGAAGATATTGCTTTAACGAGCGTGGAGGGGTCAGACCCAACTCCATTTCTCCAGAACACACATTCTGCGGCGCTCGACTCCTGAGTCACGGCGCACATATGGGCCTGATCTACCGCTGCGTGCCCACCTCTGACATCTGGAGCTTTCTGCTGGCAATGAGTGTGAAAGATTCTGACAAAAGTATCGATAACATCTCAATCTGCTGAGCCCTTTTCCCATCCCAATTGTTGTAACAACATTGAGGGATGAAGGTATTATAAGGGACCTTCTAAAGTTTCATTTTGTTCGGGTTAAGGAACCCGTCTCTCCGTAGAAATGGTGAGCTGACTGACACTGCGGCTGTCGAGGGAATGCGAGGCCTTTGAACCCTCTCCCTCATGTCTGCCACGGCAGATCAAATGCAAACAAAGTGTAAGCATGTCAAAATGGCCACTATAGAGACAAGCTAAAAACGTGATGCAGCTTTTATCTGACAAACATCCCAGGACCCACAAACTCCTGTACATAATCAAACCCAGCTCCAGTCCTCAGGCTCTGACTCCGTTCCAAAACCCTTCTCAGAATTGCTCCATTCATTACCTATATATGAAATGAGTGTCTTATTCGCTGAAAAAAAGTATTTTCAGTGCGTTTTGACATTGTTCAGTTTCTCAACCGTTCGATCGGGACAGACAGACATTCTTTTGAGCTGCTGTTTCATCCACGGCTGTTTTTGAAGCTCCAGGTAAGATCATCCTCTAGAAACCTGTCAGAGCTTGTAATGGCTCTTACATGTCTGCTTCTTTGTACTGCACTGTACATGTGTGCGTGTGCACTTAATAATGGCCTTGTAATTAGTTGTTTAACTCTCAACAAGCCTGTTAATTTCAGCAAGATCACTTCTAGACACTAATTTACAGTACAGGTAAAATCCAGCGCAGATCTGGCCGTCTGTAATTTGTCGATATGCTTTCCAAAAAAAGACTAGCGTCAGCAGAAAGGAACAAACTCCCTGTGTTCTCTTCAATCTATCATTAGTTCTGCTTGCTAAGGCAAGTATCACTAAGTATTGCTCAAACTAAAGGTTAGGGATTTCAGCAAACTGCCAACCTTAAGTATGAAACTTTAGGCCGTAACTCATCCAGCACTTGAATGACACCTCAAATCGAGCGTTTGAAGGAGAGAAGTGCGCTGATACTTATGATTTACACAAAAAGCATAATGTTTTAAAGGATTAGTTTCGACTTCAGAATTCAAATTTCCTGATAATTTACTAACCCCCATGTCATCCAAGATGTTCATGTCTTTCTTCAGTCAAAAACAAATAAAGGTTTTTGAGGAGAACATTCCAGGATTATTCTCCATATAGTGGACTTCAATGGTTACCAAAAGGTTGAAGGTCCAAATGTCAGTTTCAGTGCAGCTTCAAAGGGCTCTATATGATCCCAGACGAGAAATAAGGGTCTTATCTAGTGAAACGATCAGCCATTTTCTGAAAAAAGTAAAAAGTTATATACTTTTTAACCACAAATGCTCATCTTGCACTAGCTTTGCGACGCGCCACGTTGGAAAGGTCACACATGACGTAGGCGGAAGTACGTCATATAGGGCGAAAAACTCTTTTTTTTTTTTTGCAAAGGTCCTTATTAGTTCGGACTTGGTTCGGCAAGGAGAGCGGACTCTACAGCAGCGTACTTGATTGCATCACTCAGCTCGCTCTGGCTTCTCCGGTTATCTCTGTATGTATATTTTAGACAACAATAAAACAAAATATGTTATAAAACACCACTCTGCCTCTTTTTCGTTTTTATTTAAAAAATAATAGCCTCACAAATGTGGTTCAGGCACTGCGTTAATTGATTATCTTCACTGCATGTATAGTATTTTTAACAAAACAAAATATAAAACACACACTGCCTCTTTTCGTTTACATTTTAAAAATATTAAACATAATATGTGGTTCAGGCAATATGTGCATACTTTACAGCACACTTTTTACAGTGATTATCTTCACTGTAATAAAATGAAATATAAAACACAACACGGTCTCTTTTTGTTAAATGTCAGTTTTAATGATCAACAATAGCCATTATAAAAGTATAAGTAAGAAGCTATACAATAAGAAAGAAAGCAAACAATTCCGTCAATCATACAAAGTCAGCGCTCTAGGCTACAAACTAGGCTAAATAGCCTAAATATATAAAGTTATGAAACTTCACTTTGCCCTCAGCCAAAACAATTTGCCAGGAAACAAATTATAGATTCATGAGACCAAAGATCGCCTGTTAGATATACAAGAGACCAATTATATCTCATGTTTAACCACTACAGAGACATCAGAGCCAGCGGAAAATGTCAGAAGGACTAGCCGAGGTAAGGCTGTTCTTGACTGGGTACGTAAGCGCTGAGCGCCTGGTGATCGTCTGGACCTCACAACTCCGACAACGTCAGACCAAATTTTCAAATAGGCGCCATCTTTATCAATAAACCACAGATTTGAGTACATTCTTGCCTGAAAAACTCTTAAAACTATATATCATGACATAAAAACAGTAATATGTTTAAATTATACTGGTTTTCTCCCTGCACAAGTCACCTCTCGATGCATCCTCGATAACCGGGGATTTGAACTGTACTTGACTAGATGTGAACTTTGAATTGGAACAGTATTTGGGCAGCAACTGATGACGTTTCACAAGTCCGCAAGAACAGAGGTACAGACAAGAACGCATATTGAGAAACGGCTTTAGTCTTTGCACGTTCGCTTTGTAGACACTGGATCAATACTTCTGCCTACGTCATGTGTGACCTTTCCAAAATGATTACGTAATGCGTGGCGCCATTGCAGAGCTGATGCAAGACGAGCATTTGTGGTTAAAAAGTATATAATTTTTTTTTTTTTTTTTTTTTTTTAGAAAATGACAGATCGTTTCGCTAGATAAGACTCTTATTCCTCGTCTGGGATCATGTAGAGCCCTTTGAAGCTGCACTGAAACTGACATTTGGACCTTCAACCCGTTGGTAACTGCTCCACAATATGGAGAAAAATCCTGGAATGTTCTCCTCAAAAACCTTAAGAAAGAACTGAAGAAAGAAAGACAAACATCTTGGATGACATGGGCGTGAGTAAATTATCTGGAAATTTTAATTCTGAAGTGAACTAATCCTTTAAGGGAGGGAGATGGATCATCACCAGGGATGAGATTATCATAGAGAAATTAAGACCACCGTGTAGCAACATTGTGCATTGTGGCAGTTAGTTAAATAACACTCTAGTTCTCACATATTCTTATAACCTTTCCCTATGCGCTGTCACGTAGTTAGCGTAGATCTATGTGCGCTAAAGCAAACTTTGCTTATGAAAATGCCATTTCCAAGTAGTACGGACAAATTGTTGAGTGCAACTCACCACAAAACCCAGACAATGCACCGCATTCATGTAAGTGACTGGTCTTGTTTTCTTTATGACCTTCAAGTGATGTGAAAAAATAAGTTTTTCCATGCTTCTCTATCCTATAGACACGCCGTTTATTTTAGGCGCTTGCTGTTCTTTTTTCACTCTCTCCCCTTGCTTTTTGCAATCAGTGTGCCTTTGGCCGCTACGGCTGAAACCACATCGTTTCCACACCCACACACGGACCTCTTATCCTCTGTGCCTCTCTGTAAAAACATATGCAGAAGTATTTCTATATATACATGCACTTTAAACAGAAAGAGAGCTCTACAGGCCACTCTTGTTTGGATATTGGGCTTTATGGGATAGAGATGGTTGCCAATCATTGGCTGGTCTGCTTATCCAGGAGTAGCAGTGTGATGATTCCAGACTGAGGACGGGCAGAACTCCCTCATTCCTGAGGCGCATCGGCGTCAGGGTTGGGCAAAATTTACAACTGGATTGCTTTTAATTGGATTGCTGTGAATATAAATGGGTCACACCTATAGGAAGTTGAATTGGAATCAATCAATTAATCAATCAATCAGTTGTTCCGTTCCATCCATCCAATCCTTCCATCTATCATCTGTTGATCAATCGATTTATCTATCTAAAGTTGTTCCATCCATTCATCTATCCATCCATTAGTTGTCCCATCTATCTATCTATCTATCTATCTATCTATCTATCTATCTATCTATCTATCTATCTATCTATCTATCTATCTATCTAATCAGTTGTCCCATCCATCCATCTTGAGCAGCTCTTTTCCCATCCATCCATCCATCTTGAGCAGCTCTTTTCCCATCCATCCATCCATCTTGAGCAGCTCTTTTCCCATCCATCCATCCATCTTGAGCAGCTCTTTTCCCATCCATCCATCCATCTTGAGCAGCTCTTTTCCCATCCATCCATCCATCTTGAGCAGCTCTTTTCCCATCCATCCATCCATCCATCCATCTTGAGCAGCTCTTTTCCCATCCATCCATCCATCCATCTTGAGCAGCTCTTTTCCCATCCATCCATCCATCCATCCATCTTGAGCAGCTCTTTTCCCATCCATCCATCCATCCATCCATCTTGAGCAGCTCTTTTCCCATCCATCCATCCATCCATCCATCTTGAGCAGCTCTTTTCCCATCCATCCATCCATCCATCCATCTTGAGCAGCTCTTTTCCCATCCATCCATCCATCCATCCATCTTGAGCAGCTCTTTTCCCATCCATCCATCCATCCATCCATTTTGAGCAGCTCTTTTCCCATCCATCCATCCATCCATCCATCTTGAGCAGCTCTTTTCCCATCCATCCATCCATCCATCCATCTTGAGCAGCTCTTTTCCCATCCATCCATCCATCCATCCATCTTGAGCAGCTCTTTTCCCATCCATCCATCCATCCATCCATCTTGAGCAGCTCTTTTCCCATCCATCCATCCATCCATCCATCTTGAGCAGCTCTTTTCCCATCCATCCATCCATCCATCCATCTTGAGCAGCTCTTTTCCCATCCATCCATCCATCCATCCATCTTGAGCAGCTCTTTTCCCATCCATCCATCCATCCATCCATCTTGAGCAGCTCTTTTCCCATCCATCCATCCATCCATCCATCTTGAGCAGCTCTTTTCCCATCCATCCATCCATCTTGAGCAGCTCTTTTCCCATCCATCCATCCATCTTGAGCAGCTCTTTTCCCATCCATCCATCCATCTTGAGCAGCTCTTTTCCCATCCATCCATCCATCTTGAGCAGCTCTTTTCCCATCCATCCATCCATCCATCCATCTTGAGCAGCTCTTTTCCCATCCATCCATCCATCCATCCATCTTGAGCAGCTCTTTTCCCATCCATCCATCCATCCATCCATCCATCCATCCATCCATCCATCCATCCATCCATCCATCCATCCATCCATCCATCCATCCATCCATCCATCCATCCATCCATCCATCCATCCATCCAGAGCAGCTCTTTTCCCATCCATCCATCTTGAGCAGCTCTTTTCTCATCCATCCATCCATCCATCTTGAGCAGCTCTTTTCCCATCCATCCATCTTGAGCAGCTCTTTTCTCATCCATCCATCCATCCATCTTGAGCAGCTCTTTTCCCATCCATCCATCCTGAGCAGCTCTTTTCTCATCCATCCATCCATCCATCCATCCATCTTGAGCAGCTCTTTTCCCATCCATCCATCCATCCATCCTGAGCAGCTCTTTTCCCATCCATCCATCCATCCATCCATCCTGAGCAGCTCTTTTCCCATCCATCCATCCATCCTGAGCAGCTCTTTTCCCATCCATCCATCCATCCATCCTGAGCAGCTCTTTTCCCATCCTTCCACCCATCCATCCTGAGCAGCTCTTTTCCCATCCATCCATCCTGAGCAGCTCTTTTCCCATCCATCCATCCATCCTGAGCAGCTCTTTTCCCATCCATCCATCCATCCTGAGCAGCTCTTTTCCCATCCATCCATCCATCCATCCTGAGCAGCTCTTTTCCCATCCATCCATCCATCCATCCTGAGCAGCTCTTTTCCCATCCATCCATCCATCCATCCTGAGCAGCTCTTTTCCCATCCATCCATCCATCCTGAGCAGCTCTTTTCCCATCCATCCATCCATCCATCCATCCTGAGCAGCTCTTTTCCCATCCATCCATCCTGAGCAGCTCTTTTCCCATCCATCCATCCATCCATCTTGAGCAGCTCTTTTCCCATCCATCCATCCATCCATCTTGAGCAGCTCTTTTCCCATCCATCCATCCATCCATCCATCTTGAGCAGCTCTTTTCCCATCCATCCATCCATCCATCCATCTTGAGCAGCTCTTTTCCCATCCATCCATCCATCCATCCATCTTGAGCAGCTCTTTTCCCATCCATCCATCCATCCATCCATCTTGAGCAGCTCTTTTCCCATCCATCCATCCATCCATCCATTTTGAGCAGCTCTTTTCCCATCCATCCATCCATCCATCCATCCATCCATCTTGAGCAGCTCTTTTCCCATCCATCCATCCATCCATCCATCTTGAGCAGCTCTTTTCCCATCCATCCATCCATCCATCCATCTTGAGCAGCTCTTTTCCCATCCATCCATCCATCCATCCATCTTGAGCAGCTCTTTTCCCATCCATCCATCCATCCATCCATCTTGAGCAGCTCTTTTCCCATCCATCCATCCATCCATCCATCTTGAGCAGCTCTTTTCCCATCCATCCATCCATCCATCCATCTTGAGCAGCTCTTTTCCCATCCATCCATCCATCCATCCATCCATCTTGAGCGGCTCTTTTCCCATCCATCCATCCATCCATCCATCTTGAGCAGCTCTTTTCCCATCCATCCATCCATCTTGAGCAGCTCTTTTCCCATCCATCCATCCATCTTGAGCAGCTCTTTTCCCATCCATCCATCCATCTTGAGCAGCTCTTTTCCCATCCATCCATCCATCTTGAGCAGCTCTTTTCCCATCCATCCATCCATCCATCCATCTTGAGCAGCTCTTTTCCCATCCATCCATCCATCCATCCATCTTGAGCAGCTCTTTTCCCATCCATCCATCCATCCATCCATCCATCCATCCATCCATCCATCCATCCATCCATCCATCCATCCATCCATCCATCCATCCATCCATCCATCCATCCATCCATCCATCCATCCAGAGCAGCTCTTTTCCCATCCATCCATCTTGAGCAGCTCTTTTCTCATCCATCCATCCATCCATCTTGAGCAGCTCTTTTCCCATCCATCCATCTTGAGCAGCTCTTTTCTCATCCATCCATCCATCCATCCATCTTGAGCAGCTCTTTTCCCATCCATCCATCCTGAGCAGCTCTTTTCTCATCCATCCATCCATCCATCCATCCATCTTGAGCAGCTCTTTTCCCATCCATCCATCCATCCATCCTGAGCAGCTCTTTTCCCATCCATCCATCCATCCATCCATCCTGAGCAGCTCTTTTCCCATCCATCCATCCATCCTGAGCAGCTCTTTTCCCATCCATCCATCCATCCATCCTGAGCAGCTCTTTTCCCATCCTTCCACCCATCCATCCTGAGCAGCTCTTTTCCCATCCATCCATCCTGAGCAGCTCTTTTCCCATCCATCCATCCATCCTGAGCAGCTCTTTTCCCATCCATCCATCCATCCTGAGCAGCTCTTTTCCCATCCATCCATCCATCCATCCTGAGCAGCTCTTTTCCCATCCATCCATCCATCCATCCTGAGCAGCTCTTTTCCCATCCATCCATCCATCCATCCTGAGCAGCTCTTTTCCCATCCATCCATCCATCCTGAGCAGCTCTTTTCCCATCCATCCATCCATCCTGAGCAGCTCTTTTCCCATCCATCCATCCATCCATCCATCCTGAGCAGCTCTTTTCCCATCCATCCATCCTGAGCAGCTCTTTTCCCATCCATCCATCCATCCATCCTGAGCAGCTCTTTTCCCATCCATCCATCCATCCATCCTGAGCAGCTCTTTTCCCATCCATCCATCCATCCATCCTGAGCAGCTCTTTTCCCATCCATCCATCCATTCATCCTGAGCAGCTCTTTTCCCATCCATCCATCCATCCTGAGCAGCTCTTTTCCCATCCATCCATCCATCCATCCTGAGCAGCTCTTTTCCCATCCATCCATCCATCCATCCTGAGCAGCTCTTTTCCCATCCATCCATCCTGAGCAGCTCTTTTCCCATCCATCCATCCATCCATCCTGAGCAGCTTTTCCCATCCATCCATCCATCCATCCTGAGCAGCTCTTTCCCCATCCATCCATCCTGAGCAGCTCTTTTCCCATCCATCCATCCTGAGCAGCTCTTTTCCCATCCATCCATCCATCCATCCTGAGCAGCTCTTTTCCCATCCATCCATCCATCCATCCATCCTGAGCAGCTCTTTTCCCATCCATCCATCCATCCATCCTGAGCAGCTCTTTTCCCATCCATCCATCCTGAGCAGCTCTTTTCCCATCCATCCATCCTGAGCAGCTCTTTTCCCATCCATCCATCCATCCATCCATCCTGAGCAGCTCTTTTCCCATCCATCCATCCATCCATCCATCCTGAGCAGCTCTTTTCCCATCCATCCATCCATCCATCCATCCTGAGCAGCTCTTTTCCCATCCATCCATCCATCCTGAGCAGCTCTTTTCCCATCCATCCATCCATCCATCCATCCTGAGCAGCTCTTTTCCCATCCATCCATCCATCCATCCATCCTGAGCAGCTCTTTTCCCATCCATCCATCCATCCATCCATCCTGAGCAGCTCTTTTCCCATCCATCCATCCATCCATCCATCCTGAGCAGCTCTTTTCCCATCCATCCATCCATCCATCCTGAGCAGCTCTTTTCCCATCCATCCATCCATCCTGAGCAGCTCTTTTCCCATCCATCCATCCATCCTGAGCAGCTCTTTTTCCATCCATCCATCCATCCATCCTGAGCAGCTCTTTTTCCATCCATCCATCCATCCATCCTGAGCAGCTCTTTTTCCATCCATCCATCCATCCATCCATCCATCCATCCATCCATCCATCCATCCATCCATCCATCCATCCATCCATCCATCCATCCATCCATCCATCCAGTTTATAAACCTTCAAATTTTAAAAGGCTTTTAAAACGTTTTGCAAAACTATAAAACAGGCCATTAATTCTACTTCCTTACATTCAATTCAAATTCCAATTTTGCATCCTGTTTGCTTCTTTAACTCAAATTCAGTTATAATATGGAACTGAACTGGAATTTAAAAGGCACACTAAATTCAGTTCTGAATGGCTCAACCCTGGTCAGAATATGCTTACTTCCCTATTATGCAGTATGCAAATGCAGTTGCAATATGGATGTAGCCTGTCTGGGAAAGTATTTATATACTACACACCTGCATACCTCGTACTTCATTAACGGTTGAGAAGTTAATTCTTCATGGAACAGCACATACTCTGAAAGTATGAATCCGGACGCAGCTCCTGTGATTTCTGGACCAGGCCTTCCTTCCCAGGGGGAAATTCCCTTGAATTTTGCACATTTAAATGGTGTCTTAAACAGTGGTCATATTCTTCTCATTGCCTGTGTTTAGCCAGTGATTTTCCCTAAAGCGACGGCATCTTTCATACTCTGCATGCTGTAGTCGCTACTTAATATATACTGCATGCAAGTTGTATATCGTAAAATGAGGAGTGTAAACTCGAACAGGAACTCTGCTGGGTGGCCTAAGTGGTGATGTGTAATCGGCAATAAATCCAGTCCTTGGGGGGTTTGTACAAAAAGCTGGAGGAGGAAACCAAGACATCTCAACGGGCCATCTGTGTTCCTTTTTTGTGGCTTGAGGCATCGGTATCAAACGAGTTTCTTTCTGTCTGGCGCACAGAAGAGGAAGGGAGTCTCCTGCTGAACACTGGGGATGCCACTGCAACAATACAGGTTACACAGATATGAGTCTTATGGGTTGACTCACTGAGTAATTATAGAACACATTAGCTCTGATCCAAAACCTAGTGTGCTACCCCGCTGTTTACTGTCTACATAGGCAGCTGTACTCTAAAACAGCAACTGAACTGAAATGGAACATCATAATATGACTCATTTGGAGAGCTCTAAATGTGCCACCAAACATGACTCTCAATTGATTCCAAAAAGATTTTGCCATTTGCATGTTGCTAAGCTAATGACACACTACTCGAATAAGCATAAAACACATGGCTAATGTGGTCAATTTTTAACTAGAGTGGAACATTTTTATGGATACTAGCTGGTATTGAATGGAATAAGATTTCGTAATCAACATGCATTCTGGGAACAACTTTATCATTTAAGATACATGTGATTCTACATTTGAATTTTAAGGCATAATACACTAAAAAAATGCTGTGTTAAATATGGACAAACCTAGCGTTTGGGTTAAATCTTTGACCAACCTGCTGGGCTGGCCAGTACAATGCTGGGTTACAAACAACCCAGCAGTTGGGTTAAATGTTTGACCCAACCTGCTGGGCAGTTTTTATTTAACTCAAACATTGTTTAAAAATCTGGCTGGCTTAAAAAACAAAAACAAAAACAAAAAACACATACAATTACTAGAGGCAACAATAATAATCAAAAGGTGAACATTTATTATTAAGCAATTCAATAAATGTTTATTAATTATTATTAAACTTATTAATAAATGTTCATTTATTAAACATACCAATATATGTTAATTTCCAATTTTGGGTTTATTTTAAGGAAGCAATATAGTCATTTTTAAACAATAGTTGAGATCAATAAAACTACCCAGCAGGTTGGGTCAAACATTTAACCTGAGCGCTGGATCAAAACAAACAAACCCTGGGTTTGTCCATTTTTAACCCAACTTGTTTTCTTTTTAGCACAGCATTGTAAATTTTACCTTTTGAATCAGTCTTGGCCTCGTAAGTGCACCTACATGATGCCTTAAAATGCAGCCTAGATAGGCAGCTTACTAAGTTTGGAACAGAAGAATAATACGAACTGAATAACAGTGCATAGTAATTGACAGAGAACTCCAAAAAACACAATAAAGGACTGAATGATAAGAGTTTATATACATACAAAGGCAAAAGCTGAATACAATACGCCTTTTTGTTATTTTTCCGTTTTCTTTTTACAGAAATCTTTTCATCTTTTCACACAGACATAAGGCAGTATTTTTTATTTGTGAATGTGAAAATATGAGAAAAAAAAAAAAAAAAAAAAGACATGAAAGATGACCAGCTTTCGGTTAAAGTTGACATTTTTCCATTTATTTTTCTTCATTAAATTAAAGGGGAAAGGGCGAGAATCCTCCTTGACAGTGTTTCTGTGTACTGCGTAAAAAAGAGCATGAATCATTAGAAAAGACAGACCCTTACTGTGACAGAAGGCAGGGTTGCTGGAGCCAAGAGAACATGATGTGAATGGGGTGATATTGAGGTCTGACACTCTCTTAGGACAAAATCCAGAGGAAAAAAGAAGGTACCATGTCAAGCGCCAACTTCAAGCTTGACATACTCTCTTATATAGGCACACAGAACTTTTGTAACAGTCTAGAAAATGATGATGTTACCACAGGTCTAAATTGAAATGAAGATTAGGTCTTTGTGAATAATTCTACTTCATTCAACTCTATTATAGTCGATTATACACTTAATAAAGGCGTCTGTTCTGGTGCTTCATCTAGCCGGAGCTGGTTTCAGTTTGACCTCTTATTGTGTCAATTAAGGTTTAAAGGTTTAAAAATAAAGCAAACATGATATAAACAGTAAAAGGTCACGTGACCTGGCTTTGGTTGCTGATGAACGACAGGCAAGTTATTATTTGTGGCACTTTCTACAGCTGACTAGCTTCGTTTGGCACCAAATTCGCTCAGATGGAGAACGGAAAGTCAGACATAAACTTGCCAAATCCTTCAGTGGATGTTTTATGTGGTTTCATGCTTTAAACAGTCTCAGTCCATCAAACTAAGTGGAGGGAAGTAATGCATGAAAAATGTGGACGTGTTGACGGACCGTTTGGGTAAATAATGACAATTCAAGATGAGTTAATAAGTAAACAATTTAATAGGCAATCTACTTAGGAGGCCATAAAAATTTTGAGTGTGTTTACGCGTGCAATAAATTACTACGAACAACAAATGAGGCTTCGTGTGGAGCGATGCTGTTCGTCTGACCAAAACGGTCAACAGAACATGCTGCTTATCTCTTGAAAACACATAAATGATGCTAACCTAAAATAACATGGACTTTCCAGCAACCCAGAGTGCTATTAGGATCACAGTTCTCAAGCAAAGGTCTTGGCATCTTCTCAGTCCACTCGAAACACGGTCACGGATGTTTCTCCAGCCCCCGAGAACAGACGTACATGTTTTGTAATATAAAACACGCTGCAGTTTTCAACATTGCAATCACGCACGCTATCAAGGACTGCAGAACAAAAACAAACAATCCCAAAGGGAACAAAATAACAGCTGTAAGATGAGTTGGAATCAAAATCAAAGGAGATGCGGAGAAGATAGCAACAGTACATCATCAACCACATGGTAACAATTTTGAAAATCTTTGTTAACAGCTTTGATTTGACACTTAGAAAGGCTTCTTCTTTAATTTTCGTTTCAAGACAAATGTTAGTGTTTCTAGTTCATTCTTTTTTCTTCTTTTTTTTTAAAGGCAGACAGCCATTTTGTTCAGACGGATATATTCTCTTCCCCACACGCTTGTGCAAATTGTTCAACTACAATATGTCTAAATCCAACCATCAACATATATAAATATAGATTTCTGTATGTGTGTATGAGACGTGTTCTCACAGTTGTGTCAAGGTCTTTGTCTTTAGTAACAAATAAAATATGATTATAACATCTGCATGACAAAACTGAGGCAGCACTACGAATTATGGGACATTGAGGATGATGTAATTCTTTTTTTTTTATGTATTTAAGTAGACACTGTGATAAATGTCTCATGTTATAGGACAAAATGGGGTAGAATAAAAATCTAGACAGAGAAATGTGCGACTGGAAAGTAAAAGTCGGGCCCTTATGGGCCATCCCACGCTTGCTCTTTCTCTCTCACCCTCCACAGACATGCCTCGGTGAGTTTAATGAGGATGAAAAATGTTCATGAGAACGTGAAGCAACACCTCATGCTCATTCACACTCGTGGCTGAACGCAGTTTCAAGCCAGGTAGATGTAAAAAGCCAATCGGTATGGAAAGTCAGCTGACCACATCCTATGAGCTGCTCCGCTATAAATTAACGTGAGTCGTGTGCAACAAAAATAGTGAAACGTACGCTATAAACAGCTATGCACCATCACGCTCACCAAATAAATATAATACCCTTCTATGAAGCCTGTATAGAGTAATATAGGGTGATTATATACACTCTTAATAATACTGGGTTGAAAATGGACAAACCCAGCGGCTGGGTTAAATGTTTGCCCAACGTGACGGGCAGTTTTATTAAACCCAACTTTTGTTTAAAAATTACGATATGGCTGCTTAAAACGAACCCAAAATAGGTTGGAAATTAAAAATTAGACACACAACTTCTACAGGCAACAATAATAATCAAAAGGTGAACATTTATTAATAAGCAATTTAACATACTTCGGGTTCATTTTAAGCGAGCAATACAGTAATTTTTAAACAATAGTTGAGTTATATAAAACTACCCAGGAGGTTGGGTCAAACATTTAACCCAACTGCTGGGTTAAAACAACCCATTCGCTGGGTTAGTCCATTTTCAACCAGCATTTTTTAGAGAGTAGAGGAAATTCAGGTATATAGTGAATAACGCATTATATAAACCGAATTGGGGAACTTTCTAACATTGAGATCAAAAAGTGCTTATATAGAGCATTATAAAAGTATTCTTAATACATTTATAATGACTTATAACACAACTTATTATCAGTATAATGTAGTTATCTTGTCTAATGGTTACACCCTTAAAATAAAAAGCATTACCACATAATAAATACCAAATTTCATGTGTTGTTTCATAGTCATTAAAGGTGTAAACATGATTAAGCAAGTATTATGTATAAATATGTTTCTTTTTTTCTGAAAAGATTACGCAGTGTTATAAGGCATTGTAAATGCATTTGCATTCAAACTACTGTGATATATTCAGGCTTCATATAAAGTGCTTCTGAAAGCTATTAGCTATTGTGCAGAGAACGCTGGTGTAGATCTCTTTAATTCTTCAAAAACACACGGAGGAATCACTGAGACAGGAGCCTCCGAACATACGGAGCGATCCAAAGCCTGCAGGGAATTTCCATACTCTTCTGTGTGATTAGGTCTGTGTATAACCAGCAATCACACAAATACCACAGCTCCAGAGAGACACTCACTCAACACACAATAACACCCTCAGCAAAAGCACCGGGTCATTCTTTCTCTGATCTGCTCCCGGTTATCACAGCGTTCCTTCTTTTTGTTTCCTTAGTGAATTCTCCGGAGTGCTCTAAGCTGAGCGGAGGCAGGGAGAGCGGCAGTAAGAGGCCAGCTCCTGTACTGAAGCACATAAATCGCGAGAGGGTCTCTGTGATAGTGAGTGTGTGCGCGAAGGGTCTGTGTTTAGTCTAAGCGGGGAGATTCAGCCACGGTGCAGATAACTGAGCCCCATATTTCAGAGACCCACGGGTGACGGCCAAAAACTGTGTTTATGTGTGAATGAGATAGCAGACGGAAAGAAAACGACAGAGATGAAAAACAGGATGGGCGTCATCAATCAGCTGTTTGGCTTTAAAAGCCCAACAGAGCTGCTCGTCACATTTATGTCCTCATAAGGAAGTCCATCAGTGGTAATTAAGAGCATAAAACCATAAAATACTTTATGGAGATGCAACGTATATGACTGCAATAAGATCTACTGTGCCAAGGGTGAGAATGGCACGCGAACGGGGGTGTTTTTGGCACTGCCCAAGTAAGCGTGAGAATATGATGTTAAAGTGGCCCCATATTCAGCTTCGGTTAATTATAAATGCGTGAAGGGGTGAATCTCACGAAACACATCAAGGACATAGAAATAGAAAATTACATATTGCTTGGAGAAAAATTGTTTCAAGCATATTTTCACCAATTCTCATTACTGTAATGTGACAAAAAATATTTAAATTGTAAAATGATTCCACCAATTTAGTATTTGTTTTACTCATTTTAATTTATGCTAATTAGAATAAAATATTTAATATTCATTTAAAGGATTAGTTCACTTCAGAATGAAAATTTCCTGATAATTTACTCACGCCCATGTCATCCAAGATGTTTAGATCTTTATTTCTTCAGTCGAAAACAAATTAAGGTTTTTGAGGAAAACATTCCAGGATTTTTCTCCATATAGTGGACTCCACTGGGGTTCAACGGGTTGAAGGTCCAAATGTCAGTTTCAGTGCAGCTTCAAAGAGCTCTACACGATCCCAGCCGAGGAATAAGGGTCTTATCTATCAAACTGATTGGCCATTTTCTAAAAAAAATAAAAATGTATATATTTTTTTAACCACAAATGCTCGTCTTGCATCGTCTTCGGTACTTCCGCCTACGTCATGTGTGAGCCTTCCAACGTAACTACGTAATGCGTGAAGTCGTAGACGCTAGTCCAAGATGAGCATTTGTGGGTAAAAAAAAGTATATAAATTTAATTTATTTTTTTTTAGAAAATGGACGATCGTTTCACTAGATAAGACTCTTATTCCTCATCTGGGATCATGTAGAGCTCTTTGAAGCTGCACTGAAACTGACATTTGGACCATCATCCCATTGGTAACTGTTGAAGTCCACTATATGGAGAAAAATCCTGGAATGTTTTCCTCAAAAACCTTAATTTCTTTTCGACTGAAGAAAGAAAGACAAACATCTTGGATGACATGGGGGTGAGTCAATTATCAGGAAATTTTAATTCTGAAGTGGTGAAGTGATTAATACTTGAATTAATATTTAAGATTTTTGGAGTGTAGTGCTCAGAATCTCATGAAAAAAACCCACTGAGAATGGTGTGAATTACAATAATAATAATAATAATAAACAATACATATACCTTGATAATTTTAAGGGAAAATGTTGTTGTCATGAAAATGTTGCAATAAATTTTGGGGTAAAATGTGACCTAAATGTGTTTTCATGAGATTCACTTAACTACGTTTCTTTTATTCTAAATAATTTGAAGAGACAAACAAACATCTCTGGAGGACAAATGTGTACTAATTATAAGTGACTCACAGAATGACTCAGAGGTCAATCAAATCTGGGCAAAGCAAACGTTTGGCCCAACATCATGTGGTTTTCTAGTGAGTATGGGCATGAGGAGAGGTGGTGTGGTGATATGGGAGCGTGTGGGAGAGAGATGATTATATTCACTGTGATCTTGTGCTGTTTGTCTTGTCTGTTGAGCTTATCGTGCAGAGAGGAGTATGACTAACACGGCACAGCAGGTCAGAGCCATAAACTACACACAGGCATGAATGAGGGAGGGATGAGGAGATATAGAGAGAGAGGAGCAGAGGGCATGTTACACCCAGTGTCATCTACAGGGGAAGTTGACTCTGGACTTTAAAGCAACGGCCGATCCGCACGATGAGGCAACCGCGTTTATCGCGAGTTGAATGAGGTTGAGTCTTATCACTCCTGCGGCCGGTCCAGAAACGGACACCCAATGCCAACGGATATAGACCCATATAACCATAAAGTGAAAAAGGATACACCTGCCGGCTGTGCTAACAGAGACGCCCGGGTCTGAGGATGATAGAGCATGAGAGAGAAGCATGATGGTACATGTGAGATGCTTGGGATCAAAGCTTGATGTTATCTCTGATGGGGTGATCACAAAGCAACCGCAAAAAACAAGTTGCATCTGTTTAAAAAAAGAGAGAGTGGAATAAAGAAGAGGTTATCTAAACAACTACTCTTATTTGATCCTATCCATAAAAAAAAACAACTCTTTGCTTTGGAAAAGCGAGCAAACTGAGAAACTACAGCCAGTCTTCATCCCAGTGTGAGACCACATAGTTTTCAGAGTACGGAATGAGTGATAGGTGCCTATTTTCCTATTCCAGTGATGTGTGGCAGGCTGCTCTCTGATGATGAGGCACTTCTGCGTCCACAACATCTGCGTCGGCAATACACCCTCTGTTTTACCGCCCTCGGCATCAGAGAGCCGGCCACGGGGGAAAAAATAAAAGAAAAACATAACCAAACCAAACCTGCCACATGCAAAGACAAATGTTAGCAGCAATAAACCTACAACTTCCAAGGCAAATAATTTTCTTCCTCTCACCTATAACAGACACAAACCAGGGCTGTGGTTTCTTTAGCTGGTGACAGGTGCATACGGGATAACATTACCCATATTGTCTGTTTCATAACTTTTATGAACGAGACTTTGGGAGAAAATCGGCCAGTAACCAAGTCAATAGTGAATTCCCAGATGGTTGGGGCTGCGGTAATCTAAACCTGCTACTGACTACGATAGTAAAAGTATGTTCAAGTCCGCACGGACTGTCTGCTGGCACAACCGAAGCATTAACCAAGTTTTGAGTGAAACCAGATGGTTTCGAAAGTGCAGGAGTTTTGCCCTGCGCGAATGACCCATAATTTAACGTCAGTAACACAGCATCTACAAAAAAAGGGGGACTTGAAGGGTGGGGGGGTGTGGGGGTGGGGGTCTAAATTTCTTCAAAATGGTTTCAAAATACTGCAGCTTTTAAGAGCTGTGGCAATAGTGTATATCAAGATAAGGAGACTATTTCCTGCCCCTCACAGAGAGAACTCCACCTCCTGCAGGACGGCTTTCAGTGACAGACAACTAAATAAGTGAACATGTCTTATAATACTGAGCTTCTCTGATGCTCGTTTTCCCCTTTCGGTTCCTTCTTACCCGTGTTTATGTGAGTGTAAACAGGATTCTGAAGGTGCAGAGAGGATGAATGTGGTGGTAGGGGATGGCAGAAGGAAAGCCCACCATTCCCACACCCCAAAGCCAATCCAAGCGTGCACCTGACTTGTGAGATGTCAGTCTCTCCCGTATGTGTCTGTCCTTTGAATTGTGCATGTGGGTGAGGGTGAGAGAGTTTGTGTTCTGGCGTCCTGTGAAATGAAGTGAAAAACAGCAGAAGAAAGGGAAGGAGAAGCAGGAAGAGGGGAGGAGGCAGGACTGGGTTTTCGCGGTGCGGTGTGGTCCAGTCAGCACGACTCTTCCAGAGCGTTGACCACCTGCTCCAGTATGTCCGGGCAGTGATCGGCGATCTGCTGCAGGACAGAGTTGGCGTATTCCTGCAGTTCGGCGCTTTCTTGTTCACACTGCTCCAGCTCAGATTCCAGCTAAGGAAACACATAAAAAAAGGGTTTATTAATATTACATTTTATATATCTATCATCCTTAATCATTGTTTTTTGATATTTCTAATTTGGCTGTAAAATGCACCCAAGCATGGAGTTAACCCTCTTGTGTTATTCTGACATTTTAGATTGAAAAAAAAAAAAAAATGTTTGGAAATTTTAAAAATTGCTACTTCATCGGAATGTTATGAAACTCTGTGACTTTTATGGCAGTCGTGTGACTGAGTCGTTATTGATTCGAAAAAGCTAAATGGTCGTTAAAAATTTTTTTTGTGTGTGTGTACAATCTAAATATTAGCCATGATGCAGAAAAATGAAGGGGTGACACTCTAAAATGCCAAGAATGCAAAACAGACCTATAAGACAGACCTATATAACATACATAATAAGAACTGGTGTGACTAACACAAAGCAAGTTGCAAATGCGTGAAATGTACAATATGGCAAAATTAAGCTAGAAGCCTCAAATAAGAGGTTAAAATCAGGTTGATATAACTCTGATAAAGCATTCCTGTTCTTTTTTGTTGAATTCTGATGTTATGTGTAACAAAATGTCTTTCTCAGAGTTCAGGTTGGACTAGTAGAAATTAATGCAAAAACTGACACTTCAAATCAACATTAAAAAAAGAAAAATCTAAACCTTGATAAAACGTAGTCTTTGAGAATGTCTAAATATTAGGGCTGTCAACGTTAACATCACACTGTTCCTGTCTGAACGGAACGTCGAAACATCCCACCGCTGTATGGCCAGATGATATGAAAACTATGTTTCTCGGCTGGATAAAGCAAACCAGCTTCTTGCTATGAAAGTTTTGATGGATGAGGATTGCAAAGTAAAGACAATTGCGGTGACGTACAGGAGTCGTATGTTAAGTACGCGTGAGTCCGTTATATTGATGGGCAAACAAATCATGTATGAGCACTCTCGACGCACTGATCGCACACTACATTTATGCACAGACACATTTCAGAACATTCATGTTGTTTTCACACACATTCAGGATAATGTTTGGATTTGTCCTGTGTGTTGAAAACAACATACAAAACAGACAGACAGATTCGGCTAATGTATGTTTCAGTCGATGAATACGCATTCTGGTTTCCCAATACGTTACAACAGCGACGATCAAAAGAACATGGACAAAACAGTCATTGTAAACAAATGTTCAATGATGCGCGAAATGCTCTATGCCCAGTCATTTACGTCGTCGTCACCCGGGTGTTGATAGCGCGCGAGCGCAGGTGAGACCTGAACATCTCACGTTGCTATCTTTGTTTAAATTAAACTCATTTAAACCATGAGAATTTAAACATTCATCCGTAAGACGTGAAAGAGAACTCATGCTTTGTGAGGAGATTTGCGAGTGCGCTCATCCGAAGCGCGTACATGGAGAGCCGCGTCACAGCGCGCAAATACTCTCGCGCAAATTCTCTTTCAAGTCTTGCACCTAAACGGACAAATTATGTCAACATGCCCATCTTAGCGAGTATCCTAACAAACATAGTAGGTTATATGTCTTAAGAGAAAAACAAGACAGACAGCGCATGTGCAGGGCCAGCACAAGCTCAACTGCCGCTCTAGCCAAAACACTGTCGTGCCACCCCCACTTCACACTCACGATTAAACTCGATCTTTGAGATGCATGTGAAAGACTGGAGGTTTTGTTTATTGATTTATTAATAAACTTACACTAAAATAAATGCATGTAGAGGCAAGTTTTTGGATTTCTTTCTTTCTTTTTTTCCCTCTTTATTCTGCAACGTAAAAAAACTACCCAAACGCTGTATTATATTATATAGCTAGTAAGAATATCTCCTGGAAGATTCAGGAAAATTCCTGGTGGGCTGCTGATAAATTTGGCCGACAGTAGCTTACTTCCACATAAAGACAGTTTTACACGGGACCTGCAAAGCACAAGTCTCTAGTTCATTTTCAGTGAGACACACGAAACCGGCAAAATCGGTGGTAGTTCTAGTAGTGGCGAAGTGACGATGTGCAAGCGGTTCTCACACTCAAAATCCCGTCACTTGCGCATGCACAGCTCTTCGTTATAAATATATGGTGCATATAAATATTACGCACACAAAAAGGTGAGCTACGTGACCTCTCCTCCGCTTTCTCTCACACACATAGGCGGAGGGTAAACTCCAAGGGAAGGCAGAGAAGTTCCCATTTAAAAACACATACATTTCCTTTTAATAGTTTACATTTGCGTGTCGTCGCACAACCTACACAGCCCAGCATAAACACTCCTGATAAATCATTTGTTATTAAAACGTCTACGTTCACAAACCACTGATAATATTAACAGAAAAATAATCATACCGTTAAGAGATTTGGCCAGTTGGAAAGCTCGCAAAGAGCGCTCCCTCTATAATCACTAAAAAGTTGTCATATTAGGCTACTCGCGATCTCTCAAAATTCTGTTATAATAAATGAATCTGTCTGCACAATGAATTTCTTATTTACATAATGGCTACACTTTGTTTGTTATTATGAGAGGATTTGTGAATGTGCAGAACTCAGAGTCCACTCACCGCTCAAAACGCCAGAGTTTTTGTTCAGTGCTAACTTAAACACCTCTGATTGGCCATTGCGAAATCAACAGACCCATATGCCGCTCTTGGTTGGGGCGGGCGGGTATTGGTAGCTACTTGGTAGAATGGAAAGAATTTAGATTTAGAATAACTAATCGGGTGATAACTTTTTGATATAAGTGAAATAATTTCAAACGAATGTCCAAAAAAAAACAAAAAAACAAAAAAAACAACCACCATTAATTAAATTAAAAACTAAATCCCTCTCATTCTTGCCGCCCTAGACGGCTGATAGGCACGCGCCGGCCCTGCGCATGTGTATCAGTCTCAGTGTACTAGATCTTTGAATTATGTCTTAAAGGGACAGCAGTCTAATATTCCTGCTTTCTGAGTTTGATGTTAATCAAAAGACAAAAGACGAAGAAATCGCTCTTGACTGAATAGCTTTTGTAACTTAATGGTTCTTAAGTTAATGGATCTTTATTTAATTATTCAAAGAAGTTTATATGCAGTTATTTTATATTTGATTACTTTTTATATTTGATTATATTTGTTAAATTTCTCTACCTGAAACCTATTGTTAGTTAGTTAGTTAAAAAACCCGTAAAGCATTGTTGATTTTTTTTATGGGTGCTTTGGTGTACATAAATGTATGAATTATATTAAATCATATCATTTGGTTATTTGGTGTCCTATAGGCAATGATGGCAAAATGGATGTGTTAAACAAGATACAATGGTGTATGCTTAATTTCACGATAAGTGTGCGATTAATCGCGATTAAGGGTGCGCGATTAATCACGATTTAAAAAAAAAAAAAAAAAAAAAAATGTATCATAATTATTGCATATTCATTAGTACCATAAAAATAATCTTAAAATACAAAAGAAAAAATATGATTAAACAAAAATATATTACATTGATTTTACTTTAAAAAGTTACATTTAAGGTGTTCAGTCACTTTTGACCATAAACAACACGCACTAAAAAGATGCACCAGATTATCATTCTTACAATTCAATTGGAATCATACAATGTTTCATTTACTCAAAGTCTACTTTGGTGAATGTTAATTTCACAGACTACAATTTAAACATTTCTAAAATATTTAACAAAATAAATATTATAATATTCCTCATTCTATGGTTTCACTTTCACGTATGTTACTGTGATTTTACCGCTTTGCATAATGCCTAACACCCCTTAATTTTGACAATATAGTTAACATTATCATTGCTTAATCCACATCTGATGGTTGAATTCGACAAGATATCAGGGAGACGTGTGTCACGTTCTTTAACAGTCTACCAGGAAACAAAGCCGCCATGAAGCCAAGCTCCCTCATGGAATAAGAAAGCCGTCAATGACAATGAGCACTTATCAGGATCATCTAAACACTGGATTTTCAAAAGTACATAAAGTTCAGTAAGCCACTATTGCAGTAAACTCGCACAGCGAGTTTATCTTAAACGGATAATTTATTAGAAGCACGCTGGTCTGTTATCATAGGGACATTAAATTTTTACGCCCCTAAAAATGACGCAGAATAAAACGAACTGTGATTGGTTGCTTTACATGTCAGTCAAACGTCTTCTTGGGCAGTCCTTAGCCAATGTGATGCTGTGAAGGAGTGATGGAGTCAGTTTGAAGGTCTGGCTACAACAAGACTGACATACAGTAATGTACCATGCAGCACACTGGTTCCACTCTCCTCTAGTGTTAAAAACTCTTAAGGTAACCAGCGTCCAGAGAACTATTAAATAGCCCATAGAGAAGGGAGTCTAATGAATTAAACTGACAAAGAATGAGAAATGAGAAAGCTGTGGGGTGATGACGCAGACAGCAGACATGTGAGCTCATGAGGATCAAGAGCCCTCGTCTCTCCCCCACTTGCCCCTAGTAAGAGGGTCCTTCTCTGTATCTCTCGTCTAGCCCTTAAAACACTGCTGAAAACAAATCACCTCACCAAGCACTTCTTTTTAAATCGTTATATAAAATTCAACACTTGGAATTTGCCCGAAAGGTTTAATTTTCCACTCATTAAAAGAAACTTAAACTAAAGAGAGGGATTTAACTTTTTACAGCACCTCTGTCTAATGATAATCACAGGTGTGGTTATCTTTAATACTCAAATCCTTTTTCCAAATGATTTCCGTAGAGGTTTGGCAATGGGATGTGGAGAAATGAGAGGAGGGAAGGGGGATTCCTTAGTGCTGGCAGTGCCAAGCACGCCAGGAAATATGCCACAGCAGAAGCAGGTGCCTCTTAACTAACTAAAACACACACAAACTGCGGCACACAGGAAACAGATGCTAATGTGGCCAGCAGACTGTTTATTTTCTTTTAAATGATTTAAAAAGACAAAAATATACTCTCATCAAGAGGACTAATTATTCAAACAGTGTGAGACAAAGAGTAGGAAAAGATTAATAAAGGGAGCTGAAGCATGTGTGTGGATTATCAATTACCATAATCACTATTTTTGTCTTGTTTTCCAGTACAAATATTTAAAGATCTTTAAAATAAGAACTTGAGAAGCAAAATTGCATAACATAATAAACTAGCATAGGATACTAAGATAATCATTGTTTGATAATCGAGAATGTAACTGTTATGTTTATTTTTTTTATCCCATTGGCAGGCCAAGGGAATCTGCAAACTTTTTTCTTGCATTTTCTGTGCTGATTTTAGGGAAAAATCTGCGGAAGTTTGTGCAATGGATTTAAATATGGTAATGTGTGTTAAATGGAAGAGTACTAGACATTTTCTGGTAGCAGAAAACAATTAATAAACCAAAATATTTAAAGGGGACCTATTATGCCCCTTTTCACAAGATGTAATGTAAGTCTCTGGTGTCCCCAGAATGTGTCTATGAAGTTTCAGCTCAAAATACCCCACAGATCATTTATTATAGCTTTCCAAATTTGCCTTTTTGGGTGTGAGCAAAAACAGCGTTTTTGTGTGTCCCCCTTTAAATGCAAATGAGCTGCTGCTCCCGCTTTCCAAAAGAGGGCAGAGCTTTAACAGCTCTCGCTTCAGTTGCTCAACAACAACAAAGCTGGAGAATCTCACGCAGCCAAAATGATGATCAGTAACGGTGTTCAGCCTTACATTGTTCAAACCGGAGTCAGACACTGATGGAGAGACTCAGGAAGAAGTTACAACTTTTAGAATGCATCTGGACGTTTCTGAACGGTTAGTGCATAAATGTATGTAGTTGTTGTGGATTTGATTCAACTCATTGACTAGCATGTGCCGTCATGTTAATCTTTAGTGCAAAACCCGTGTGGACGCCCACTATACATAGCGTACCAAACAGAGACAAACACACCAGGCTAACGTTTATGATTGCCACCAAATGCTGCGAATGGTCTAATATTTTTTCCAAAATATTGCTCAGACAGAAACGCTCCTTTTTTAGCAATTGAGCTTGTCAGGGTCAACTTGCAGGCTATCCAAGCTAACAAAACTCTAAATAGTGTTCTGCCAACGACAGTTAGCATGCTTAGCTCGAACCTTTGCCATGGCGTTAGAACTGGTACACCGTTTTTGCTTGCGAAAACAAAATGATGGCGCCGTGGGTGGAAATGTGCAGATTAAAGGGCGGTAATATTATAATAAGATCCCCTTCCTACATCACTAGGGGAGCGAAATCTGAGCGGCTCGTTCTCACATGCTTGCAGAGAAAGACTTGCCAAAACAAAGTTACTGGGTTGTCCTTTTTCATGTTTTCTGGGTTGGTAGATGCACTGGGGACCCGATTACAGCACTTAAACACTGAAAAAGTCAGATTTCCATGATATGTCCCCTTGCAAGGGGTGAGGTATGTGAATGAATGTAAAAATAAATGTAATTCAATGTATATTCTCTAAAATTACATCTTCATATCTTATACAAGTTTATTTTTTATTTATTTATTATTATTTTTATTTTTTTAAACTGGAAAAAAGAAAAAATACTGCTTAAGCTGTGTACCAGCTTCTGTTTCTGATTGAGAGCCCACTGAACCCAGACTGTCCCGGGTCCCCGTTCGTGGCCTCTGTTTGGCCCTATCTGGACAATCAGTGTTTCGTGGCGCTGTACTGCTTTTAAATTGCTTTTCGGATTTGAACACGAGCCACTGAACCAAAGCCCATAGAAAGTGGAATATTTCACAAAAACCCACAAAAGTATTTTCTTTGGCTCTCCTGGCCTATGAACGCCAACTTTAACAAGGTTAATGATAAAGACATCTGTAACAATAACTGGAAGTAATATTCATACATCATAAAATATGTTTCCCTTTCATGTGTGTTTTTGTGTAGGTTTGGAACGTGCAACTATTTCATAATTAATGAATCAAAACATGCCACGGTGGGTCACCGGGGGCAGGCGGAGCGATCCGTCAGACGGGTGTTTTCACAACTGTAGGGCAAACACACTGGGAAGAGAAGTCCCGCCCCTTCACGAGCCACACAGCTAGTGCTAATGCTACGCTAGGCGCTTTCAGGCTCCGAAAGGGTTTGAAAAGGAACGTGACAGATATGCCAGCGAAAGTCTTTCCATCTCAGGGCCTCTGAGCCAGGAGTGAGTGAGGGGGCTGGTCAAATCCTGGATTTCAGACCTGGCCAGGAATTAAGTAGGCAAAATAATGCAAAACAGTGAGATTTGTCACAAAATGCTATGCAAGAAGTAAAAGGGCTAGCTGAGAGGTCCAATTTTTCTACAAAAGGAGACCAGACAAATATGTAGATCAGAAACACACACATATAATGACCAAAGTAGATGAAAAGCTTATGATTAGTGGTAAACAAATATCAATATCGATACTGATAGATCAGGGATGTCGACGTTTAATATAATGCAGATATATGCGCTACTAATGACTGCAAATGTTGCACATTTACTCAAAATGCACTGAATGATCAAATATTGACAGATTAATTGATCTGGCCAATATATCAGTCTATCAATACTGTATAAGTTCATAAAAAGTGAGCACATTCCTCAAGAAACAGTATATTAAAAAATATCACATCATCACAGAGCATTAAAATCTCTCGGGGTCAGGGGTGGGGTTTAGGCAAGGCCCGATTTAACTTCTCATGATCTCGTCACCTGTGACGACACTCCTGGGATTCTGGAGTCTGACACGTTGGCCAGGAGAAAAGTGAAGACGTGATGGAGACGAACGAGTGAGGGAGAGAGGAGGAGTGTATTGAGTCATGAGAGGAGGGTTAATGAGCCTCATCGGGGGCTGATGTATGGGCCTGCGTGAGGGCGCAGCTTGGCAGACCGCCGCTGCTGTAAGCCCCATTAAACGTAGACAGTGGAGAACTGGAGGAGAGGGAAGGACTGGCCAGGGGGTGGTTAACGCTGCCACACGTTCGGCCTGCTTGCAGCTGGGCTAGAAGAATTGAGCGGGCAAGCTGAGGTCAGTAGAGACAATGCTGCTTTAGGGTGCTGGCAATCAACATTAACGGTTACATCATTACGTTACTCACACAGAAAGCTCAGTGGGAACACCTGTCATTCACAACATTTTACACATCCTGTACGTGGTCATTTATTAAATATTTTGGCAAATTTTGTGCTTTCAGCAACAAAACAGTGCAGCACATTTAGCTTGGATTATTAAAGTTCATTTTTTACAGATTTTTTTTTTTTTTTTTTAAGTCTGCCAATTATGTCTAGTATGGCTGTATGATTAATGAAAATTGAATGTGATTATCAAATTAAAAAAGGTTGCAAGTTCATTAAATAAAGACAGCATGTTTCAAGAGTGAAGCAAGGTACTGTTTTTTTATTTTATTTAGTAACTAAAACAATAATAATAGTAGATAGCCCAGGGGAGGCTTAAAAATCACGCATTTTATGAAAAAATAATATATAATTTATATTTGTGTAACTTTTTCTTAATCTCTTTGAGAGTACACTAGGCTCGTGGTTGTTTTTATAAATGGTATTTTATGCTGTTTACAAGTGTTTATTCCTTATAGTTTGCATGCAACTACTTTGCCCATTTATAGACATTGTGCCGCTTGAAGCAGCAGTATATAATAATTTATTATAATGGGAGCAATCTATTTCTGTCACGCAGAGCTAAACATGCTGTGACTATCTTGCAGAGAAGCGATTCAATTTTATTGCTCATAAAGTTCATAAATTAAATTAATTAAGAAGAAACATGTTATTTATATGGTAAAGTAACATACTCATAACTTTTAAAACGTAAAATGGTTACATTAAAGGCTGGAATACACTGCACAACTTTTAAATGATTCATAGTTAAATGATTCATCCAAAAATAAAAATTATCCCGTGATTTACTCACCCTCAAGCCACCCTAGGTGTATATGACTGTCTTCTATCAGACGAACACAATCGGAGATATATTAAAATATATCCTGGTTCTTCCAAGCTTTATAATGGTAGTGAAATGCGCTCCTGATTTTGAAGGCAAAAAAAAATGCATCCATCCATCATAAAAAATATCCGGCTCCAGGGGGTTAATAAAGGCCTTCTAAAGCGAAGCACTGGGTTTTTGTTAGAAAAATATTTAAATCTAATAACTAAATAATTTTAATTTTAAATAAAATAACTAGCTTCTGAAAGACGGCCAACACAAATTGCTTTACGCCAAAAGAGTAAATTCTGTGCAGAGGACAGAGCAAAACAAAACACTGGTCACGAATTAGAAGTCTAAAACTTATTAAAGAGAAATATTGGAGGATTTTGATATAAGAGGAGCTTGAGTTTGTTGCATAGCCCTATTTGTTTAAACTGCAAGAGGTGTCTAAACTTAGGTTACTCCTACATCCTACGTCATACATTGCTTCAGAAGTTTTTGCGCTTTGCATTGATTGCGTTGTAGGCCGTCTGCTGAAAGCTAGTTATTTATTTAGTTTTAAATATTTTTCTTACAAAAACGGATCACTTCACTTCAGAAGGTCTTTATTTGGATGGTCTTTTATGATGGATGGATGCACTTTTTTGGATTTATAAAGCATTATAAACCAATATAAAGCTCGGAAGAGCCAGGATATTTTTTAATATAACTCCAATTGTGTTTGTCTGAAAGAAGAAAGTCTTATACACCTAGGATGGCTTGAGGGTGTGTAAATCATGGGATAATTTTTGGGTGAACTATCCCTTTAACAATCTGTGGTCAATTAATACTTAAACAAACTCTAGGTGCAACACAGACACACAAAGAAGAATAGAAGCTCCGCTGTGTGACAAAAGCATGCAAGGACTGTCACTTCCTATTTTATGACTGTGTGTTTAGCAGAAATCGTCCAAAAACAGAGCTATAAAGATAACAGATAAAGTACTGCATAAAGGAAAAAAATATTATCTGTCCCCACGCCAGCCTTGACCTGAAAACGTAAGAGAAAAAAAGAGAAGATGAGACAGAAAAGACGGAACAGGTGAGAGAAAAGTGCATTATTGTGTGTTATCGTTGCAGATTTTTATCAGGTGTTATTGTGTGCGCATGGTCAGCTTCCTCTGCCCGTCTTGATAAATAACAGCTACATTAATGAGAGAAGAACAAACACAGCAGTGGACCATCACAGTCAGACAATGACAGTAGAGTCTGGACTGTGCTGACGGCACTGACGATGACTCAGAAAGGATGTGTTTCAACAAATGCTGTGCTGCACATTTATGCCTGGAGAGGCACATGGAGATCAAACGGCTGAACTCAAACCCTTCAAGCAAATCCGCTCTCCACATCACCCTGGATGACACAGCCTCATCTCTGCAACATGTACTCCTCCAGATCCTCCTTTTTTTTCTGAGAATGTTAACTAGTCAGGTCTCAACACTGAGGCAAAGATGGCAATCAGGAGGCTTCCAGGCCTTGGCTAATGCTGGAAACAAGCTCCAATCAAAGAGAAAGAGAGAGTGTGAAGTAAAGGGGGATCTGGGGTTGGGGGAATTGACCTTGAATTGGCCTTCTGCTAAAGCAATCAAGACTTTCTTCAATAAATCTGCATAAAGAAAAAACGCCATTAGCCTTTCCACCTAAATGTGACACTGCTACAGTATTTTGAGAGAAAACAATGACTCCTTTAGCAGGAAACAGCGTTCTTTTATCACGGGACCATATTAAAAGGTGCTCATAATTTTCGAGAAGGAGGGGGGCAGCAATCCACTCCTCATTTTTAAGAAAATCCCTCCCAAAAACCTTTGGGCCACCTTTCTCTTCTAATAAAGTAAGATGAAGTCACTCAAAGCTGTTTTCGTGAAGGTTCTTCTCTCCAGGCCAAGCTTCAAATGTTCCCCTCTGGTGTTGGTTCTAGTGTGCTGTTACCTCTGCCATCCCAGGTTTTTATTCTCTTCTACACCACTTATTTTCCAACAACACACAGGAATGAGCTAGCTGAACTGTAGTCTCGGCCTCAAATGGCATGCCGCCCATTGACAATGCATACTGCACGTATTGCTCTAATCTGATTGGCTTCACACAACTTCAAGAGTGCATTAGTCCACCTGGAAACAAACTCAAGATGTGGATGAACTAAAAACTGTATTTGCCATAGGTAAACAGGCTAATAGCACCAAATAACTGAAAGACACTGAAGAATCTTTTAGGGTGTGCTTACACTTATAGTTTGGTCATCTTGATTCGGACCAAAAAAAGAACATGATACATTTAGTTCTGATTTGCTTAGAGTTCACAGTGTCATTTTTAAGAACAAACCTAAAGATACAAAACAAAAAAAAAAGCCCTTGTTATATGTGTGTACAACATATGACGGTATTTTTACCAGCTGAGAACTCACAAAGAGCTGATAAAATGTGTAAAGGAGTCAAAACAGCATCAGGAATTCTTCTGTTGCACACAAACAAAGATCTGCTGCAAGGAGGTGCATTTCCAAAGCCTTGAGTCCATGTTACTTCAGTCGAACCGCACCACAGTTTATTTGGAAGAGATCACCTTTTCAGGGGTCTCTGTCCGCCTGTTTAATGCGCACCAGGGTTCAGATGGCAGCGCTCACACTTATTCAAATGAACTGAAATAACAGAGCAATTGCACCATCTGTTTCAATCAAACTAAACCTTCCAAGTGTGAGCACACCCTTCCCCCAGTGTTTTCTGTACAGCAGATCATGGATCAACACTTCTGTACAATTATTTGAGTTTTATCTATCATTCTTTTGTGTTATCAACTTCAGATAAAGCTGACACTCAATGACGTGTAAAAAAAAAAAAAAAAAAAAAACTTGCTTTATCAGTCAAACAGTCTCTACCTGTCTAACTGGATGGGTCTTTGTCAGTATGCTAAAAAACTGCAAAAGCATAAAACGGTCCACCTTTGTCCCTCTTCCCACTGCAGAATTCAGGTCTCTGAATGCAAACTCTTAATGGAGAGTTTTAAGAAGAGGATTTACGCTCCCTCCTGACTGCTATGGTTGGGTGGCTACGCTACAAGCTCTTATCTTTAAAATCTGCTTCATCTTTGTTAGACTAAACCCTTCAATATTCTCTATGCTCTCTTAACTTATCCTTCCCTTGGCTCGTCCTGTTTCTTAGCAGACACACAAACATATCTCTAAAAATGGTCTCTTTGGATCGTGTTCAGCTCATGACGAGCTCTTTCCCCACTTCCTCCTCGTTAGAGCAGGAAGCCTCTGCGGCTTTATAAGAGCTACTTAAACTGGGATCTCTCTCGCCCTTTCTGTGTTTGTCTTTCTACTGCTTATCCTCTTACTGTACTTACAGCATCCTAGCGGCTTAATACACCATTTTATCTATCATTTCTCCCTCATTTTCTCCCCCAATTTCTCCAACTCAACTAGCCCCAGTGCTGTTACGCATACGGTCTGATTTGAGCCAATCAGAATGTAGAGGGCGTGGCTGTTTATAAAAAGCGACTGTATAGCGACCGCATCTGATTAGAACCGCCCTCCACCTCATCTGCGGCCGGATCTGTGCACCCCATCAGTCAAGTGTAATTGAGTTTCATGGGGGGAATGCGGACACACGAGTCGCACCCCTGCCCGCAACTCTGAATGAGGCTGAAGGACTTCAGCGGAGGGGGGCACATATTACGAAGTATGTGGTCAAGTCAGGGACGCAATCACGATCAAAACCCAGATTGAAATAACTTCAGTGTTAACACCCACCACAAGTTGATGAAAGCACCAGTTTTGATTTTTGCGCTGCTTAGATAATTTTCGTTTTTGTTTTTTTTCCCCTCCAATGACTCAGCCCAAACTGCCGCAGGGCCTTCAGGATGCATAGGGATAAATTACAACCACATTCCTCCACAGGCTCCGAAACTTTCCTAGCTGCTCCTAACGATCATGGCTAGACTGTTGTGAATCCTCGTTTGCTAACACACAGGAGACCAAGCTATGTGAAATTTCACCGCTGTAGGAGACAAAAAACAGCAACGTCAATGCACCAATCGGTTTTCTATGGCAACCGATCTTAATGGAACGAGCCCCACCCTAAACAAACCATCTCAATGGTTAGCATGGAAGCACTCAGCCTCTAAAAGAGCCCAACAGGGTATTAAATATTTGTGGAAAATAGCCCACTTTCAAACACAAAGTTTCATAAAACCCTTCTCGATTCTTAACGGGTTTTATTAATCTGATAGGCCCTGAATGAGCTGTAAGACTCGTAATATGGCTGCCTACTGGCGAGCAAAATGAGGAAGGAGTTAGATACATCAGGGTATCTTTTTCCAAGCCAAAGTTCAATCTGAAACAGATGCCACGACTATGAATGGTGTGGGTTTTGTCGCATGTGAACACGCAAATAAAGCCATCAGAAAAGCAGCGCCACAGACTGACAGCCCTCTTGGCAGGATGATTCATCAGCTGGCCGATAGAAATGACAAACCTCAGAAATATTTCGTGTTTAGACTGAAACCCCGGTTTTCATTACTTTCAAAGGACTGCAGAACAAATAAACATATACAAACATATAAATTAAAAATCTGAACATAGCTACGACTGAAATGTTCGGTTCTATGGCACGTCAGCTGGTGTAGTTTATGCTGTTGTGGCTCTGTCGCTGTAACCCAAGCCAGCAACGAGCTCGGGAACGCAAAAACCCGATTCGTCAGGGCGCGAAAATCACAATAAACCTGCTGAAGCATTTCGCTGTTTGCTTTGGCGGCTTCCAGCTGAGAAGGCTCAATCGCGCTTATGGTTTCATCATTTGGGGGTATTTATTTCATATATTATTCTTCCTCTCGCCCCGAGTCGAATGTGTTGCGAGACGTACCCTCGTTCCAGCCCTGGAGTCTGAGGTGCTTTCATACATATTCGCTGGGTGGAAAAATAAAGGAGAAGCGAGCTCTGGAACAGACAAGCGCGGGGCACAGAGGGCTCATCTCACATTGCTTTGAAGACGGGGCTGCGCTTTCCCTCGCTCTGGATGTTTAGGGGTCGGTTGAGAAGTTTTGTTGGTTTAGTCGGTCAGCACCCCCACAGGATTAGCACTCGTTGAAACGATGTATTACAAAAACAGTGTTTGAGAGTGGGATTTAGAAAACGCAAGACAAAAGAAACCAAAGCAACAGGACGTGCTCAAGACTTCAGTTCAGATTAGAGTCTAAACAGCAGATAGAGTCTAAAAGTGCAAAACCTGCCGTCATTATGTTGTAGGTGGTTGTCAGGGTGTTGCTATGGGGCTGCTAAAGTATTCAGAGTGATTTTTAGTACCTTTCTATGTGGTTCTGCGAGTCACAACTCTTCAAATGTAAGTCTAAGGGATTTTGTTGTCACATTATCATCCTCTGGGTAAAAACTTTAAAGGAAAAGCCACACAAATCGAGGTCTCATACAAGTCCGTATTACAAACAGTGTGGGATGGGTTATAAATCCAAGGTTTAGTATGAACAATACTGCTAGTGATGCTTGCCTTAGCAATCAACAGATCAAAAATCAATAAGTGGTCAGTCTATGACGCCTCTGTGTCTCACCTCTCTGTGATGTGTTTGCTTTAAGGAGTGTTCATTCATACAACTGGCGTTCAGACATTTCAATTACGTTACACTGTCTGCACCCACACACCTTTGTGACTTATAGATGACTACTGCTATTACTGATACATGGCATTACTTGAACAATGATGTAAGTAAATGAAAAAGAGACAGAGACACTCGTAATATAAAGGCCCACTTACAGCAGACATATGCGCCGACTCCATGTGTTTTCATTAATCGTGGCTGTGCGGGTTGTGGGCTTGTTCCACTATGTTTACCCCCATTTCCTGCACGTTTAAATTACACTGCACTTATGCAGCCCTGGATTCATGGCCCTGTCAGCCTGCAGCCCGCCCCACTGGGCACAGACGCACTGCAGTCGCCAAAACGGCACATCAGGGGGCTGATCCAGGACCTGTTTGGAGGTACGGGAGGCGGAGTCTCCTCAAATATAAATTCAAATGAATGTAGGTACTAAAGTGACATTAAATAAGAAGGGATGCACTGATATTAAAATTTTGGTCGATAACAATAAGTTGGTAATTATTTTCAATAAATGACCTATATTAAAGTCGCCAATAAATCAAAATTGAAGTTTTTTGGCTTTTAGTATAAATATATTAGCCTTACTGTTATCTATAAGCTAGCATGCTTCAAAACTATGACAAAATTCACATTTAGAAAATATAAGCATTCAAAACTTACAGTCTCTCGCTTCAATGAGGACTTCAGCTTCTCATCAGATTTTCTGTCCAATCAAATGCTCTCTAGAATCTAAAGTGTCCCGCCCCAAACATTATAAATAGACGCTTAAGCTGCGCGGCTAAAATCGGTCACTTGTTCACACATTTACTATTTTCTACATGGTGAATGGCACGTTTCACTATATAGGGGATAGGGAACGATAGTGTAAATATGCCTTCCACTGGGAAAAGAGTGGACCATATTCGCAGAGCAGATCAAGCGGATCATATCCGCGAGTCCGCGTAGACCACAAAATGTATCGGATCCATTTCAATTGTGCACAGAATGCTATTTTTTAAAGCAATATTGAGGAGATTAGGAGGAGAAACGGTTAGAAATAGGGTATATGTCAAACGTCACATGACCAAACCGGAAAGCTGGTCGCATTGCATCCGCTTGTTAGAGAAAGTGTTAACAGCAGTATGAACTGACGGCATATCTATGGACTTTTAAGGTAATCAGCGAGACTATCTAGTTCACATTGTTATAGGCGTTTTATTCTATTAAATATCTAAACGTTAGTTTGAAGAAGAAAAATGCGTATGCGGGGGACATCAGTTATGCTCATCTAAACTGGAAGCGATCTGATCAGTTTTACAGAAGACGGAAGTTAGATTGAGCATAACCCCTATTAGGAGGAAACTGTGGCTTTACCGAACTCAACGGCTCTGGCCGAACTGTGATATAAACTAAACGCTATCGGCTATTTAAAAAAAAAAAGGGGGAGGAGATATTCGATATGTCACACCCTGTCTTCCTGTTTCAGTGGAAATTACATCAACACATGACGTGAATAATGCTCCATGTTTCAAGGCACTTCAGTGGGCCTTTAAAAAAAAGATAATAAATAAATTAAAAATAAATCAATAAAAACTAAAATCAATTGTAAATGAAGTGAATAAAGTGAATTTAGGTATAACATTATAGTGTACAGTATGAAAAATTGAGATTTACTAAAGAATACATTTAACAGTGTTTCTTAAATTATTAGTGTTTATAAAGATTAACTGAGTAATTTATAAAGTGAGCATTATACTGTATGACAGCAAAGGTAATCAAACAATTAAATATCCAATACAGATAAATAATAAAGACACATCAATAAGTTAAAAACAAATCTCTAATATTGGCTGATAACCGATATGGTACCATAATGCACACATTACTATATCGGGTATCTGCCAATATTAGTGTTTTTTTTAATCTTTTGTCTTTTTTGTGCTCTGATGCATTTCTTGTAAAAAGATATCCATTTTGTTTTTCTATCCTGTTCTTAAATCCAGAAAAATCACTGCATGAATGCCAAAACAGGCAGATTAGTAAACTGACCAATCAGAATGGGACACAGAGTAATGTTTCCAAATGTGACCGAAAAAGGCAAAACAGAGGAAATTAAATTGGCTTTCTTCTGTATCAGAGGCAACCTTTCCAGCCAATTAGTTTTCTTATGCACTTTCATATGTAACAGGTGAAGAAAGATTATCAAACTTAGCCAAAATACTGAGAGAGTCCAAATTATTGAAGGATCTCATAAAAAAAGAATGATTAAAGGATGGGCCATATAAAAATTTGCTATAATAAGAGCAGAGGATGGAATATTAGTCATAGTCCAGAAAGACAAAATGATTATCAAAACCTACCACAATCTATTACTGGTTTAATTTAAATATCAGCCTCCCTGGAAAACTCCCTCACAGACCGCCACTGGAGCCCACACAGAGATCTGATGCCAGCTCTGACAGGTGAGAGCCTGTGAATCATCACAAAATCTGCATGAATCCTCATTGAACTCTTGATCTATCCGAAGGGAAACGTCTGAAAACAGATGGCTAAAATAAACATCTATAGGAGTGCCAATCGGAAAGGAAACAAGAGAGGAGAAGTGAGCGAAAGACAGATGAAGGTGCGCAGAGAACGAGAGAGGAGGAAAAAGAATGGAGGACTCAAGGCCTAACAGATTATTTCTGTTCCAGCCCTGAGGTCATTAATAATCAATCTTCTCTAGTTCATGTTTTATTCAGAGTGACCCGTAAAATGCAAGACTCTCCCCTATTTATACAGCTGGCTTTGTGCTGCCAGATCACAGCCAGATGACTTTGGCCAAGGGCGGTCGAGCACTCCGCTTCTCTCCTCCAAGACTGTAAACTTTACATACTGATCTAAGATCAGCAGTCTCTAAAGTAAACAGAAGACTCAAACGTTATGAGAGAGGAGGTGAAACTGGTTACAGAACATAACTGACAGTAACTTTCATCAAACAATGACTGTTCATCACAGACACAGCTGCAGTGCAGGAGTGGGGCGTCTCACAGCTGCGGACAGTGTCACAGATGATTGCTTTTCTCAAGGAATTGTTCATAATTAGGTATTGAAACCAGCAAAAAAGTACCATTGTACTACCACCACAGTGTTTAGCTTCATTTATGTTATATATATATATATATATATATATATATATGGTAGCCAATGATATATATATATATATATATATATATATATATATATATATATATATATATATATATATATATATATATATATATATATATATATATATATATGGTAGCCAATGATATCTGTACCACAGTGCATTTTGTAAGGGCATATTTATTACTCACGACCCAATAACCCTTCAGCTAAACTCTAAAGGCCCAATTACATGTACAATGCACAATAATTTTGTTTTTGTTCCTGAAAAAGCCAATTCTTCATCTAAATGGGGTGCGTTTTTGGTGAGTCTATTGTCTTTGTTGGCTCTGTGGGTTGTATGACTGAGTAGTTCTTTCAGCACCGGCTTAATCACCTTCCTGCATTCCAGCCATTTAAACAGAGATGCAGTAACATCCTGTGAACAGCTCAAACCAAATAAAACAACATTACGCCATAAACAGAGAGAAAAAAAAAAACAGGCAGGGAGGACGAGTAATAAAAGAAGCATTGACCACAACAGAGGACAAGCTAGCAGCAAGGCCTAATAGGGCGGTCTGGCGGAGCGCAAGTAATGTACGGATATGAGTGTGCATTATGATCCTCCAAGTGTGTTTGCATTGTCTACATCCTGATTAGTCTATTCTGATGTCTAGCGGGCGTATGTATAACTTGGTTGTGCAATCTTCGATTTTCCTGACTGAGTAACTCCGCCAGTCGCCATTAAAAGTGAATGATGCTAAAAGTGATGAAAGTGTTTTTGAAGTGTTTTTGTCCCGTCCAAAACTACACTGGACCCTATTGACTTTGATTGTATGGGGGGAAAAAAATAAAACATTCTTTTTGTGTTCCACAAAGGTTTGGAAACAACATTAGGGTGAGTAAATGATGACAGAAATTTCATTTTTTTGAGGGAGCTATATCTTTAAAAGAAAAGAAACAAAAAGGAAACTCTTTATATGCTATAAACTGCGAGAGAGACAAAGGAAATCAGGGTAGAAACCCCAAAGTCCTACATTAGCCAGCTCTGTGCCAGCTTAGAGTGCCAGGCCAGTAAAAAGGAAGCCCATAAAAACTGTTAATTAAAAGATCAATGTTTAGCTTCAAAGAAAGGGCAAGGGCTCAAACAGTGTGCGGCCCCTCGTAAATACTAAAGCACATTTTGAATGCAAGAAGCTTGTCATTAGTAGAGGACTGGGCATAGCGGACACCAACCTCAATCCTCTACGGGTTCGATGGCGACTGTGCCACAAAGGGCCAATTCAATTAGTTACTAATAACTTGGTTTATAAGAATGATGATTAGCAAAGAGTCCCCTCCCAAATCGAGCCACTTAAGGGTCTACAGAGAGGCATACGTGCCATCAAAAGACACCACAAGTAAATTCATGTGGACATTACTAACAATAATGGACTGAACAGAACACGCTAAATAAGCCAATAATGAGCCCAGACTTTTCTCGTCAATTTGAGCCTGTCATGGCCAAACGGGCCTGTTCTGGCATCTTCCATGCTGAAGGGATCTAAACGGGCGAACTGTAGCGCGGAGAGAACGCAAATGTAATGTGCTACACTCCCAGTGCAAAGAAAAGAAGAGAGGTCAAAGAAGACATCAATCAAACAGGCTTGTGAATGCCGGCAACTCTTCCAATCCACCATCTGCAAGTGATTCCACCATCAGAGAAAGACCAAGTGTCTTCAAGCGGATTGTGTCTTACATGTAGGACATGTAACTGAAGAATGAGCAGGATCCCATACATGTGGATACCATATGGATGTGAAATGCTAAATATCTATGAGCAGTTGGATTTGGAGAGGAAAAATCCTGATATATGTGTAAACGTTTGAGAGGTAAAGCCTAACCGGTGAAGCCTGAAATATTCATTATCTTTGCCTTAATGTGTCCGACATGAAATCGCCATGTTGGCCAAGCCAAAACAAGGCTGCCAAGTGTTGCAACCCTGGCACAAACCTGAACGCTCTTGAACAATCCTACACAATTCCTTTGCATCACCAAAGAGAACACATTTGTCTGAGAACCCATTTGAGTCAGAAACCTGGCGCAGAGGTCCAGGAGTTCTTATCACCCCCTCATGACAGCGGTGCTTTCTAAACACTGTCATTGATAGTTTGGACAACATAAACACAGGATCGTTGACCTTAGAGAAGGTCCAGGAGGAATAACAGCTTGGTGAGACAAGCGAAAACAGTTCAGCTAACAGAGTCTCTGTCTGCTGCTTTAGACACCACTTTTCAGGATAGCCAGCAGTGAAGGCCTTGAGACTGCTATTGAGGTGAACGGGAATGCTAACGGTATCTTCCCAAGGTATTACAGGGCCAAGGAGGTCTAGCATTATTCTGGAAATTCTGGGCCCTTTTAAGCACATTATGAGCAAGAAATCAATTGAAATCCACAAAACAGACTTGATGTTTACATAGCGCAGTAGCCTCGACTGACCAGTGGCAACACTCGGTTTGAAAAGGCCGTGCAACCTCTCAGTCCGTCCGTACAGTCTGATGAAAGCTGTCTCTCTCAAAGGAAAATAAATGTACAGACGCCTACTTCATATTAAACAAGTTGTGGGGGTAGTCCCTTGGAAAGTGCCAATTTTTGGAACAAAGTTTACTTGCAGCAAACTAAAAATCTTAAACATTATTTGTTCGCGGGCCAAAGGCTTGTCATCAGGCAGCCCACATAAAAAAATGCATTTCAATAATGTCGGAGCGAGCCAAAAACCTGCCAAGCAGATAGTTCCCCATGCAGTGAAACACATGAGCATTGTATGAGCCTTGGCACCATCACAGCAGATCACTCTCCTCTCCTCTTGAGGAATGGGGCCGATTTAAAGTGAGTATAATGTATATGTAGACTTCCAGACAATTTATTTTTCTGATGTTACAAAAAGCATCAGGATGGATGCAGAACTGGGACGCACCGACGCAGGGACTAAACCCAGTGTCCGTTTGCAGACAATTTACTGTTAAGGTAGGTATGGGAAAGGGTTCAAAGTGAAGTAGAGAAAATGGATCCACGCATACATTTATTACAGAGAGGGGATCGTTCATCATGGAGAGACTAAATCCAGCCACTACCTCCTCAAACGTTTTTTAGCCTTCCAAATGCTGACACTCCTTTTCTTTATCGCGCCATTCCAGTTGCTCTTCTTTTTTTTTTCTTTTTTTTTTTTTAACATCTTTCTCACCCCCCCTTTCATCCACTCTTGGCTCTCCCCCGTCTTTTAAGTGAGCCTTGGGTAGCTTTTTGGTTTTCTTTTGTTAAAGTAACAGTAAATGAAGCTAATAAAACACAATATATTGGACTATTTATTTTCTGTAGGAACACATTCCACTCTATAAAGAGGACTAATGGCATTTACACAGAGCCGGACTGATTCTCAAAGCCAATAGGAGATTTATAGACAGTGAACATTAGCGTCAGCTAAGGGCCATGCGGGCCAGGCCAGATGGCTCCAATAATCAATGGGTGACAAATCCAAGTACCCGAGAAACCTTACGGAACCTTGAGCAAACATACTCATATAAATACACAAACTTTATGTGCTATGTGGGGTCATGAAAAAAAAGGTAAGATGTATAAAAGGTTACATCAATTATCTGTCTTTTTTATGGTAACCGTTAGGATGTACCAGCGGCCAGAGGTGTAAATAAGATAGCAGGGGACAAAAATGCACAGTTCAGAGTGGTTTTAATCCCAAAGGTGCAAAAATGTAGCACCACAGTAGTAATAGTCAAAAAAAAAAAAAAAAAGAAAAAAAGGAAATAAATCTAAATTATTTACAATATATAAACAAATGTAAGTTTGGTTACGCCAATGTCCAGGCCCAAAAATACAAGTGCAGTTCAACCAATTCAAACAGCATGCATCACTGAACATTAAACATTTAAGCAAATAACAACATTTAACAGACAAAAAACTAAACTAACAACTTGGGATGATAAATGGGATGTCACAACACCAAAATTAGGGCTACAAACATACAACAACATAAGGATAGTATATTTTGCTGGCATTTAGTTTGTGTGTAATGGTGGAAAGAGTTCGTTGTGTGCACATACCCATGCTCAGTCCCTTCAAAATAAAAGTCCTAGGTCACAGTCAGTCTGTGACAGTAACACTATACAATAAGGTTCAATTTGGTACATTAGTCAATGAACTAACAATGAATAATAATAAAAAAGTATATAAACCTACATTAAAGGCACACTATGTACATTTTCGCTGCTAGAGGTTGCATATTCAAAACAAAGGCGTAGCTTGATGACACCTTGATTTCACGGAATCATGGGATGTGTTGTTTTTACATTTATAGCTGGTGGAAAAGTTCATGTTCATGGATTCGATTATTAATGCTGAGTGCTGTGGGAACAGAACAAGGCCGCTGGAGCGACTGCTAATGAGAGATGAGCGCGACACACCACTTCTTCCGGTAAAGCAGCACTGTTTTATCATATTAGATACATTTGTGTGTTGAAAGTTGTTATAGTGCTACTCTGCATTCGCTCAGCGGCTGCTATGAGATCCGTAGTATCAGCAGTAAGCTAGATCGATATTAGGCATGGTAAAACATGGTACTCGTGGTAAATCAAGAAAACGAGATGTAAACAATAAGACTTACTGTGTTGAGCTATATAACAATGATTAGTTTTCTGTCGATGAATGTTTCCAAACTGTTGCTCACCTGTCTAATAAAACACATAATATATTAAAGTGTCTCCATGGTTTCTACAAAATAAAACTGGAATTCGAGGGTAACGCGGATATGATGTCATTGATAGGCGACGCACAGACACGGTCCGTGTCCTGGTTAAAATTGCTTATTTCTCTGGATTTAAACATTCTTGGAAACATTTGGGATAATATAAGTACACAAACCAACAAAATATATAACATTGTTCTAGTGCAGGGGTTTCAAACTCAAATTGGCTGGGGGCCGTTACTGTGATTGACACCTCATAGGAGGGCCATTTTTAATGCCATTTCAAGCACAAGAAAGCGCAAAATTTCTGAAAATGTACTTTCCTTTGCATTATTTCTCATTTACTTCAAATTTCATTACTGAAATATTTTTGCTATACTTAACAAAAAATGTAAACAGCAGTGTCTCTATCATTGTTACATACAGTATTAGTTTTTAACAGTTAGTGAAAATATTTTACCTTACTTTATTTTAGCTTAAATAACATCAAAATCTTGCACTGAACAACACTGTACTGAACAAATGCATTTCCTGAATACATTTGTATACTATTCTATATCTTGCCAGACACCTGGCAGCGCTTCTGCTCACACAGCTGTGCCACATTTGTCCAAGATGCCGTTTGAGCATCGGTAACGTATAGCATCGGACGTGTTTCGGTGGTTTAAATCGACGCTTGCGACTTGCGCAAGCGGTGCATTGCGCTCGTTTTTTCCAGGTGCGCCTATGCCGCGGCGAGATGAAAACATCTCAACTTTTCAGAATGCTGTAAGCGCACCACAGGTCATGTGACAAGGACCAACCAATGAGCTTCGGCCTTTCCTTAACAACATTGAAAGCTCAGCCAAACAGCTGATCATAGCTGTACATGGTGAGTTATGTCTCATCTCCATAAATATATCTAGTAGTAGAGCTAATGCAAGGACTAGAAATCATTTTTTCTTTTGCTGAAACTTCCTCGTCATCGTGGAGAGCGCAGTTCTTGGTTGCATAGCAACGGCAGACGCCACGGGAGAGAAAGCGCTTTGGAAAAAAAGAAAAAGCGGCACGGCCGCTTATGTGATGCGATATGTGAACGGGCCCCTTAGAACTGCGACTTTTTCTTTGCATATCAGACAGGTAGCGTTTCCATTAAACTCCACAAAAAAATACTGCAATGTCCATCTTTCTTTAAACTGTCTGTGTTCCTCATCCACTTTCTTTTTCGGTTTCGAAAAAAAAAAAAAAAAAAAAAAAAAAAAAAAACATTTCATTCGCACTTTGCAGCCAAACAACAAATAACAGGAAACGCTTTTTTTTTTTTTTTTTATAATTTTTTTGTTTTAAATATAGAATTATGTCATTCTTTTGAATATGCAATATGGTATGAGACAACTACATAATAATAATAATAATAATAATAATTTAGCGGGCCGGATTATGTTTTATTTTTTAGATCAGTTGCGAGCCGGGTGGAGGGGGGGCTATAAATAGCCCGCGGGCCGGCAGTTTGAGACCACTGTTCTAGTGGTTTTTGGATCTTAATCCAAAAATCTTACATATTGTGCCTTTAATTTATGTTAATGCATTGAACTTTATTGCAAATTGTTAACCTTTTCATAATGAGAAAAACACATCTGTGAATAGAGAAACACTAGATAGGTCACCATAATTAATGGATACATACAACAAAAAGTTAAATATTTCAAAGAAAATACTATACCCATGTTGATATCACCCAGTCTTACCTGTTCAGGGCTCATCTTCTGAAGCTCCTCCTCCCAGGCGTCCTGTTGGCTGCGGTGGTATGCGGAAGGCGGGGCCAGGTCCTGCAGGATGTGGGGGTCTCTCTCGTGGCAGAGGGCCGTGAGGTGGCCGATGTACAGTTTCAGCTTACTGCGGTTCTGATTGAGGTCTATGAGTGGGGGGATAATCTGTCCAAAAACAGGAATGAGGAAATGGGTTAGAGATAAAGAGCCATTTCGATCTCAGTTTTCCTCTAGCGTTCAAGAATTAGATATTTGGACACGAGCCAGTGAGATAAAAAGGCAGGTATGCAGACGCATGCTAAAATGACACGCAACCAACGCGTTTAGCAAGCCAGAACACAGAGTTAAAATTTTGCTTTGTCACATATGATTGTATTCAAAAGGAAAGATGGGGAAATAAAAAGAGCAATATTCAGTGAAAGGTTGCGGATGATTATGGATGACAGACCACAGCTGAAACACATGAATCACAGTGAGAACAGTGGTATAATAAAAATGTGTCAGGAGAAACATTCCCATTCCAGGAACACAGACAAACAATCTCAGTTACCTGGACCGCTGCCGACAGATGCCCGCTCTTTACAAAACATCTCTATACACACAGCAGACACTCACACGGCTTTTCCATATCCATCAAAATAATATATACACTTGTGTGGGAGCAAATCCAAAAACCATACGTCTCTGTGCCGTGTGTGTATCTCACTGGCTTCAACAAACAATTCTGGTGCAATGCATGATTGATCCATCACATTTGTTTTCACATCAGTCTAAAAATGTGATAAATAGCAACATGCGGTTTGTGTGTGAGTGAAAGTGAGTGTCGATAGCCGTATGCTTTCTTCTGCATGCCATTGCCTAAACTGTAATCGAAAGGCTGTAGGTTCAAACCCGGCGAAGGTATGATCTATGAACTATCACTGCTGTGCTTTGAGTAAGATGTTTAATAATATAATATAATATAATAATATGATTAATATAATATAATATAATATCATATAAAATAATAATATAATATAATAACCTGAAGTATAATTACAGGAGTTAATAGGAACTGTGAAGTGGTACTTGAGCCTTAAATAAATAAATAAATAAATAAATAAATAAGAAATATTAATAAAACAATGTAAATTTTTGTTTACTTTTTAAATATATATAGTTATATAAATTAAAACCAGTTAATATATTAATGAACAAATTACATAATTTTTTTTTTTTTTTTTAAGTGATATTAACGTAGATTAATAGAATTCAAGGCTGACCATTCTGGTCACATTCTCTTATATGAATCAAGATGTTACATAAGCTGGTTTTGGGCTGCAATGGTGGACTCATAAATTCAGGGATGGGAGAGGTGAGCAATGTTTTTGAAATACTACAGTACAACACGAGACAGCAGAAGATCTATTGAAATGTTCCCATCTAAATACCTTCTCAAAGAGGACCGAGAACATCATAGGGCTTAGGGAGCTCTTCGAACACTCCTCATCGCTCAATAGCAGAAAGCAAATACAGTTACCTGATTGTAAAGAAGCGGAGAGAGGAAACAGAGGCTAAAAAGAAAAAGTGAGTGATGAGAGAGATGTAAGAAAAGACAGGGACAGAGTCTGCTTTGGTCTGAAGCTGCCTGAGCTCGCAGGAACATTTGTGTCCCCACACATTATTAATTCTTATTAACCCCATCTGTATCTTTCCAGGGCAGAATGTTATTGTGTTTTCGTTGGCTTGCCGGGGGCAATGAAGGCTCTCTTGGGTGGACTGTGAAAGAACGAGATGGAGGAAGGTGGAGGAAGACCATGAAACCAAGGTTGAGCGAGAAAGAGAGAGTCAAGGAATGGAGGAATGCCTAAAATGGGCTGATGGTTCTCCCCCGATTCTGGAAACAATTAGACGGTGCAAACTGGGTCTCTGCATAGAACCGGAGCAGCAGACGCACGGAGACCTACATCATGCTCTCGTTAGTCTACGATCTAGCGTGGCCCTGTCTCCAAAACCTACTAAAGCACATTTGGGTGCCAAAATCCAAACCCCTGCCTCATGGTGAATGAATAATAAGGCAGGAATTCATCTGTTGAATTCATCTGTTGAATCAGCTGTGACAAAAAAAGTCTACATTTATCTACGTGACACACGGCAGACCAATAGCGGAGTCTTTTGTAACAGAGCCGGATCTGAAACAGCTGTAAGGGGCGATACCTCCTTCCGCATCTCTGTCAGGTCTTGTATCCTAGCCAAGCGCCACTGCCGGAGGATATATGGGGCCTCCGGATTGACTGGCAGCCACAGAAAGAGGGACGAGGCCTTAAAAAGGCGGTCTGATAGAAGCCCTCCAAACCACTGTGACAGAAAGGCCGGGTGGATGTACTCGGAAAAACAGCTGAGTTAAAATAAACCCGGCCTTAGCGATGGTGCCACACACACCATTACACAGAGACTTGCTACGTACATGGTTGACTGAAAGCATGCTGTGCGCTAATAAGCTTTAAAAATGCCCAACCAATGATGAGATTTGACATTTATTTCCCTCTCTTCCTTTCCATCTGCTAAGAAAAAGGATGAATGGACTCCAGTTCTGAGCCTCAGACAAATGCCCAAACACTGCACTATCCGTCACCCTCTGGTTTTAATGACTAAGTCAACACCTCTCTGGTGACAGAATGCTGATAAACAGTCCTGAAAACCTCACCAGAGTGTCCCGCTTCATCATCTGTGATCATGTTAGTAGTATAGTCAAAAAATGTGTATGGTGGGTTCATGGATGGTCACAGTTAGCCCAATGCTAGATAGCATAGCGCTATCACCCGTTTTGTCGTAGCTGGTGATGTTTTCTGTCAACTGGGTGTTGTCATAATTGTTTGGCTTGCATTGTGTTGCCGTTTCATTTTTTTAAATAAAGAAGTCCTGTGGTAGACTGAGATCATAAATAATGCAACAATAACAGAAACAAATATCATGCCCAGGTGACAGATTTACAATAGGGGAATTTTCCACTCAAAGCACCATTTGTCTCGTCTTGCTTTGGACACACACGATGGATGGAAGTGGGTTCCTGTTTACCCATCATGCCTTGCATGACGTCTTGGAAAAATGATCTTTTTAACAGCTCTTCAATATCACATATGTTGATTCATTAATCAAATAGATTTTAATCACATATATTACTATTTGCTGGAAAGCCCCTAATTAGGATAATTCAAAGCCATTACAATATTGTGGTTGTTCTTTCACAAAATCACTGTGAAAAGTGGCTTTAGAAGTCGATGTAGAGAAATTGTTTGCTATTTTTCCATATTATTGAACATAAGCCCAGTCTGTAATCTACTCTCTAAATATATACTGTACATATACTGTTATATATACTGTAGTTGATTTTGCTCATCCCCAGGTTCCTAATAAGAACACTGTTCAGTGTGTCCTCATACAAAAAGCTCAATTAGGACTCCTGGGACCCTCTACTGACCCACTAATACCAATAGATTGGGGGTGTTGACCACAAAGACCCTTGTTCTCTTGCTGTTTGCAAAATTGATCACCTCAGCAACAAACATAACCTCCTTGAACCTCACACTCCAGCTCCTGCCTAAAGACTTCGCAAGAGGTTCACTGAGGAATCTGTCCATCTGCTCTCTTTCATTATGTCTCCTCTAAAAGAAGCTGTCTTCACCAGATGCTGCGGTGTGTTGCATTTCTACTCCTACCTGGCACTCTCATAGCTCGAGAACCCCTCCTCAAAAAGACCAGGGGGAAAGAGAAGTCAGACCCCTCAATAATGACCGCCCTCCTTCACATTCTCCCTCTCTCATTTATCACCTATCAGCTCATCGGGTGCCATTTGATACCCACACTGAGAGGCAGGAGACTGGATCAATGCTGTCAGTCAGGCGGTCCATCAGAGACGAGCCACTGGCTCCTTCCTCAAAGACTCCGGAGGCCCGGCGGCACAGGAAGCCCCTGACGCGGCCTCGAAGCCCAGCTCGGAACAGCTCGCTCCGGGTGGGGGAGGATCTGCGGATCACGGGCCTCTCTCACAGTAGCCGGGCCCTGGCGCACATCCTTTCCCGTGGCTGAGAGTTTTATTGGGCTATCCTCTTTCAGTCTCACTGCGCTACGCGTCCATGAGTGTTAAGGGGATAAAGATAAGGAGGGACTGCAAAGCTTCAAACCTGCGAGACACTGACAAGGCCGGTGGGCCTGCCGTCGTAAAGTGCTTTTCAAGAAAGAGACAAATCACCTCCACGGCATGCAAAAAAAAAAAAAAAAAAAATACTACCATGAAAGAATAATGACTGTCAAATGAAGGGTAAGAGGGCGAAGACACGCACGCATACCTACCTAAAGAACAGAGACAGAAACATATGTAATCCGAGCGCGGAGAGCAGATCCGGATGGCAGATTAAGAGCAGGCGAGTTGGTCTGTCTTTCCATACTGTCATTTCATAAGCGACTGACCGCACTACCTCCATCCACAACTCTCAATATATCTCGTTAGACCCTTGCGTATGCACATACACACACACACACACACACACCACAGTCTTATAATTCCATCATTTGCTCAAGCATTACAGAATAATCCTTTGGTTTGCCCCCATCACACACACACAAAAATTACACACACACACACGCAAACCTCTAAGACCACCTTAAGACGTAGTAAAATGTCAGTTTCTGTCAGTTTTACACTTTACAATATATGTATTTGTTCTGTCAATAGATTATTAGTATTTAATGCACCAGTAATACTAGTTTACTAGTAAAATATTAAGTAAAAAAAATTTAATTTGATAAAAAATTACGTAACACACATACATTTATATATTTGATTACCAAAAATGTCCTACAATGACTTTTTCTCTCTCGCATGGTACATAATTACAACAGCACTCATGTTTTAAGAGATGCAAGATTTATGCATGTCAGGGCTCTGTTGCTGTAGCTTTTTATGAACTTAGTGCCTAGTCACCTATTTACGTAGGTTTTTATATAAATGCCATTGGATTTATACCGGGGGGGGTGGGGGGGGGGGGGGGTTTATGACTGTTGACTTACATGCCAAAGCTCTCACTCAGTCAATGCCTAATAGAATAAGCAGGTCTTTAATAGCACAGGGTGGGGGGAAAGAGGACAAAAAGCCAGGGCAGGTTACTGTTGACTCTGGAAAAAAACAGGGAATTTTTACACCAAGTAACTCCCAGTGTCACCGTCATAGCGCCATTTAAACAGACCATGAAGGCTGCAGTCTAGGGACAGCATTCCATTCATTGTGTGTTTGTGCGTGTGTGTATATCCACAGCCGTAATGAGCAAAAAAGACTTGAAACTGCCAAGAAGAAATTAGCCTCTGGAAAAGGGAAGTAAAGCTGTCGTGTGGGTTGCAGTTTCACTCCAGGAGGTGGGAGGAGTGGCCATGGGGGTCGTCACCCTGAAGGTGAGGGGTGTTGGGGTGAAAGAAGGTCCTGACCTCTTCAAACTGAGGTTGAGGGGCATCATTAACTGGGTGTGTAGAAGAGAAAGCAGAGGAAGGGGTGAACATGTAGCAAAGCTCCAGAACATCTACCCCACTGTGAGGGCAAACCAGACGAGTTAATGACTTAAAGCCAGATCTGAACATAACAAGTGGGAGCTCAGAAAATCATGAACGGAAGATTTAAATCAACACTATAAATGTGTCACTTTTAAGTTCAACCTTACGATGCAAGAAAGACCTTTGACTTGAGTCTGTTTCTTTAATGGCATCCTTCATCTGAGGTCTTAAAAAGCTTTCTGCTATTTGTGTTATTTTTGTTGTTTGACCAACTTCTCTGTCCTTTGCCTGAATAGCCAAGCAACTGCCATTATGACAAACGGGAATGCTAACAGATAACTTTCTCCAGGTATATATTTGACTTGGAGCAGTTTTGTTGAATGGAGATCACCATGGCTTCATGTTCACAAACAGCCCAGTTTTGTTGAAGGGAGATCACCATGGCCTCATGTTCAAAAACAGTCCTAACTTTTAAGATAGCTCACTCATCTTGCTGTCAGTGCTCCACAAGAGACCAAAAAGAGTTTTGAGAACAGCTGTGGATGGAGAGATCTAAGGAGAACCACATCCTGAGGTCAAAGGGTTTCCCCTGTGTAGCACTCAACACCAGAAGACTTACGCCGCTATGCATGTAAAGGCAGAGGGCAGAGGAAACCGAGAGTCTGAGAATGGAGTTCTTGGTGGGTTCAAGGGTGCAGAGTTGGTAGAGATGGCTCTAACAGACTGAAATGTATGAAATACTCTGCTATCACACCAGGTCCTCAGAGACAGGAATGATTTAAGTGTGGAGGAAGTGTGTCAACAGCTCAGTGGTTCAAAGAGAAAATGACACACACTTTCACATAGACCCAGGCGGTACAAACAAAACCTTATTTTCTACTTTAAATATAAAACACTAAAAAATAAAACACTTAAAGAAAATCTGTGACGCATCAAAACTAAATTGTTTACACTATAATATGAATTAAAATGTGGCATCTCTACACTTTTCATATTTGTGTTATTCACACGTGTACTTGTGTCCTGGTTTGGTAAGATATCTCTAAACATATGCGTCTTATGTTCACCTGTAACACCACTTTTAAGTGTGAACCACACATGGCAGGCTTCCCTTTTTATTGACTGATAATAGAGGCAGTTCTAGGCCCTCTATTTTAGGCTTAATTGGAGAGCTAGGTAAACGGAAACAGACTGAACCAAGGGTTAGGTGGGGGATGAGACAAAGAAGAAGCAGCAGCAAGAGAAGGAAGAAATACAAGGAGAGAGAGCAACGATGCAGTTTCCACGCGTCCGGTCTCCAGCACTCATTCCGTCCACGGCTGGTTAAGTGCTAAATGAACTGAGAGATTTAAGGTGGTTGTTGGACAGCTTAGGCAGGGTGCAGAATCTGAGCCTGCTCTTTCCTATCAGCCTTAAATCAGACCAGCAGCGTCCGCAGGGGGGCCAGAGGGCTCAACCTGCTCCAGGCCCCCCATCCACAGCTCTGGAAAGCATTAAGGCCTACTGACATGCCGCAGGGAGTTTATTAGCAGTATGAAGCTAACATTTAGCGGGCGGAGATTAGGACACAACATGTCTAAGAAACCCTAGTAAAAACAAGAACAATCTGGAAGTGAACACATCAACACGTTTCCAGTGATAAATCCAAGGGAAATATCGCATAACAAATGCAGCACCAGTTCCAGATGCATTGTTTTTCCAGATGAGCATGATTAACAATCTCCCCGCAATAACCATTTCTTTCAGTCTTTCATTGGAGTGAGAAATGCTCAGACAATTGCTTTATCAGTTAGAAGACACTCTAAAGTCTTGAGGATTTTCCACGGCTCATGGTCATGGACCATTACTAAGTAATATTACGAGCACTTTCCCCTCCTAACCTGGAGAGGGAAGCCGATGGGCGCAACGCCCAGGGTAGGGCTCCCACGTCCGCCCGTTAACACATCCAGAAATGGCGCCCTGGACCAGGGGGCCAAAACGTTCCGACCACATAATCCCCACCACAATGAGCCTCGAACTTTACTATTTCAGCAGCTTGCGCAGAAACTGTGGCCATGCTGGGTTCAGCGGGTTTGAGGAGGGAGGAGTCGTGCGATTATTTGTTTTGATAGGATTGTTCACAGTCATTTGGTAATTCTGAGGTCAACAACAGAAATCCATACTTTTATCAGCGCCAGCACTCACCAATTAATGACAGCCTAAAATCAATTTCAAGACTTTGAGGGGAGAACTAATGTAATGGTGGGACGAAAACAAAAGATTTTTTTTTATCATTCAGCATTCACTAGAAATGCTGTGGTTCGATTGACATCTTTAGACTATTTTCCTAGTTTACCCTCTGACATAGACCAGGCAAGCAGAACCCAGCAGGCCAGTACGTCCTTGGGTTGCCTAGTTCCAAGAGGGAAACCAGAAACATGGATGCGCAATTAAAATGTATTTTTCTTGAGTGATGCATCCTAGGAGACCAGGCCAAGACGTGTGGTTTGCTGAGGCCTTAAAAAGCAGGACAGTCAGGCAGTGAAGCAAGACTGGGCAAACAAAACTGCCCAAAAAAGCAACGTTATGCCTGAGAGAGAGAGGGAGAAGAGAGGGAACATTAAGAATGAGGGCAAGAGGGTGAGAGAGTACATCAAAAGTGGCACCTTCATATCTTCAAAACTGAGCAAAAGTTGCGCCACAAGGCAGACAGAATTCAAATTGCAGGACTATTTATAGCTGGGCTGGAAATCGTGAGAAACGGAACATGTTGAGATAACTTCTGACATGACTAGTGAACTTAACCTCCCCAAACACGTACCATCTCCAACCGAGCCAGCTCAGAATTCCTCTCAGGAAAATACATATATTGACATACTCCGTGAAAAACAGAGGTGGCGGGGGAAGTCATCGCCTATCCGGTTGAGGCTAAGCAGAATCTCTCTCAGGATCCAGCGGAGAATGTTCAGCCAAAAGCCTTGACAGAGGAGAGATTCAACACACTCCTATATGAGCTCTTATAGGTGAGCTCATCCTTCATGACATCATCTCAACGCTTAGATGCTGCCATCTAAACTCTCATCCGATTGGCCGATTCAAATGTAGCCGCTGCAGAACTACAGCCATTCATCTCATCTTCAAGGGCAGTCATCGGTCTCTCATCAAGCCGAGTGAGAGGCTCCGATTACGGGGTCAGATAAAACCCGCTGCATACGTGCTGCTGGGACCAACTGGTTGAAATCTGTCGCACGCTTGATTGGCTAAGAGTCATTTCACTCTACTGGCCTCTCCAGAGACTCTGTGAGCCACGACCATCCGTCAAACGACCTCTGACCCCTTGTAAGGAGCTAGGGTATGTTTCCAATGACACCCTATTTCCTCATTTCCTATGGCATGCTCTTACTCAGACAAACGGAGAAGCGATTCCACTCGGAGAGTGACTGATTGAGCCATTTGGGGTACAGTAACTCTCTTCTGTTCCAGGGATGTAGATCTCAGTTTCATGGTACAGGAAGTAGGGCAGCATGGTTCAGGGGTTCCGCAGAAACCCCAAGTTTGCGCTCTGCCAAGCGAAGTCCCCCAGACTGAGTGAGGGCCCCACCACTGTCTACCCTCCTGTCTGCACCAGGCGTATGGAGCCAGAGGCCAGTTTTATATTGAAATCATATGGAGGTGGGAAGGTTTCAACAACGACCCCCTGCAACTTTCCTCGCTGCCACATGTTTCCCATTTTAATCTAATTATAAATATTTGGACTGGAGTCAGTTGGAACTGACAGAAAGAAAAAAGTCAAGCTGGAATAAACAATGCAAGTACAAAAGGCAAATAAGAAAGCAAACATGCATTTTGGGTTCATATTAATGACTAAAACAGAGCTGTTGAAATTTTCCTCCTCTGACCACTGAGCCATTTTTGAGCCGAAAAAAAAAAAAAAAAAAAAAAAAAAAAAAAAAAAAAAAAAAAAAAAAAAAAATTCCAAGTCAGCAACGAAGTCTCTGTTCTCTCATTGAGGGGCGGGACCATTTTAATAATGTGGGCAAATGGTGGGTGGTTGCGCTCATGGGACGGGTTCAGAAGAGGTTACACCTTAGTTGCTCCAGCGGGACGGGTACCCACTGACCCCTGGAATATGTGAGTGATTGCCAAAACTCTGTTTCATAGTTTTCCATGGAATTGCACCGTCCAAACGGTTAGTAATGTCTAAGGTCGTCAAATAGAGGTGACAACAATGGAGTCTTCATTACTTTTCTGCTCCACATGCTAACACCCGCTCTGGCATCATATCGTACATGAGTCACTTTGAAAACGACCTTTGTGACAAAAGAAAGAGAGAGAGATGTGAAAATTAGGGAGGCAGATGTACCCCGGGGGAAAATGTGGTGGATTGACCTGTTTTGGAAGGATGGAAACAACTTTCTCGCTAACAAGGACGTCTACCATCAGGGTCTGGGCCTTCCAGTTGCACAGAAAATGAAATGGTACAGTCAAGTTTGTGGTGGACATCACACTTTCCTCACTTCCTGCAGATGTCTAGGCTAAAACTGAGAAACAAACTTTTTCAAAAGCAATTCAAACAGACAAGAGAACAAACAGATAAGACGGCGAGTTACTCCAAAGGGTTTGATGCTCTGTCAGTCCTTTTGACATTTGTAGCTTGACATTTACCTGAAGGCAGAGCTTACAAATATTCTGCTGGCATGTAACAGGAAGAGTTCTGAAAGTTTCAAGCTCCCTCACTCTCGGGGGTTAATTTCCAGAACTACAGAGCTCTGGAAAAACCACACGCATCTTCACACAATGACACTGGAATGATGGAAGAGGACAACAAAAGCAGACATGCATCAATTATCAATGAAAAAAGCAGCCGGTCGGAAAATGCGAACCCCTAAAGAACAACAACACAAAACAGAGTCAAGGGCCAGAGAGCATCTGTAAATACACCTAGCGATGCACCACACAGTCAGAATAAAACGGACTGCATTTCATCATAGCCGACAGCGATTTCAGGGTTGCGGTGGGTTATCGTGCCAAACGGCGAGCAATTAAATAGGCCTCGACCACCCACATTTCAACATGAAGGAGATCAGAGTCATGTTGAGATTATTACCCTCTAATCATGCGCTTGTACGTACGACTGCAGTTCCCCCTACCTTGCCCTGAGAACACGGTTCGGAGAACACGGCTGCCCTTTATGTGAGCCTTAATACATTCAGGGGCCTGAGGGTCTTGATCTGCCCTGCTAAATGCCATTACAAGTTTTACATGGTCATATGATACACAAAGAGTGACTTTAATGTTACGGTTACATGTACGGTTTGGCACAGTGGGTGTAGTGGACGATCTGAATTCTTTCTCAAAATGTTCTGGGCCGAACAGCTTAGGGGTTCATATAATAAGAACTGCGAGCGAAGCAAAAACATTAGCGAAAGGGGCCCATTAGTTGCCTGAAATAGGACACAGTGTATGTGGGCAGCTGTTCGGATTAAAAACCTCCCTTCACACTGCTGAGACACTCAGCTCACAGCTCACACAATTCCACTCTGTTCTCCAGCGCTCTGCTACGCCTAATTGCACTCGCAGTATATGCGCTTTAACGCATGCGACTGTTCATGCAATGGACATGTGTTATCTGCGGGCTGCATCGACGGGGAGCAACCTGCAAATTAATTACAGTCAAAATGCCACATGGCATTTAGCATCACCATGGGCATAGAGCAACGGCTCTGATGGGAGAGCGCGAACGGTTGCGCATGTGTCCTATGGATTGAACATGTGCAGCTCATATGTATTCTATGGTCTATCTGTTTCCTCAAAAACATCCATCAAAACTGTCAGTGTGGAGGCAAATATGAGAATGTTGTTGTTTTTTTGGAGGGAAAAGACAGGAAAGCAGTCAAAAGGCAGACGGGTCGATTTGTTCCCTGGCTGTGTGTAAAATAATAAAAGTGGAGGGAAGAATTCAACTGTCTGCGTGACAGAAATCCTGAATAGATGTTCAACAAGGGGCGGGAAAGGATACGGCAATTCAATAGCTGCTTAAGACATTTATCGAAATCAATTTAAAAGTCTTAAGCTACACTGATTTAATCATAAAAGCACTATGTAAAGCAGTGGTTCTTAGCTGGTTTTGCTTCAGGACCCAGATAGGACCAAAACTGTTTATCATTCAAAGCTAAAATGTCCTTAAAAATTGGAACATTTAAATTTTTAAGGACATTTTAGCTTTGAATGTTTAACTGCACTGGCCTGACAATTTGTAAAAAGAACATGCAATAGATATGAAAAATATGTAAATGTGTATAAAAATTAATTTATAATTAATTTAATAATCAATAATAAAAAAAAGGTAATAATATACATTTAAAAATAAAGCCCAGGACCAAATGAGAACAGACCTGTGACCAATTTTTAAGGTGAAAAAGGCTGATTTAAAACTGTGTGGGTGGGGGAAAAAAAAAAAAAGGAAAAGAAAAAAAGTCTCACATTTGTCACCACACTCTGACAGCTTGTTCTGTGTATAATATCCGCAAGTCATATTTGAACATTTTTGGAAAAAAAAAAAAAAAAAATGTCAATATACATATCAAAATGAGGCAGACAAAAAACAGACATTGAAAGAAAAATCATAAAACATGAGAACAATAGGAGAGGGAAATAAATGAAAGGATGAACTGGAAAGTGAAGAAAAAAAGCACACTTAAAGACAGTTAACACAATGAAATACAGAAGAAGAGCATCATTCCCCATTTATACATTTCTCACCCTTCTGAACAAAATGGCTGGGAGAGGGCACATGATTGACTATGCCCAAATGCCCTCCTCATCGTCCTATTGGTGGAAAATGTGTGCAGGTTTAATCCAAGGCAGCATGGGATTAAAGAAAGAAGTTATTAGTGGGTGAGAGCAGGTCATTTATTGCACTGAAAATGCATGCCCTTTGTCAAACACTCAGCAGGATCAGCATTGAGTCTACTCTATTTGCCATGAAAAAATGTCATCTATAAGATTGAGACAGCATTTTGCCATGAATTTCTCCATCTCTCAACAGAGGGTTAAGGGTGATTAGTTAGCCATTGAACCAAAGTGAAACAGAGCATTAAATGCAACTGGTTTCGCCCAAAAAAAGGGAGGCTATGCTGCAACAGGAATCGAAACCATAGCAGTATGAGCTCGAAATGAGTAACACACGTGGCCTCTACCCCATCTGTCCTGGATGGCTGTGGAAAATACCTGCAATGAGTGCTGTCTGAGGTCCCTGTCGGTCCCAGCTCTGCAGTCGGCATGTTTAGGTGATAACAGTGCGATCGGGGAGGTTTGGAATGGGCTCAGGTGTTGATGTGTGAGGGTGTTCTTATTTGAGTTGGAAATATGTAAGTGAGAAATGAAGATCACAGGAAAATGTGAGCTAAGTGTTTTCTTGGCAATCGGGAAAGACAATGAAAAGAGTTTGTGATGGGGGAGAGACCCTGGGATAGCTTTATAGCAGATTTCTGTGTGTGCGTGGGAGATTGAGTGTGTATATGTGTGTAGACGGAGTTCCAGTTGTCTCCGACAGCACACACACACGTGGTTGGGAATACCGGGTTGTGTTGTGATGTGTTGAGGCCTGGGCGGAGTGTTGTTGATTGATGGGTTTCTTTCAGCATGTGAATTAGGATGTAGCACTTGAACTAGATTACTCCAGGAGTCCACGGACAGGTATGACACACTGCGTTTAGCGCATCAAGTCATGTCATAACAACCAGTAGGATTTGTGCTTCCTGGGAGAGCTGGGACTGAAGAATGCAACAGGCTGTCCTTTCTCTTTGAATTTCACTCTCTATTCATCCTTTATCATGTCAATTCTTTCCTCTTTTTCTCCTTATGAACTAATTCCTGTTGGACAGCCATCCAGAGGAGAGAGGCTTAAGGTGAAGGAATTCAACGTTTAAAAGCAACAAAGAACAAAGCCAGTTAAATCTTCCAGAATCATCCTGTATGCCTGAACTATTCCAAGAAAAACACTCAGGGATGTGTGAGTGTGGGCGCACATTCATGAACAAGAAAACGTGAGCTTTTTTTTTTTGGGTGACCCAATATGAAATAATACACAAATTGGAGCTGAGGATGCTGTGCCTTATTGAATATGAAATATGCAATTTCCTGTTGTTTTTGTTTGGTTATAATTGCCTTTTTATAAATCACTATAGGGGGAAATCAGATATCAGTGAGTGAGTGAGTGAGTGAGTGAATGAGAGAGAGAGAGAGAGAGAGAGAGAGAGAGAGAGAGAGAGAGAGAGAGAGAGAGAGAGAGAGAGAGAGAGAGAGAGAGAGAGAGAGAGAGAGAGAGAGAGAGAGAGAGAGAGAGAGAGAGAGAGAGAGAGAGAGAGAGAGAGAGAGAGAGAGAGAGAGAGACACTTTGACTTTGCAAGCCACGTGAATTACCAAAAATGAATACATTATTTAACATACATAATACATGTAGAAAAAAAATCCATCACAGTCAATTCCACAAATCCATACAGTCAATTTACTCTCCATACATTTTATTAACCTGTTTTATGGTTATGTGAAATGTAGGTCCAATCACTTGCATGTCTCATCAGGCTACAAAAGTTTAGGTATAATTCATATTCTTAGCACAAATGGCATGGGGCCAGTTATGCACCGAATTTGAACACTTGGGGGTTTGCTTTAATCACTAACCCCAAGTATGATCAATACTAAAAGTGACACTTACCTAAGTAAACTCCATTAAAGTAATAAATGAAAAAGAAAGAAAGTGGTTCTCTAAGGTGCACTCAAAAAATAAACACTCTGATTGGCTCACCTGATCTGGAGAAGGTTTGTGATTGGTCTGGTCAGAATTGGAGGCCTTGAGGTGGTCATCCTCATAGTTATCAGCCATTAATTTCATGCGGTTCTGCGTCTGTAAAAGATACAGCTCATTGTTAACTACTGCCAAAACACACACGTACAGACACATACTTTTTCCCCATCATTGTGAAATGAGCCCGGCCTGACTCTAAGCCTGGTAGTCTTGGGGCTTGAGTTATCAAATCTCCATCTCAGCTCATGCTGTTAAGAGTGGAAATTTTATCTGTATGAATTCAATTACAAGCATTATAAGAAGTGATTCTGATATTCGTTTTGATAGACAGAGTATTACTTCGAGCCCTACAGCGAGAAGGGGATCACAGAGTATTCACGCAAGTTTCAGCTGGAATGGATTTGAGTGAGGAGGGAGAAAGCGAGCGACGGAGATCTTTTAAACCCAGAGGAGAAGGGTGTGAAAAAGCAATAACAGAGACAGTGAGAGAAGAGCCGAGATGTAGAGAATAGAGAACAAAACACCAGCTTCTCTCATATATAAACACCTACAGTACGCAAACTCACCTCCCTGCTTGATACAGGAGAGATTCAAGCCTCCACATGCTCAAACCAAGTACAGTTTTAACAAGCGCCCCAAGGTTTCCATGTCTGCTCACCTCTTAAGGTGATGATACACGGGGCAAGTTTTTGAGCAATGTTGTCGAGCGATGTTGCTTGGGCACAAATTGGCAACAAATTTCTATCTGGATCGAAATTTGTTGCCCATTCTCAATGGGAAAGTGCCTAAGCAACATCGCTCGGCAACACTGCTCAAAAACTTGCCCCGTGTATCATCACCTTTAGATTAGAAATGCACTAAATTGTTGGAGACGAGCCTGAGCGTACAAGCTCTGGCACATTGAGCTGGGGTACTCATGTGGGCGGCATGAGTTTGAATCCTGCATGCAACATTAACAGATACCCACGCCCACAAAAAATGCCTCAAAGTTTGTATTTCTCTCTTTTTCTTTTACTTTACAATTGACCAATTATAACGTTCACCAAAAATTAAAACGCGTGCATCATTTACCCTCTGCTCTAGCTTTGAAATTTCATCATCTTCTCACAATCGAATATATGCAATGTCAAATGAAATATGGGGACAGATGGCAAGATTTTCAGCCACTTTTTGGACTCTTACTTCCATAATCTACCATACACTTGGCTTCAAAACACTTGGAATTTAGCAAGCAAGTTAAACTACGTGTATGGTGCTTTTTTCTTTTTCTTTTTTTTTGGAGTTGACAGCGGTACAAAGCTCCAGTTCAGAGTTGTTGTTTTTTTTAAAACTTTGCTATGCAGTTGCTAGGGTATTCAGAATGATTTGTAACACATTGCTATGTGGTTGCCAAGGTGTTAGAAATGATCACAATAAGGGCAGCCACCTAATAGTCAACTAAATGTTAGTCGACAAGAAGAAGCTTAGTCAAACAAAATTTTATTAGTCGGTTAGTCGCAGAAAAAAAAAAAAAAAGCCACAGGAAGTGGCGAAGTCATGTAGTCCGTGAGGGACAGATTGTTAACAGTGTATCCATGTGGTAATTACAGTACACTGGGCAGGAAATCCAAACGTTCGCCTATCACCATCAACCTCAAATATGGCTTATCATTTGAAACATGTAGCAGCAACTTTACATGGCTGCTTGCTCTAATGTTAACCTAGATAAATGTGCGCTATTATTAGGCGCATATGCAAGTGTTTGCGTGGAGTGTGGAAGATAAAGTATAGCGTGCTTACTGCAAGACATGGAGGCGCCGGAGCGATCACTTGCATTTTTTCCTGATAACAGCAGAAACCACTTAAAATACAGTACTCTGTCACTTTTGGTCATACAGATAAGAGTATTATATCATTCAAAACTGTAAAGGGTTATGTGAAGGGTTATGTACTTTTATTTCTCACCGACATGTGAAATATATCTATAGAAAGCTTGAAATGTCTAGTTTTGAACAAACCAATTCAAATCAAAAACAAATACTCATCATTTAAATCATTTAAATGTCTCCTTGCTATTTTTTACGACACATTCATAAGCATTACTTTTGCCGATGTGCTGCGGCAAGCTTTATGTATGCGCACATATTATGCCTACATATAAAGGTTCATTATAGTTTTGTATTTCCCCCCACCCCAGAATATATTTAAGTAGTTAAATTAATATAAACGTTAAATGAACGACTACTAGTCGACTAGAAAAATCTTTAGTCAGTATAGTCAGCCTTAGTCACAATATTGCTTCCATTGTATGCATAAGAGCAGCGTAAACATTTTTAAAAAATTTATTGGTGTTTTACATTAGAAATAAACATTTGGAACAATGTGAGGATAAGTAAAACATGACATAAATGTAATTTCTGGGTGAACTACACCCAAATTGAGTTGGGGTTAATGTAGAAAATTCTTATAGGGCATCATCCCCAGTTTTCGTTAGATAAAGATAATTTGAAATGACAGGAATGGCAGGAACAAGGAAAAACGCACATGATTACTTTTGGCAAGCCGACCATCACAACTGACTCCACCACCACACGCCAACGAGAATATGCGATGAAATGTATCAATAAGACATTACTTTCGAATGAGAGTGGACCCACACCCTGCCCTTCCGGATTCTTCGGCTTGTTTCCCGGCTGCTCCCTGACCAGAATGTGATGGTTGGGCTCCTTCTGTTTGGTTTTCTCACCCTCTTCCCTCCACCTCCCGGACCCCCAGTTTTTCTCTCCCATCCTCCTCCTCTGTTACAGTAATAAACAAAGTTAACCAACCACAGGGCAGCTGTGAGTGAACGTCTGGGTTAGAATTATGTCAACGCAAGTGGCCTGGGTGAGAGTTAGTGTCTTATAAGGGATGGTTCACCCCAAAATGAAAATTGTGTCATCATTTATTCACCCTCATGTCATTCCAAACCTGTATGACTTTATGTGGAACAAAAAAAGATGATATATTTAAAAAAAAATTTTTTTTGGTCCATACAATTATAGTCTAAGGGGTCTAATGTTATTTTGGAACCCACTGACTAATTAAATGAACAAAAAAACAATTGAAACATTCTTTAAAATACCTTCTTAGGTTTGTGAACGCACCGAAAACAGACATCAACATTATACCCACAAGGCACGATGCGTCTGGTTGCCTCGATTTCTTGTGTAGGCACGACTCGTTCTATACCTGTTAACAAGCCACTTAGTCAGAGGTTAAATAAAAATGTTGAACAAACAACCTCTAAGCAGCTCTCAGACACTCTGTACTCAACAACCTCTCAGTTTTTCGCAGAAGGCAGCAGTCTACATGGAGGAGAAGGCCGGAGGCTGAGACGCAGAGAGGGGAAGCCATTATAGCCCCTGGAAAAAAAACGCAACATTTTAGATCAACTGTCACTACCTCACGAGGAGGAAAATACCCCATTTGAGACAATTTGTTCCACATGCTCAGCGGGTTAGTGCGAAGGATTCGGAGCGAGGGTTCGGAAAGTCAGGCTTAAGCTCTCCGGCTTGTAGCATGTAAATCCTGGTACAGACCAACATACAAGCAAAGAAATTATCAAGATAGAGAGAGGAAAATGATTCAGCCCACTCCACTAACATTAGGAGTACACTGCTTTCCCAGCGTGAACATGCATCGTTCATTTCCTCTCCTGAAAAATCGGAAAAAAAGAAACGTGTACTAAAACAAACAAACAAAACAAAACAAAAAACAACAACAACAACAACAAAAAAAAAAAAAAACAGTAAAAACAAACAGTTTGCCTTAAAGCTGTAAGATTTCAGGGTTTGGGGCCACAGAGCACCTACAGATGACTCTTGCCACTGGAGAGAGAGAAACTCATTTGCAAAGCAAAAGAGAGAACTAGAGAAATGGGGAGGAGGTATTTGCTTATTTGCCGGCTCACGAGTGAAGTGGTTTTCGATACCGACCGAGTTTAGTGGGGCGCAGGGACTCATAAAATGTTTATTGAACTGCACTGGGGAAATCTTTGCTCATAGGTCTGTACAATCGAACAAGTGTGTGTATATGTGCACTGGGGCACAATCTTGTTTCTGACATTGTGACTGACTCAAGTGTAAAAGAACAGTTCACCTAAAACATTTACTCACCCTCATGACATTTTAAACCTGCATGATTTACTTTCTTCTGCAGAATGCAAAAAGGGTATTCTGATGAATGTTTGTCCATACACTGAAAGTCAATGGGTTCAGTGTCATGCAGATATGACACCCCAACTGTGGCCAACTATGACTTTCAATTTTAGTCATTTTCTCATACAAAGTCATTTCATTATTTTAGGAGACTTGTAGTTAACGAGTCTGTTTTATGCTTGAAAGCAGTAAGGAAATTCTTCAAAACATCTACTTTTGGGTTAAGCAGTAAGAAAGAAAGTGTATCATTTTTCATTCAGTCAAACTGAGAAACCTTTCCAGGGTTAATAAAATGATATATGAGGCAATACTGCAAATCTGCCATAATTTTCCTAAAACATGCCAGAGTTACTTAAACATCACTATACAGAGTTCCCTCCACCTCCCCCTAAGGCTGACCCCCTCTAATTCACTGAGAATGAAAACACAGAGATGATTTTCAAAAACGTTCAAGCTCACGTCTTTGTTTTGAAAACAGGTGAGGGGTGTTATACAGTTGCCACTCTCCAAGCGGAAGAGGCCCTCCGCCAGGAGATAAACTCACTCCGGAGGGGAGAACTAGAGAGAAGAGACAAATTGCTACAAATGTCCATGTGTGCCCTTCGACCCTTGTCCATGATCTAGCCAATGACATCATGTACCCTACATTAGTAGGAGCCACTAAACCTCCTGGATTTACTTTGGCAGAACATCCAATCTTCACACAATTCGCAGACGTTCCTTCAAAAACATGGACAATGGAAGGCAAGGAGGGAGGAATCTCAGAGATGTCGAGGGGGTCCACAGGGAGGTGTTTGTGTATGTACGTGAGGAAAGAGGGAGGTGTGGGTGAGCGTTCGTGGAAACCGGATCTCCTCAAAGGGCCAGAGGGGTTCTGAAGAGCCGATCCCAGATGGCTACGGAACAGGGAGGCACACTCCTAACTTAACAGCTCATATGTGAGCCATAAAGCAAAGAAGAAAGAAAAGGTGGCTGGAAGAGAGGAGAGATGTTGGTGGAGAAAGTGGGATCGAGTTGAACTGGAATGGAAGAGACTGGGCATGGGGAGAAAGGGGAGGTTGGGAAGGAATATAAAATGGGAGAACGAAATGTTCAAGCTAGCAGGCTAACAAGCACACGGATAAGCGAGACCCTGTTAAGGAGCCCTCCCTAATTGTAGGAGCCCCTTACATCCATGTGTAATAAAATTTACCATGAAACCAGATCCCTGTCTGAGTGGCTTATGGCAAGGGAACGCTTGTGCGTTTGTGTGTGTGTGTTGGGGGTTCAGGAATCCAGCACATGGGGCTCTGCTTCTCTGCTTTCCCCCTTGTTCCAGGACCTCACTTTCCTCAAAATTCCTTCAGCTACAGGCAGTGATATGGACTTGATAAAGCAGAGCGGATGGGGGACGCACACTGAGCCCCGTTGCTTGAGCTTGAGCACGGTTTACAAAACTGCTCAAGTTACTGCCACCAGAACAAAACATCTAAAAGCACGAAGCTGGAATGCTTCTAAGTGCCACACTTTCCTGTTCTTACTACTTCCCTTATCCGTCTTAGCATTTCCATCTTTTTTTTCCCCTGCATACCTTGATTGCTTGTTTGGATTTTTCCTCTCCTTCTCTCTCACATTCACTTTCTCTCTCTCTCTCTCTCTCTCTCTCTCTCTCTCTCTGCTCTTATGATAATTGTCAGGAATGCTGACCTCAATTCTTTGGTTTCCGTCCCAACTGGAGAGCTCATTTGCTCACTTAATCTAATCATTTTCACAATTATTCTACTTCTCCGCCATTATCATTTCTCTCACCCCTTTCCACCCCCACCCCCCATCCATTCCGACTCAAAAATGCTGACGATCTGCCAAAAAAGGGAGAAAAATTGAAAACTGAAAAAGCGCTGTCTCACGATTCTCAGTCATCGCTCTGAATTCAGTGAGATATCAAAGGCCTTTTTGTCAAGCTCATAATTGGGGTCACGGAAGTGAAATGACATAACGAGAGCCTTTCCTACACCTCCAGAGTGAATTGACCTTTCCACTGCACCCTGTGACCTCTGGAGTTCACAACCTCAATCTACTTCCTCTCCATCCCACCTTTCCATGCCTTGCTGCATTAAGACAAGAAAAACGCATGATACTGTGTGTTCACAGCACAAAAAAATAAAACGCTGGAAAAAAAAAAAAAAAAAAAAAAAAAAAAAAAAAAAATGCTACCCAATCATACTTGCGAGGCTAAAGGCCAAAATGCCCTGACTGAATAAGCATAGACTCACTGCTTGGAAAAGCTGGAAGAGAACTGAGGAGTGTAGGTAGAATTGCCAGATATATGACATCTCCATGTTACAGCTACTTCTGAGCTGAAAATCAAAAGTTTCACACATCAAGGTTTCCTTGGAATCGAAAGCAGTAGCTTAAACCAATAGACAGCTTGGACAGCTCAGTGGGCAGAGCAGCAGACTTTGAATCGGAGAGCCCAGGGTTTTCAATTGCACACATTTAATGTGTGTCAAATTATGCAATCACAATAATTACATAATGACTATATTTAAAAGATTGTGTAATAATTGGGGCAAGTGTTTAGTACTTTAAATCATGTTTTGTCTTTTGAACATGCATGATTCCTAAACTTTTTATTGCAATGAGTTATGATCATAATAAACAGATTAATGCAGACTTAGCTGTGTACGGGAGTGATCATGAGTAAAAGTAAAAGGAACTGAATATGCATAATAAAAATAAATAAAATAATAATTAAAAAAGAAGCTAAATATACATTACATTAAATAAATAAATAACATACATACATATATAGTATACAATTCCTCATTTTTGTCTTTTGATTTTGGGGTGAAATATAGCCGTTTCCACAGCAGGAACTTTCCCCACGAACTAGGGACTTTGGGGTGGTACTCAGTGTGTTTCGATCACAGGAACCAGGGTCTAAATAAAGTTCTGGGTAAAAATTCTCCCGTCAAAAAGTCCCTGCTTGCGAGGTAGTACTTTTTCAAAGTTCAGGAACTTTCGGGGATGGGACTTGGGCGCTGAACATGCTGATTGGTTGAGTTCATGCAGCATTTTATTTCAACCACCATTTTTAAAAGTCTGTTGCGGTGTGTGCAGTAAGAGTTGTTTGCTATTTGAATCAACATTGGAGTTTAAAAATACGACCGATGGACCGACGACGAGGTTCAGGCTTTATTAAGCTTATATGCGGAGGACGAAATCCAGCGGGAACTGGCAAGTCATATGTAGTCTTATGTCACCGGACTAAACTTCACGGTACTTTAGACTGGGATGGAAACGCAGACAGCAATAGGTCTGGGGGAAAAAAGTTCCTGGGACAAATTGTTCCGGGTAATTTCCGTGGAAACACAGATGTGAGAGTCACCTACTGTAGATAGATATAAATGCATGGCATGAATGATGATCTTTTAATGTGCAAGTAAACCAAAGTATCTGTGTGTATGTGTGTTGAATTCAACATGAGCTCTAAAAAGGCCCTCTGTTAACAGCAGGAGTTTTAGGTCCTTTTGTGTTCTCCAAGTCACCTCTAAACTCAGGTGTGTAAGAGACTACACACACACACCCAAACCCACACACAGACCCCTGTTGTAACAATTCCTGGTAATGTAAAAGACATTTGCCACAGGTACACCAAACCTCTTTCCACCTTTATTTTTGTCAAATAAGCATGTCAAATGAAGCTGAAGTCAAACTCACATTCCCAACAGAAGCATCACAGCTCAATGTGTTATAACCCCTGCAATAAACACTAGGCCATGGTTCCCAATAATCTGCATGCCAGTAATGCCTATCCATGAGTTTCCTCTCCAAACAACTAGAACCACCATCCTATTTCCATGCACAAATTTTCCACCTTCTACAAACAAACACCACAAACCAGGTATAAATAACACACATTAAAATATTAGTAGTGAAATGATTATGTATAAGAAGGAAGACTCCATTTGAAATTGATGCTTGATGTAAATATAATAATTTTTTTATGCAAAAATTTACTTTCACTACTATTGTCTAATGGAAATGTAAATACAACAAAACAGTCAACTTCCACTATAAACGCAGAAAAATTCCAATAAAAGGACAGATATGTACAAGATAATGCACTAATATAAGGTTTCCACTGTCAACTACTCAACCTTACTTTGGTTTTGTGCACTTTGATGTTTGATGTTGCTGCACCCTGAACAATGAACAACAGAATAATGCATTTTAGAACCAAAAGAAAGTCACAAATAGTCAAGAAGAAAGAGTTTAGTGCTCTGTCATGGTCTTTTTTCAAACCATTAAAAGTAATTACCAAGTCTCAGAAGTCACTAAAGAGGCCAAGACATCAAAAGCAAAGATAACACAAAAATACAGACCCAGATCCCTGCATGAATAACAGTCGCTGAGATAAGCTCTTTGGACAAGCATGACAGAAAGGATTCTACATGATTGTGAGCTGTAGTGCTTCCAGTTTTAGAGGCATGGGATTAAAATCGAACAGAGCAGATAACTGGGAATTGGGAGGAAACAGAATGGCCTCTCTGTTCTCGGAGCCCAGAGGGAAGCAAACAGGCTTCTTTGCTGAGTTAGAATTAGAAAGCTGGTGTTAGCCACGGCAAGAACAGCACTTTCTCTCTCTCATGCCTTATATACAGTACATAGTAAGAAGTGTAATATGGAAAATGTACAAATACGATATTTGAATATCAAAATATTTGGAGAAAATGTGTGGTTGTGAAACTTGGTGAATCATAAGGAAATCAGGATGCTTAATATGGTGGCAGAAGTCAATTGCGCTATTTACTATAAAACACGACTGCAAAGTAACTGAAAAAGCATGAAAAAAACCAAACTTTTTTTTGCATTACTTAAGCTAAAGAGGCAACGTTTATGATACCATTGTCAAATGTCCTGCAAAGCTATTTAAAATAAAAAATAAAAAATCTGTTTGCTAAGAAAAGTAAAAGCAGTAGCACATCTCTTCTCACAAGTTGCATGAGTTGAGGTATTATTCGTGTCTGTAGCACAAACATGCATAGTTTTTAGGGTTAGTTCACCCAAAATTATAATTTTTGTCATTAATTACTCACCCTCATTTTGTTCCACATCCGTAAGACCTTCTTTCAGATTACTTTTTGTGGAGACTGACAGGGGAGAGACGAATTTGTTGAATAAAGTCTTTATTTTTATCTCGTCGCTTCACAACATTAAGGTTGAACCACTGTAGTCACGCTGACTATTTTAATGATGTCTTTAATACCTTTCTGGACCTTGAATGTGGTAATAATGTTGCTTTCTATGATTAAAAAAAACTCTTGGATTTCATTAAAAATATCTTCATTCGTGGTCCGAAGACGAACGAAGGTCTTGCAGGTTTGAAATGACAAGAGGGTGAGTAATTAATGACAGAAATTTCATTTTTGGGTGAACTAAACCTGTAATACTTAGGGTTTGTTTAAATCAATAGCTGTGAGCAATAGTAATAATGATGCTTGGCTTAGCAAATATCACTAATCACACCAGAAAAACAATGAGTAAAGCTTAAGATTTTATCAAAACAATTATGTGTAACCGGCTAGGAACTGAGGTAAGAAGAGAAGAATCCCAGGTCATCATTCCGACAGGACAGAAGAGCCAGAAAAGGGAAAAAAGGCAAAGAGAGAACCGTCTCCAACCCTCATTAGAGGAACGGAACAGGAACCAGTAAAACAGCAGTTTCTGTGCAGTAGAAAAGCAAAGCGTTACCAACTACCATTAGCGACGTTAAGGCAAAACCCTGTAATAATAAAACTGCCGAGAGTCTTCACAGCTTGCCAAAGGGGCACAGAACGTTCTAAAAAAATTCATTTGTCTGACCGAATAATAACAACATCGTAAAACGTTCTCCACAATCGGAGATGCAGTGGAAAATCTCCATTTCCTCTCCTCCACAACGTCACACGTTGGATGAGCTGGACACCCACAGGCCTTATTCAAACAGCCATTTAGCGGCTTGTGTTTTGAGGTCTCGTGTTCCGAAAACACAGCGACTCTTTTTTCCTAAACGAGCAGCGAGAGTTGCATCAGATCCAAGACAAATCCAGCGTGGATGGGCCCGTGAGCCACGACCTCCATTCGCACGGCCCCCTCGACACGAGATCTTTAAGACCTTCAGCCAAACAAGATTCTGCAATGAATCGAACGCTTGTTGACATTGTTGTTTGTGTGCTTTTTTTCTGAATTTCTTGCCCCTTTCCCTCCATGCTATTGGCTGCAGGACGCTCTAATTTAAGCTCTGTGATCACTTTGTCCGCAGCAGGGACACAAGGCGCCTAGAGCTCAGCCTTTGCAACAAAACACCAGCGTTTTGAACCCAATAAAGGTACATTTTCAAACACAGACTGCAGCCTCGAGCTGGCTACACATGCACAGAGTGGCCAACGATTTGCCGCTTTTGCATTTTAAGTTTATTCGTGGGTAGCTGCAAGACAAAACGATTTTATTCCTCTGAGGGGTGCCCAAAACCACGGCTCTGCTGAGAACAGCAGGCCTGGAGCCCTTACTGAATTGGCATCTCGGCCCATCCCGATGCCCGCCGTCGCCCGAAGCCATGCAAGGACAGCGACTCTGGCGGGGCCTCGTGTAGGCACTGTAGCAGGTAATGAGAGAAAGACGTATCGACCCAAATCTGCAGTTTGCAAGGGGATGGAATTACCAACACCATTCCAGGACTTGTGGGAACTAACACTAACACTCAATCTGTGGTTACAGAACTACAACCAGACTTTTTAACACCGTCCCAGAGGACCAGCAAACTGTAATTGGACTGAATCACTCCGGGTCATCTCCTTAAGAAGCGGATGGGGTTAGTCATGAGATACATTGGTTACAAACGAACAAGAGACCAAAACTGCAACTCTAGTCCTTGGAAAGCACAAAAGGGTAATGAAGCTTACCGAAATTGTCAGGATAAATATCACTTCCCTCTCTACGTCTTGATTTTCTAACATAGACACGTTCAGACACCCGGACAGACTGGGCTCAAGAGGTCTACAGAGGGAATGGGTGAGGTGGACACTTTGGCACATCTTCCATCTCTGAATAGGGATTAAAATACACATTCGCTTGATCAACGTCATCTCTCTCTTTCTCTCTCTCTCTGAAAGAGGCACCATGTCAGGTCAGCCACACTTCATTACACACACATTCGATATCCTCATCTCCAAAGAGGAGGAGAGCAGGGTCGCTGAAACTCACACACACAACACACGGGCGACTTACAATGAGAGAACATTGATGACTCAAACCCTAACCTGTGTCTACAAGAAGGGATGTCAAAAGTATTGGTAGTTCAGTACTCAATACTATAAAGTATTTTTTTCAATTGTGAATAAAATGCTCACATGTACAAACGAGAATCAAATGCACTTCTCAGTTAAAATCTTAAGATTTTAATATAAACAGTCAACTACAACCCTGTATTGTACGCATTATTGTCCGATTAGATTTTTTTCCCACATATATAATACATAAGATTGTGATTTTTAATGTTTTTAAAAATAAATGCTGTTCTTTTGAACTGTCTATTTATCAAACAATCCCAAACAACAACAAAAAAAAAATATATATATATTGCACACAACTGTTTTTAACATTGATAATAATCAAGAATGTTTCTTGAGCAGCAAATCAGCATATTAGAATGACTTCTGTATAAATTTCTGATATATATATATATATATATATATATATATATATATATATATATATATATATATATATATATGTATGTATATGTATATAAAAACACACACACACACACACTGTATGTACGAAACATAAAACAAAAAAAACAAAAAAATTTGTGTTATGTATAAATGCGAATATATCATGGTAAACAGATAAATAAATACATATCTTAATATAATTATATGCCACTACCTATAAAAAGATCTCACTGTGAAAAGAGATAAGTGTAATTCCATATGCATTTGTGGATCTCTTCCTGCACATCTGTGAATCACTTCACGCATTTGTGGATTCTGAATGGGCTGGATGGATGGGCGCTTCGTTCGAATTGAGCTGAAGCAGTTTGTGTGATTAAAACACCCCGTTTACAAAATGTAACATAGTTTGTGATTAATCTTCTAATTTGTTTTTGCATATATTTTTGTGGGTGTAAATATGTATACGGTCTGTATTATCCGTCTTACAAAAAGGGGGACTCTTAATTTGACCGGTATTCTACCAAATGAAACTGATCACGGCAGTAATGAACAAGACGTGTCGTGCACATTACTACGGTTCATCAGAGTTTTCTTACGGATAGAAAGTTTACCAGATTGTTAAGCACCCCCTGAAAAGGCATAAGCTCATACGGTGATTATCTGGAGTTAAACGGACATTTCATGGTAGCTAATGTACAATAAAACTTCATGAAACTCATCAGTAAAGTTTTGGCCATCATTCGGACGGGGTCCGCTATAAGATTTTTGGAGTATATTCTTTATATTGCCATCAGGATTAGGATAAAGAATCGGGATAAAGGACCATTCATGAATTATGAATCATTCACAGATCCTGAGCTATAACACCTCTACCTGATGTGAGCGGTGCGATAGAAGGCATTATAATCATTATAAACAAATGGATTACATTAGGTGTACATTCAGCTAGTGATACTGTCTACAAGCGGCACGATGAGACGAGTCAGCAGTGGCATGCACAGACCTCCGCGAGGGCAGGGGCGCAATCGCGTTCCGGGGGGAATGGGGTAGGTGGGGAGATTGTTCTCCCTCGGTAGAAATTGCATTCCGGGGGGGAGAAATGGGCACTGCGATGCAACCGCAAAGGGCACTTTCACTTTCGTGATCAAAGGGGCAGGGGCTTAAAAATTCATTTTTGTATTTATTTTGGATGCTGTAAACAACTTTTACAGTCAAATTCTATTAAGTCTGATTCATTTGAAATATTATTTGTGATCAAGTGTTTGACTGCTGGACATTTTACTTTAAATGAAATGCATAATCTATATGGAATTTAACAACCTGTCACACGTTTAAAAAGTCTATATCTTCTGCACAATGGTAACCTTAAAACGTTTAATTAATGTTTAAAATATTACTTAAGAGCCTGTTAAATAAATGTTTAGCTGGTTTGCTGCTCATATCCATCAATGTTTGATTAATAAACTGGGAAATGCTGTTGGTTGTTGTTGTGTCACGACAGTTTAATCTATTTTGCAAACTTGCATGTTTATCACAAGGTTAAATCCAGTTAAATCCAGAGGCTTTCTGTTCTATCTTGAATAACGCGACGCTTCCATAACGCATCTGTATCCATACCGTTGTTCCCATAACAATACATCAAAAAGATTTCTCTGTTTCTCTGGCATTTTTAAATGGCGCATAAAATAAATAATTTGCTTCCATAACACACAATAATGGTCTAATGAAATCTAAATTTTAAACATCTTTTTACTGTTTAAGAACCCTTTACTTCCTTTCTAAGCCAACATGACCATAGACATAATGAACGTGACCGCACACATTTTATATATTTGTGAATTTAATTATTTTTTGTGAAACTCCTAACGTACATTTCATTCTATTGGATCTCATTCTATTCATTTTTGCATACGATTATTTTTTGTGAATCTCTTTACATTTATTTGTGGATCATAATCTATTTATTTGGAATATTGGAACAAAAATACCCCCATAATTTTGTGTCTTAAAAACAAAATATCACTGACTACTTTAAAGACCATCCTTCTATTTCTAAAAATACATTATGTTGTTGTTTTTCCTTTGAGGTAGGACAAGGAAAATTGAGCTGAAGCTGTTTGTGTGATTAAAACACCCCGTTTACAAAATGTAACATACTTTGTGATTAATCTTCTAATTTGTTTTTGCATATATTTTTGTGGGTGTAAATATGTATAAGGTCTGTATTATCACAACTTTTACAGTCAAATTCTATTAAGTCTGATTCATTTGAAATATTATTTGTGATCAAGTGTTTGACTGCTGGACATTTTACTTTTAAATGCAATGCATAATCTATATGGAATTTAACAACCTGTCACACGTTTAAAAAGTCTGTATGTTAAAATATTACTTAAGAGCCTGTTGAATAAATGTTTAGCTGGTTTGCTGCTCATATCCGTCGATGTTTGATTAATAAACTGGGAAATGATGTTGGTTGTTGTTGTGTCACGACAGTTTAATCTATTTTGCAATCTTGCATGTTTATCACAAGGTTAAATCCAGTTAAATCCAGAGGCTTTCTGTTCTATCTTGAATAACGCGACGCTTCCATAACGCATCTGTATCCATACCGTTGTTCCCATAACAATAATTTAATCTATTTATTTGGAATATTGGAACAAAAATACCCCCATAATCTTGTGGCTTAAAAACAAAATATCATTGACTACTTTAAAGACCATCCTTCTATTTCTAAAAATACATTATGTTGTTGTTTTTCCTTTGAGGTAGGACAAGGAAAATATGCTGCCATATGGCTACACCACACAGGATTAAATTACATGAGTGCATTCAAAATTACATTACTTTTTGCTTCTGCATCAAAACTGATATGAAGAATTATGCAATTTACTAGTGTTGCCATCGACTACTGACTACCTAACATAGTCAAGTCTTTCCATAACACTCACACTGACATAAGAAACCCCAAATACACGCTCACACACATGCATGTCTGCTGACATACAGTTAACAGGGGAAAAGACAGGAAGTCTCTGCTGAGATCCATCAGGAGGCTGAGAATTATGATGGAGGAGGGCTTGGGTTTGGAGGCGGTGACCACACTAACCATTCTACACCTTTCCACAGAACACAGAGAGCTCACTGTGCACCCGGAGAAACTCTCGCAGCCTCTGAGGTGTCGTAAAGATTTCAAATATGAGCAGCGAGATGATTAATGGTCTGAATCATGCTCCACGATAATGGCGTGGATTAATGCAGCCTCTTCAGACCGTGCAGGGGCAAGGAAGATAAATTTTATTACTTATCAAATATTTTTTGGACACCTCGTGCCGGTGGGAGTGTTTTCTGCCGGTTCAGAGCCAGCACTGCTTTTAGAAAAGCAAGGCTGGGTGTGGGGAGCTCAGATGACCTGCGCTGGAGGTTTTGGTCCCCCCCCCCCCCCCCAATGCCGGCTGCTGTTCTTGTACTAATACGACGCAATATTTCAAATGTCCTGTATAAATGGTCAACTAATACATTTGATATATGTGCAGTATACAGCACTGTGTACAACATAATATGCTTGACTTGATCTTCGATTTCTACTATGATGAATCACTTGAAAGTATTATCAGCCGTAATTTTAAACATCTCTTTTTTTCACTATCATTTGATTGGACTGCCAAATGTAAAGCAGAAAAAAGTCGGCCACCAAAGCTCCAAAAATAAGCAAAAACTGAATACAAGACTCACACGGGGTACATTTCGAGCACGCAGGCTCTTCGTCAGACTGCCAAATGTAAAGACATTTTTACACAAAACTGGATTACATAATTTATCTCTCCAATATGATAAATAGATATCATTTATATCTCGCAATTCTGGGAAAAAAAGTCAGAATTGCGAGTTATAAAGTCAGAATTGTGTGATAAAAACAATTGTGAGAAAAAAAACGTTATATCTCGCAATTCTGACTTTATATCTCGCACTTCTGACTTTGTATCACGCAATTCTGAATTTATATCTCACAATTCTGACTTTATATTCTGACTTTATATCTCGCAATTCTGACTTTGTATCTCGCAATTCTGACTTTGTATCTCGCAATTCTGACTTTGTATTCTGACTTTATATCACGCAATTCTGACTTTATATTCTGACTTTATATCACGCACTTCTGACTTTATATCGTGCAATTCTGACTTTTTAACTTGAAAAACACATCAGAATTTTGAGATAAAAAGTCACAATTACCTTTTTTTATTTTTTTTATTTAGTGGCGGAAACAAGCTTCCATAGAAACACACACACGCACAATTAAATTTAGTTTTTTTTCTGATGTTAAAGGTTGAATAAAAAAATTAAAAAAACAGCTTTCTTTCCTTCATATTTCAGAAAGCATTTGACTGAATAAAATTCAGCATAGTTCAGGATAAATCATCAATATTCCTGGTCTGTTTTCCTATAAGAGCAGGTAAATTGTACATGTGAAGTAAAGAATGAGTAGGCATGTCTAAACTGCAGTTCTGATTTGTCCTTATCCAGAGCAGCAGTATAAACCGCCCTTCCTCCACAGCTAATTGTGACATCAATGAACCATGTGATGGCAGCGGGGAGCAGTTCCCACTCTGCCGTTTAATCTGCGGGCTGCAAATTTGCACAGGACAATTTTTAAAAACCAACTCCTGTGCTCCACAGCGACACGCCGTTCCACTCTCTCGAATCTGCTAATAAAACTTGGACAGCACATCAGAGCTGGGCGTGAAAAACAGATACGGGATGTCTTCTCTCGTCCCTCTCTTTGTTATTAAAAACTTCCCTGCTCAGTTTCTCTCCTCTTCCCATTTTTTTTTTTGTGGTCTCATACTAGTTAATTTCCTTCACTTTAAATCTCTGGATCACAGTAACGGCTGTTGATTATGCAGCATTTTGTTAGACATCAAATGGTCCCATCTGCTCGTTGTCTAGAAAATATAATTTAAACAAGACGACGGGATTCATTTATCACACACTGAGTACATCCAAACCTGCTCTAGTGAAATGAAACAATTGAGAAGCCATGTGATTGGATGAAGTACGGTTCCCTTAATAAAATGCACACAAACTGTCACTTTCAGTATTATAATTCATCCTAACCAAGTGTGGCTTGACGGGTCATTTTCAAAGTCAGTTGTATGTCCTCATAAAAAAATGCTAGATGAAGTGACAACAGTTGAACAGAAAATACATTATATTTAATAGATTAAATGAAACCTATTTAATATATAATATAATTTTGGATCAGTTTGGTGGGATTACCCAGTGTAATGTGTCAAAAAATAAAAACGTGTGACTCATTGTTGATGGTCGAGACCAGAGAATGACCAATACAAACTACTACTATTCTGTGTATAAACCAATGCGCGGAGACAAATTTTTTTAATTTATTTTTTCAACAATGACAATGATAAAGAAAAAAATAGTATAATTTCTATGAGAAAAAAAAAAATTAAATAATTTTTTAAAAATTATTTATCAATTTATCTAACATGGAAAGCTTTTGTGACATTATAACAGGTCTTTAATGTCACTTTTGATCAATGTAACGCATACTTGCTGAATAAAAGTATTTCTTAAATTCGTACTGACCCCAAACTTTGTCACAAAAGCTTTTCAGATAAATGCTGTTCTTTTGAACGTTATATTCACCAAAAATCCTGAAAAAAAAAAAAAAAAAAGGGTACACAACTGTTTTCAACATTGATAATAATAATAAATGTTTCTTAGGCACCAAATCAGCATATTAGAATGATTTCTGAAGGGTCATGTGACACTGAAGACTGGAATAATGATGCTGAAACCATCACAGGAATAAATTACATTTTAAAATATATTCAAATAGAAAACAGTTATTTTAAATTGTAAAAAACTTGCTGATGGTCTTGCTGTATTTTGGATAAAATAAAAGAAGCCTTGGTGAGCAGAAAAGACTTCTTTTAAAAACATCTTACCGATCTAAAACTTTTGAACGGTGTGCTACGGTGTCAAACATTTCTGTACCATCCCACCATGAAATACTTCAGTAATTATGAAAAAATTAACCAAACAAGTAATTTAAGTACTTTTTTCAAGATAAATGACCTGCACAATGGTAATGTTAATGGGTACTATTCTGTAGAGACATACCAAAGGCATTTTTGGCGGACCCAATATTAAAAACTTTAAAAAAAAATAAATAAAAAAAAAGCTGATTTTTTTTTTTTTCTAACCAAGGCTGGTTAGGACAAAAGGTAGTATGGAAGCATTTTATTGTGTTCAATGTATTTTCTGCACCATTTGACACGATCATACTGCAGTTGGTTATGACACGGTGCAAGGCCACACTTTTGACACTATTCTTTTTATTTTTGACAAGACTTGACAAGTATGACCAGGAATTTTCCCTCCTCTGAACCATTATCAGCCCCACATCTTTACTCACATCTGTCTCTTAAAAAAAAACAAAAGAAAAATACTCCATTTATGTACCACTATGTCACACTCATTCTCTGTCACTCAAACCCAAGACCCTGATCCCCAACCCTAATCCAGAGGCCGCAACAGTAGACAGCACTCACCCTTACACTGGGCCATGTCAAACACCTTCGAGCTTGTTATCCATTTTCCGCAGAGCAGAAATCTCAATCTTAATGATTATAAATGACAATTAATGCCAAACGGCTGCTTGTAATGTTTCTTTCTGCTGTGAATCAAGAGGGGGAAAAAACATGTCCACAAGGGACAGGTGAACTGAGGCTCCTTAACCCTTCCTATGTTCACTCCTAAGTCTGACCCTGAAGTAAAACTGCCCAAAAAGACCTGATTTAGGACCACCGCGTGTAACCTTTATCACTGACCTGAACCATTAGTATGTCAGGAGAGCAACCGGTCTCTGACCGGCTCTTAACCAAATTCCCCCCCGCTGTGATTGACAGTGAGCGGGAGGGGGACGTGGGCTGCCCTCCTGATCTCAGGGCTGTGGGTGAGAGCCGAGCCCCACAGCTATCTGCACTACTGACACCCATTTCCTGTGGAATGCTGCTGCTATGCAATGCACTGATAGCCTGTCATTCAGAGAAACGGTGAGGGAGGGGTGTTTTTCAGCGTGTGCCCGTGAACGTGAATGGAGCTAAAGTGCGGATGGAGTGTGTTGTCTGTGGCCTCCGGGTTTTGGTATACATGCAAGTGGCCGGTTTGTATTGTAAACGAGGATGCAAAATGTGCACGCACGTCGTATGAGACTCATCTGAATGCATGGCCACTAGTCTGTGTGTGTTTGAGCTATAGTGTGCATGTATTTGCAGGTGGTTTGTGGGAACCTGGAGGAGGAGTCAAATAATCCTAAAATTGCCCTTCTTGATGGGTCTGTGGCCAGACATCTGTAGCCTGTTTGCATCTCCATACTCTGGGATCTCGTTCCCAACGTGTCTTGGTTTAATTCCACCAGAACTTGTTCTTTAGCCTGTCCTTGAACTGCTAAGCAGAACTACGACATCAAGGTCAGCTGGTTAGCGATACTATGAACACATCATCAGGATATCCTGTGTGATCTTATATTTCTGTGCAATCACGCCCCTCTTTAAGAGAATATTCCGGGATATTGTCAACTTAACTTCTATGGACAGCATCTGTGGCATGCTTTCAATTATGACGCACAACAATTTTGACCAGTCTCTTAAAGGGGTCCTTGATTATGATTTCATTTTTTTTTTTAAACTTTCGTTAGTGTGTAATGTTGCTGTTTGAGCATAAACAACATCTGCAAAGTTACGGTGCTCAAAGAAAAATATTTTCTTTTTTCCGTTACTGACAATTCTCATTTTGGCTGCGTGAGATTCTCCAGCTTTGTTGTTGTTGTTGAGCAACCAAAGCGCGAGCTGTTAAAGCTCCTCCCTCTTTTGGAAAGCGGGCCGGGAGCAGCAGATCATTTGCATTTAAAGGGACAAACACAAAAACGGCGCGTTTTCGCTAATACCCACATAGGGGCAAATTTTACAAGCTGTAATAAATGATCTGTGGGGTATTTTGAGCTGAGACTTCACAGACACATTCTGAGGACACCAGAGACTTATATTACATCTTGTAAAAGGGGCATAATAGGTCCCCTTTAAGTTTGTAAAAACAAATACAAAGTTTTTACAGTAAAGCACAATGAGAGCCTGGAAGGAAAGAGATTCAGAGAGTTCAAACGCAGAAAAGAAAAGCTCCTATTTGGGTTAAAACACAATTCGTCAGTGAAACAAAAATGTTTGTTACTTCAGCTATAAAGTCTAAATTGCCTCTTTGATGTGGGACTATTTTTTTAGGCTGACGAATGTCTGGTTAAGCTACACCAATGTAATTCCTGTGGGTGAGGTTGACGAACTCCACTAGGAAACTAGGAGGACTGAGGTCTGAGTTGATTTTAGTCTATGGTTTTGCCTCGTGCCATGGTCTGGGATATAGACGTCTAGCCTGTTGGTTGTTCTCACCTGCTGTTTCAGCTGATGTACCAATCGGTCTTTCTCCCTCTTCAGCAAAGCCACTTCATCTTGAGTCTTCTTCTTCTTCGAGGACGACAGCTCTAGAAGAGCGATGTTGGCGTCCTTCTCACTGATGGCTGCCAACAGCGCCTCCTGCCTGTTTGGAGTAGAAAACAATTAGTATTCAGACAGCTTTCGACAACACCTTCTACAGATTGTGGTATAAAATACATCTTGTTGACAAATACACTTTATAAAATGCATAGTTCTGGTCCTTGATTATGATTGGTTGAGCCATGTTCGAAGCTTGTACGTACACCAGTGACCGCATTACTGCGCTTTATTGAATTTTCAGCAGCCATTACACCATTTTACTCCCCCCAAAAATTCTACTGAGCCCAAACATTTGAAGAGTATTATATGAATGATGTAATAGTGATAGCATGCACCAAAAATAATTAATTCTACGAATTGCCATCAGTCAAGAGCAGCTGTTCCAGGGAGTGAGCCCTGTTAGGTCAAACCTGCGGTAACAGCATAAGGAGGAGGGTGAACTTCTTGTACCGGCAGCTGAGATGGTCAAAGTCTCCAGTGTACTGAAGAATAGAGGCAACAGACTGGAGAATGTCTTAGGGTTAGCGTTAGCCACGTGTGCTAGAGTGTCAGTGGTGAAGTGTGTCTCAAAAACATTTCCCCTTTGCCTCTCTTTCTTTGCCTCCCTCTCATTTTCTGTATGACCTCTTATATACAGAAACTCATTGGAATCGTTCCAAAAACCTAGTGAGCTGCCTTATTGCCTACTGACTTTCTAGATGGTTACCTTCTACGGTAGCATGCTAACTGAAAAAGAACCGCATGAGGGATTGATTTAGAACACTATGTGGGTAGCAACTCTATACAAAAAACAGAACTTCTAACATGAACTGGACAAGTGGGCTGTGTTAGAAATAGTCCCCTATACCCTTATTTGAGGGGACAGCCATTTGAAGTGGTGTCCAAAATCACAGTGGACATTAGAGTGCACTCATTTAATCCCATAATGCACTGCAATAACGAGTGTGCAACCAGTGTAGAGTCAACGGCTAGAGAATACCCATAATGCACTATAAGGGGCACACCGAATGAATTACTGTGTCTCGCCAGAAGATGGCACCCGCAGCTGAATCATCCATCCATCAATTTTCCAAACCGCTGGTCCAATGTGGGTACAGCGTAATATCATACAGGTATAAATTCCTTTTTAATGGTTTATTAAATTGTTTAATTAAGATTTATACATGCTAGTTTCCATGACAGAATTCAAGATGAATCTTTTCATTACTACTGGAGCTGCCAGTTTGCTAAGTTTCAAATTAAACAGCAAGCAAAAGCGATCCAGGAGCGGCAGCCCTTCCGGCGCACTCAGTGTCTGAATTCACTCACTCGCTCTCATTCAAGTGGACTATATTAGTGGATGAGGGTAGAGGAAACGATTTTGAACACACCATGTAATAGCATAAACATAAATATATCTAGTACACGCAAGTTGAGTAAAAGTAATTCTTCAAATAATAATTACCTTTTTTCCTGATTATTTTCATTAATAGATTTTAAATATATGCATTCTATAGACTGCGCTATACCAGAAATTGCGGCCATTGAGGTTAAATGTGGAAGCGATCGTGCATAGTGAGTCCATTTTCACTTTGTCTACTATGTTCTCCACTAAGTTGCCTTCTGTGTGAAAGATGCATGATGCACGATGCAAGACGCATGCATAATTGCATCAGGAATCTTAAAATATAGCACGCTAGTTTTGTAGTTCCTCTCTATTTTTCTAACTGAAAGGGTGCAACATTGTATATTCATCACAGGCTTACTGCGAATTAGCTTTTTCTCTTATCAGTTTTTCAATCGCTGGCAAACCCTTTTTTTTTTTTCCTCTTTCTGTCTGTTTCGTTGTGTTCTCTTCGGTTCCTTGGAGGAACTGGTTGACCTGATTCTATCCAGAGTGACATCACAGCTCTAGAAAGAAGCCTATGTACCTGACAGAAGCACACACACTCGGTGTGATGCCCATGGGCTGCCATACAAATCTTAATTCTGTCATTTTGACCATCAAAAGCAATGGAGATGTGATGTATCCCACAAACACACACACACACGGGCCACCCAGGTCTGTAAAAACCACTGTGTCCTGGCGCAAACTAATAAAATGAAAGCTGGTGATGTTCCAGGAGGCTTCTGAGCACTAACATGTCCTGTCAGAGAGGCCTTTTAATACACTGACCTCCTGACTAGCTGTGCTCATTATGGTCAGGTTCAGACCACAGGCAGCAGCTGCCCCTGAGGTGAGTCAGTTTACTTTGGGAAAAAAGGAACTTCCCCTTCAGCTCCATAACCTCCCTGCCTGGTCCCGATGAGCCCTTCTCTATCTGCCCTGCCAAAATGCATGAAGACGGCACTGACTAAAAATAAAAATCAAAGGGAAAGATGAGGTGAAAAGAGAAACCCAGGGAGGGCGGCATGAGGAGAGGCAAATAACAGGAAGTTGGAAGGATGTGCATTGGGATATGGAGGATAAGAGTCTAAAATGATGGATGAGAATGCTCACACGTCCATGTAAACACACTAACGCACACGATATTCAGGTCATGATAACATTAATTTCTCTCCCACTTTTCCCAACCCCAGGAAAAGATGGAGAGATAGGTGGTGGACTAAAGCAGAAGAACAGGTCTCTGAATTCTTCGGTCTCTAAAAATTTCCAGATGCACTTGTCCCCTTCAGATTAATCTTTTAACAAGGATTCGCATTATGTAATCACGTTGGAAAGGTCACTCGTGACGTAGGCGGAATTACCGCGGTAGGGCGAAAGACTCCATCTCATTTTCTCCTCTTACTTCAAAATTGTCTGACATTATTGTTTTACCTTTTTTTTGTAAAGGCCATTTGACTTAGTCTTTGCATGTTCGCTTTGTAAACACTTGCTCGGTATTTCCGCCTACATCACGCTTGACCTTTCCAATATGATTACGTAATGCGTGGCGCATCGCAGAGCTAGTGCAAGACGAGCATTTGTGGTATATAATTTTGCTTTTTGTTTTTTTAGGAAATGACTGAATGTTTCACTAGATAAGACCCTTATTCCTAGTCTGGGATCGAGCCCTTTGAAGCTGCATTGAAACTACAATTTGGACCTTCAACCCGTTGAACCCTGTTGAAGTCCACTATATGGAGAAAAATCCTGGAATGTTTTCCTCAAAAACCTTAATTTCTTTTTCGACTGAAGAAAGACAGACACAGACACAAACATCTTGGATGACATGGGGGTGAATATATTATCAGAAATTTTTAATTCTGAAGTGAACTAGTCCTTTAAATCTCCTACAAAGCTTTATTTGTGTGGCACGTGGAATTGCCAACTATGTAGAGTGCTGCAAATATACAGTTTTTATTTAGGTTAAGATAGTGCCTTAGAAGGCAGCCTCCGATGAAGGCAGCAGACAGCAAGGCAAAGCTTATGTTGCTGTTCTAAAAGAAGACAAAGCCTCTTATCAGAAGCACAGAGACACAATGGGCCCCCACACATTTGTTCTGAGGGAGATAAGGGTCCATATTGATCACTAAGAGGTCAAGTGGCCAATCACCTCCTCTCACGACAAAGCCAATCGGAGAGAGGGGAAGCGGCCCATCAATCAACACATCTCATCAGCGCCCTCAACACTCAATTTCCTCTCTCTGTACTCTGCATTCTTTTAAGCTTCTTGATTTCTTCTCAGAAGTCCTCCAGCAGGCCTAAAAATATGCCACCTCCCTCTGTTCTCTATCGGTTTGGTGTTTCTATGGGTGTGTACGCCAGTGGAGAGATAATGAATAGCCAAGGGGGTGGGGAGATTTATGTCTGTTTGTGACGGGGATGCAGTGTGCCGGTTAAGCCACCGGAGCAGGGAACACCGCACAGAACACCAGGAATGACCGGGGTGGCAGGCCCTAAACATGACTTATCACTACCATTCCTACTGTATGACGACAGCCCGACGTAAATGATGGCAAAATGAGGCAGGAATGTTAAACGAAAGCAGATCTGAGGTCGGACTACTTTCAGCGCTTGAAATTTTGAATGCATGCCTCAACTATGACCACTCTGGAAGAGAGATAAGCTTCTTGGAAACACAAAAGAGGAGAAATGTGAAGCAAAAGATAAAATACTGTGAGGACGGATGGATGGAAAAAAATGTATATTTTGAAATATTGTGATATTTTACCTTATATTTTTACAAGTAAGTCTGGGACAAGAATATCATTGATATAATAGAGCATCACTAGGTCCCCTAATGAAGGATGGATGGTTGGACGAATGGAGGGATATATGAATGGATAGACAGATGGATAGAGAGAAACTGTATATGAAAGGATGGATGGATAGAGAGATTGGTGAATGTAGAGATATATAAATAGATGGACAGCGAGATGGATGGATGGACGGACAGAGATATTAATGGATGATGGAAGGATAAATTGATGGCTAGAGATATGAATGGAGGGATAAATTAACAGATGGATGGATGGCCAGAGAGATATGTGTGCATACTGTGGGTAGGTGGATGGATGGCCAGAGAGATATGTGTGCATACTGTGGGTAGGTGGATGGATGGAAAAAGAGATGGTTGGATAAATGAATAATGGACAGATAATTGAATGGATTGACGAAGAGATATGAATGATTGGATGGATAGATGGATGAATGAACAGATGGATTGATGAAGTTACATAAATGACTGGATGGATGGATGAATGAACAAACAGGTGGACTGATGAAGAGTTACATAAATGACTGGATGGATGGATGAATGAACGAACAGGAGGATTGATGACAATTAATGGATAGATGGATTTATGAAGAGTTATTTGAATGGCTGGATGGATTGATGGATGGATGATTGATGAAGAGATATGAATTGATGGATGAATGAATGATGGATTAATGAATGGATAGATTTATGAGTTATATGAATGATTGGATGGATGAATAAATGGACAGATGGATTGATGAAGAGATAAATGATTTGATGGATGGATTGATGAAGAGATATATGAATTGATGGATGAAAGATGGATAGATGAATGAATCAATAAATGAATGAATGATGGATTGATGAATGAATGGACAGCTGGATTGATGAAGAGATAAATGAATGATTGGATGGATGGGTTGATGGGTTGATGAAGAGATATATGAACTGATGGTTGAATGATGGATGAATGATGAATGAACAGATGGATTGATGAAGAGATATGTGGGTGGATGGATGGATGGATGGATGGATGGATGGATGGATAGATGATAGAAGACTAAACCCAAAACCACAGGGCAGCTTTTAGAGCAAAAATATCACTATCATTACTACAACCCCCCCCCCAAATTTTTCCATTTCACAGAATCATATGCAATATCTAAACTGAAATATAAATGTCCATTTCTTTAACATTTCAATATTTGCCGGCTGCTGATTTGAAGGAGAGGAATTTAGAGGACACCATTAGCAGGGAGGGAAGAGTTCAGAGAACGTTATCAGCCGAATCCATCAGTACTAAGTCCTACCTGATACTGCCTGATCTAGCACATAAAAATAAAATACAGGCCAGCCGCGTTAAACAAACTGAGTGTTGGAGGAGCCCCAGCACGTTAAAAAAATAAAAATAACCCTAACTCTCCATCATTGCCTGGCCCGGAGCCACAGCCCGGCTTTTCTAGGCCCTTTTTCCAGGGATATATGTGTGTGAGAGAGGAAAATGGTGTCAGCTCTGCATTCTGTGTGTGTGTGTGTGTCATGGAGGAGATGTGGGGAGAAATATGGTGTCCGTTCACCGTTTATTGCCACCCTGGGGCACGGAGGACCTTCGGCGGCTGCTTTTACTGGCCTAAAAAAGAGAGATATATCCGCTGCTTTTGGAGTTGGTACCGGAGCGCTGGTTAAAGCGGAGAGTTATAGAGGACGTCTGTGCTGAACATCCTCTCTGGATGGGCACTATGAAATAAAAAAAAAATTAAAAAAAAAATCTACAACCTTGCGCCTTTAAAGCTAATATTGACTCACCAAAAGCTATAAATTCCGGTGTGTAAGCAATCTGAAAATATGGGTTTTGTACTTCCTGAACACAGTAATAGTAGTATTAATCTTGTATTATACAGAATAGCAGCGCTTGAGTGACTGCGAGCGGATCCACAAGAGAGACAAAACTGGAACAAGTGAGACACCTGGAAACACATGCTGAATCATATCTGGCACAGGGGCTTCCTAGATACCAAATGTGAATTTAAAAGCCTGCAGTCAGAGTGAAGATTATTGGGGAACAACTTGTGTGTGTGAGTGTGTGTCAGTAGGGGGAGTGTAATAATATAAGCTCTTTTAAATGAGCATCTTTATCACTGATATGCGGTTTTTTGGAGAACGTTAATGAGAAATTCTCCTTTCACACAGGTGAAAAAAAAAGATTAGGAAGTGGATTGCGCAGGTTTTAATTTGTCGCTGTCTGGCAGAAACCTTGTATCTCCATATTTCACCTTAATATAAATCATTATTGTTGGTCACCCTTTAAGTCTGTCTGTGGGTTTTGGCCAAATGACGGTAAATATTGAGTGCCCACATACAAACTACAGTAAACTTTATAACCTGTAAGTTGATGAAAACGTAATGCGATGCACTTACTACCTCAGATGCTGCCGTTCTAATGATGGACGAAATGTATGTCTGAATTTCCCCGAAATTTGCTAGTCAAAAACCTTATAACTTCATTTGAGCTTGATTTCATAAAATGCTAATAATATAATGACACATTCATATGTCTGATCACATAAAATAAAATATATGAAATCAATTCTACAAAAAAAAAGCATTATATGCTCATAATGTATTTTTAATAATAAAAAACTCAGAAAATATACAAAAAAAGTAAAATAATATAAAACAAGGTAATAAAAAAATAAATTATACAAAGAAAATTATTTTTAAAAAATGCTGATATCTAGAGATAAATAATTTTATAACAGTATAAAATAAAAATAAAATGTAAAATAAAAAAAGTTACACCATGGTATAGCATCCAAATAACTATATATAATCCAAATACCATGGTAAATGCCCAACAACATGGTTTTACCAAGGTACTGCATAGAAATAACATGGTATTAGAAAACTACATGCCCAAAGAGTTTTACCATGGTAAATGCCCAAGTCGTAATGAGCAAATTCTCAAAATATAATATAATAAATAAAATAATCAGAAAATAAATATAAAGAACAAGAAAAGTAAAATAATATAAAACAAAGTAATAAAATAAAATAAATTATAAACAACTCACTAGTTTTTGGACTGCATCTCAAAACGTACAAATAATTCAAACTGCATCATTGTGTTATTAATGGATATTGATCTCAAAAGCCAAATATTGTCAGGCTTATCGAACTAATAAATACATAGTTCTCATTAAATACCAAAACAGACACATAGGATTTCAGTAAATGAAGACGGAGAAAAAAAAGATGTGGAAATGAGTCACATGTGCTATGTGTTGACCCCTTCTCTTATCGGCTGTTCTAAAGGCTGACGGTTTGACCTTAATTTGTGCTGATAGCAGCACACCGAAAGGGTGGCCAGCACATCCCTGAACCAAACACACACACCACTCTCCCCAGCCTCCTCTGGGGAACATACACACGCCTGGACTGACAGCACCCAGCCATCTGGATCACATCAGCTGGAGAGCGAGAGATAGAGAGAAAGAGAGAGAGAGCGCAAAGTAATCTCCAAACCCTAAGAGGAGAACGTAACTCTTGCTGAACTTTGCGCAGGGTTGATGTCGAGTTTATGGAATTTACCATCATGGTCTATAAATTTCAGATTTCATAAACATTTTCTTAAAGATCCCATGCAATCAAAATTAAGAGTTTGTGTGTGTTAGCTTTGAGGTCAGCTATATGTTAGTGTACTCCTAATGCTGACAAAGTAAACAAATTTAAGCATAAATACCATTAAATATTAAAAATAAACCAAATTTTTAAGGACTCATTTTGCACAAAACTAAAATTAAATGAATACAAATAAAATGAAAAGAAGTTGAATTATATTACTTTAAATAAAAACTAAACTAAACTAAAATAAAATAAAAAAATACATTAAATAAAATAAAAAAATAAAAAATGCTGATATCTAGTGAAATAAAATGAATAAAATAAAAAAAATAATGCTGATATCTAGTGATAAATAATTTTAAAACGGTGTAAAATAAATTAAAAAATATATATATTTTACCATGGTAGAACATCCAAATAGCATGTCATTATCATGGTAAATGTCCAACAATATGGTTTCACTGGGGTACTGCATCCAAATAACATGGTATTGAAACACTACATGCCCAAAAAATTAGTTTTACCATGGTAAATGCCCAACAACATGGTTTTTCCATGATACTGCATCAAAATAATATCATAATATCAAAATAATATATATATATATATATATATATATATATATGGGAACACTGTACTGTACATTCTACATTCTTGGGAAGTGGAATAGAGGGAAGTAAACATACTGTACTTCACAGCATCCTGTATTTACACTCGCAAATTTTATACACAAAATCCTTGAGCCAGGAAGAGAGACTAACAAACAAAACCAGACTAGAGTAGTTAGATAGACAGATAGACACGCACAGTGATGCGGTGGCGGACTCGACAGACAGCCGGAGCAGGTGGTGGAAGATGGGAAAAGCCGGTCAAGCCATGACCACTTCAGATACGCTACGCAGAGCGTGACCGGAAAAATGCACCTCTCCGCAGACCGCCCCGGCTCACCGGAGTCCACTCAAAATCCTTGTTACCTGGGAAACGCAGGGAAAGTTGCGGTGAGCAACACAGCTGGGGCCTCTAAACAAAACCAGGGAGGAAGACGAGGGAGGAGGGCAGAACTTGCTTTCTGGGAAATGAAGCTCGTCAAGGAGTGGCACCTGCGGAAACCATTATTAAAACAGATGGAATCAAGGGAGAAAGATGCGCTTAGACTAAGCAGAAGAGACTGAGAGCCGAGGGACGTACAGACACAAGAACACAGAGGCTTACCACTGGACACCAAACGAGGGATTACGCCTGTCAATGTGACATACAGCCCTAAAGCCGAGCTCTCACTGCAACAGGCGAGTCAGTGCAGCTTAAAGGCATATTCCATGTTCCCCCTCGTGACATGTCTACAACGTAGATGGTTTTAAAATGCAAGCGTGGATTACCCAGATATGTTCTGCTGCTTCTGGACAGTTCATGGTTTTTCATTGTGACTAATGTGGCAATGATAACACTTATGAATTATAGTGCAGTGAAGCCTCTATGTTGTTTCGTTACAAGTTTGGTGAGAGATTTCTGCTCAGATATGAGGAGGATGACATGATGGGCCTGACCTGTGCACCCTGTAAGATTTTCCACCAGCAGATGAGCAAAAAGGAGTTTTGAAACTCACAGGCCAAACCCAGATGACCGATTTTACCCCAATCTGTTTGTAGAGGGGTGGTGTGGTGCTATATTTGTTATAGATCTGAACTGGCAAATTACTGGGGTAAAAGTAGTAGTAGTTTGCCTGATGTAAATTTTTGCAGAATATACTGCATAAAATACTGCATAGTTTTTGATGACTGATCTGTTTTTTGTTTTTGTTTTTTTAAAGCATTGTTAAATGTAAATTATAAAAATAAAATCAATAATAATCAAATAAATGTACATGAATTACACTGTCATAATAGCAGTAGACTATGAATTTATTTTAAATGATTCTGCTCATGTCCCCAGAGTGTGTATGTGAAGTTTTAGCTTAAAATACCCCACAGATCATTTATTATAGCATGTTAAAATTGCCACTTTTTGGAGGTGAGCAAAAACACACAGTTTTTGTGTGTGTTCCTTTAAATGCAAATGAGCCAGGGTTCCCAGCCCCCTTTCAAGAAGAGGGTGGAGCTTTAAGAGCTCATGCTCATGCTCCAGCATACCGGTGTAGGACAGACTGCCAGAACGCTGGCAACAACAAAACAGGACAATCTCATGCACCAAAAATGTCAGAAACTGTCAGTAGTGTCATAATTTTAAGAATCAAGAATAATTTCAAGACCCTCTTTTGTGAAGCAGTCCGGCGCAAAACGATTGCCGCAAACATAAGATTTTACAGATTTTCTTCAGGACCACTTTCAAAAACATTTTAAAAATCTTACCAACCCCAAATTTCTGAACGATAGTGTATATACAGTACACACATACTACTGTCAGTGTAAAGTTACTCTTTATGGCTTCCACTATCTTTAAATTCACCCTGTCTGCCATAAACTATAGCCAACAGAGCTGTCAGAGCATCACCAACAGATATCGCCACTCAGTTTCCCGGGTTTCCATGCTTGTGTGCTCTGCATCGGTGTTCAAGGAAGGAAATGTGCATCTCAAGGTCAGTCACCGTAAATCTTACCTACTTCAAACATGGCTGGGTGCAGACAAACTGCACTGTCTGTTTCTCAGGTCTAAGTCCGGGGAGAAGGCGGTCTGTAACAGATTCAAGGCCTCCGACTGAAGGACGCGTTCCAGTAGTTTCTCCACAAACAGGCCTGGCAGGACAACTCCGCCTGTGGGGAACCCAGGAACCATGGAGTCGTGTGTGGTCATCTTTATAACACACACACACACACACACACACACACAGACTCACACACACACAGACTCACACACAGACTCACACACACACAGACTCACACACAGACTCACACACAGACTCACACACAGACTCACACACAGACTCACACACAGACTCACACACAGACTCACACACAGACTCACACACAGACTCACACACAGACTCACACACAGACTCACACACAGACTCACACACTCAACTCGGTTGTACCACAGCACAGACAGAGCAAGTTTTTTCCGTTCTCGTAGATAAAAAAAGACCTATCAGACCAAAGCCTATTGGCGGAAAGCTAGTTTAAGGGTCTGGTTACGTCATATGGTGGATGGATGAAAAGGTGGTTTCATAAATGGGGCCATTTATTGGATCGACAAAGACAGGAGGGGTGTATAGAGTGAGGCTACCACAGACCAAAATGAAGTACCCTCAACCCCCACTGGCCACAGCCCAATTACCAACACCACACCACACCACACTGAATGCAATAAAACAACTCGAGACCCACAGCTACCAAGACTAGGCCATCCTCAACCCAAAAGACAAACTCAACTCCATAAACAAACTATAACTACCTAAAATCCTGATAAACTTCACGGTTGTCGGGAAGACAGAAAGGATAAAGTGGCTCCGCAGGGGCCTATGATATTTCTGCCGGTGTCAGACACTTCTTTGTGTCCACGCAGCACTGCATCTGCATCTGGGTTGGTCATTTCACTAGAGATGGCAGTCTTTCAGATCCTTCACACTCAATGAGCCCCCGATGAGTTTAACGCATCTGTGGGTGTAATTCGCCTCTCTCAGTCCAAGACCACCCTGCTCCCATCTTCTCCTCATTCTCATTAACCTGCTTATCATGAACGGGCACTTAAATTCCTTTATGTATTTTATACATATATACACGCTGCACACTAAATAAACTTTTTATCCTCTGTGTGGAGAGACAAACGTTTTCACCATAAGACAATAATAATAAATGTTTCTTGAGCATCAAATCAGCATATTGTAATGATTTTCGAAGGATCATGTGCTTTTATCTTCTGATAATTTAGCTTTGCCATAACAGTAATAAATTATGTTTTAAAATACAGTAATATACTAAACTATTTTTGGTTGAGAAAACACAGCTTTAGTGAGAATAAGAGACTTGTTACAAAAATGAAAATTAAAAATTTTAAAACAGTAGTATATATAAAATCTTAAATTATTTATAAATAACCTTTCTGTGTTCTAAAGAACAACATGATGGTCAAATTTGTATGGAGATCTCTTAAATCTGGCCGTGCATCTAAGTCACAAGAGATGGATGATACTGAAGTGAAAGATTAGTATAGCTGATTATGGAAAGGACAAGGAAAACCATCAGGGTAATCAGGCATTGGTGAGAATGCCGAGAGAGCTTAACCCCAGAGCCACAGTCATAATCCCCTTTAGATCCAGCCATGAAGGTTCAAACAGTCAGGCCAGTGATGACAGAGCAAAACCACCACACCTGCCAGGCCCTCGCTGACGGCTTCTTTTCTCTCCCTCTTTCACTTGTTTTCTTTCCCCACCCTATGTTTTCCCCACTCTCCTCTTTGAGGGGGCTACAGCTGTCCGGCCTCTCCGACGGTGGACAGGAGGAATTTTTCCGCTCTCCAGACCGCATGTCATGATGTCACCCGTGTGGCGACACGGAGTGAGGCTGAACAGATGGTTTGGAGCGCGCTCAGACCGAGCGACCCATGGCAGCTCCGCTCAGCAGCCCTGATAAACGGGGCCAAGCCACCTCTGAGCCGAGCAGCTTCAAAAAACACTTAAAAGCCCTTTATCACCCCAGCAATTGAATCCCCTTGATCCCCTAAAACAGAACCTGTAGCTGCTGCATTCTGCTTTACAACAGGGGGAAAACTCGCCCTCTAAATCATAACAGCCCACTTTCCAGGCCTTTCCTTTATCTGACCCAATGATGGGTGCTCTGATACTTCTAATGGCTCCCAGTCAAAGGCAAACACCGGAGTGTGTTTTCTCAGCGATACGAATCGGATAGCAACAGACTTCTAAGACGTCTGCTGAGGTGCTGCGGCGGCATTCCAAATAGTTTCTATATCTGCTCCGTAAATCACCGCTGTGAGGATCATTGTTTGTCAAAATGTTTGATTTCGGCCAATTTTCCAAAGGTACAGTAGCCTGCTGTGTCTGGAGCTGCTTTGACGCCACTCCTGAACCTTTGAAGTGTCTTAAAACGCTCCCCTTGAAATACGCAATGTTGGATATTATCGCTAAACCGCCCTCACGTACTCATTCATTGTGCGTTAATTCGGCTTCTTAAATCAAAAAGTAATAAAAATGCCTAAAAATCGAAATATGTAATTACAGCTCAGATTTTTTTCCCCTTTGCTTTATTGTGTCTTAAAGGGATAATTCACCTGAAAATGAAAGTTCTGTCATCACCCAAATGTCAATCCAAACCTGCATGACTTACTTTTTAAAGAACTACTTAAAGGGTTAGTTCACCCAAAAATTACCCATGATTTACTCACCCTCATGCCATCCTAGGTGTATATGACTTTCTTCTTTCAGACGAATACAGTTGGAGTTATATTAAATAATGTCCTGGCTCTTCCAAGCTTTATAATAGTAGTGAATAGAGGATGAGATTTTGAAGCCCAAAAAAAGCGCAACCATCCATCATAAGAGATAATGGACACAGCTCCGGGGGTTAAAGGGTTAGTTCACCCAAAAATTAAAATGATGTAATTAATTACTCACCCTCATGTCGTTCTCACCGTAAGACCTCTTCGGAACACAAATTAAGATATTTTTGATGAAATCCGATGGCTCGGTGAGGCCTCTATTGCCAGCAATGTCACTGAACCACTCAAGATCCAGAAAGGTAATAAAAACATATTTAAAACAGTTCATGTGACTACAGTGGTTCTAGCTTAATATTATAAAGCGTCGAGAATACTTTTTGTGCACCAAAAAAAAAAGCTTTACAAATCTTTTGTTTTGAATCAATGGTTCGGATCGCCTAAACGAAGCCCTGAAACAAAAAATTTGTAAGATTTGTTCCGTCTGAAAGAAGGAAGTCATTCTTGAGGGTGAGTAAATCATGGGGTAATTTTAATGTTTTGAGTGACCTATCTCATTAAGAACAACTGTTTTTGTCCATACAATGAAAGTTAGTGGGGTCCAACACAACACTGGAAATATTTTAATATTTGATAACATTTTTAATTTTGGGGTAAACTATCCATTTAACTTGTAGGAACTTAGTACTAAACAGAAAAATGTAATAAAAACTAGCCTCGTTTTCAGATACTAGAAGTAGCTTCAATAGCCTCATTTTTAAAAAATATTTTTTATTTTTTATAATTTTGGAGTAAACTATTCTTTTAACTTGTGGGAACTTAGCAACAACAACAACAAAAATAAATAAATAAATAAAAAATAAATAACTATCCTCATTCAGACATTTTTCAAACTATCACTTTAACTTGTGGGAACTTACAGAACCAAAATAAAAAATAAATAAAAATAAAATAACGTCTCCTTCTCAGACAGCAGAACTCACCATTAGTAGCTGAATGGAAGACGGGGGAGGGTGGGGGACTGTTTCCTGCACTTTACAAGAGATTTAAGCTTAGTCCACTGCCAAGAGCATTCTGGGAGGCAGACGTACACAATCATACCATGTTAGCAGCAGACAAACTGCCATGCCCGATTGGGGTGGTACAGGATGGAGACACAGCACTTGGCACCAGCCTGGTCGACCACATTACAGATGCCAATAAACGCCCGGCGCGGTCGCCCACCACCGCCTGCCCCCTTTTTAACAGGTTGGATCTGGACAACACCAGCGCAGTCCACGCCAGCTCTTATAACACCACTTTACGATGTTATTATTTGCCTTTCTGCTGTTTATTTTATTTCTTTAATTAGGGCCGGGTTTCAGTCTAAAGGCTTAACTCTGGAAAGCCGAGGTTTTAACGTGTCCCACCGCACTTGTGTTAGCGTTGAGCAATCGGCAGCGAGCTCGACCGCTCAGAGAGAAGGATTTAAAGCATGTCAGAGCAGCACACATGCACACAAAAACCCTTAAATTATTCAATATTATAAACATGCTGAAGGAAAAAAAAAAATGACACCGGCTGGGCGTTTACAAAATGAATCGCATTAAACCTTGGCTTATTTTGCGGCAATCTGTCGGATTTCACCATCAAGTCCCCGAGCAGCACTTTTTAGTGCATGACATCCCCTCTGGGTCCTAATCGTCTCTCTCAGACTGCCGTGCATGTGATTTGGCCTTATGCAAGACTATGTGATCTGATTCATAATGCATTATGATGGACGGACAATTCACACCGAGACGTTCTTAGTGCGAAAGGGGGCAGGAAGAGGTCAGGTGGGCCTCAAATTACCAACAAAATCTGTCCTCTTTGCTATTCCACCACCTCACGCTCAAGCCGTCCATCAAACGAGCCAGATGTGGCCGCACGGTATCAGTCACGAGGGCCTGATGGCTAAAATGTCCCATGAGTCCTACCGCTTGTGTGTTTACATACAACCTGACAGCTGGGGTGCGGAGGGGAATCTTTCCTAACAGGCTATGTGACGTCTGTGGGCAAACAGTGGGAAGAGATACTTGACCCTCATCTACAAATGGAAAAATAAGTACCACGGGAGACACAAGGCTTCACCTGTGAGGCAGATAATGGGTTGTGACTTTGACCGCAGAGGTCTCATGTACGTATCCATTAAGAATGGGTTGCGCAGTATGGAGGAGCTAGTCAGTGCCAGAGAGGTTCAGAGTGGGCCTGTCACGGCCGGCGGCCCCCCCTTCGCCCTGCTATTCCTCCTGCTCCACAAACCTCAGTTTCCTGGGCCCCTAACAAGTCCCAGCTGTGCCTGTAAGAGCTGACAAAACACACTCTTCCACACTCTCTCAAATATACACACAGACATGCACACACACTCACATTTAGTGGATGCAAAAGCCACTGTGTAAAACATACTTTGTGTCTGCCCCGGGAAGGAAAAAAAAAAAAAAAAAGACAAAAAGGCTCCCTCTTTCCCTACATCCATCTCCGGCCTCTGCCTTTTACTCTCACCAGCACTGACAAGCTACGTTAGCTGCTCTGCGTCCTACCCAGCATGCCGTGCTGATGGGGTCTCAGAGTACAAGACGGGCAGGCCGTACAGTACGTAGCAATGGGAGTCAAGTTTCACCTCTCAGCAGGGAGCGGTCTGGATCCTTCCCTCCAGAAAACCACCGTTCTACAGGACCTGCTTTACATGGAAATCTATACAGGCCTTTTTACATTCAGCTACATGTTTATGAGAGTGAGTGTGTGTGTGTGTGTGTGTGTGTGTATGTATGTGTATAACATTTATCTGTTTTGACATCCCTAAAATATCCTGAAACCTCTTCCCCCAGATTAATATAATATATAAAAATATAAATATCTAAATTGATATATATTATAAGACATTTTATACAAGGAAATACATAAAAATGTGTCAAAAACATATATTGGACAATACAAATTGAATTCTTCCCCCATTTTATTGTCTACCAGAATAAAAATCATAAATCTAATCACTTTTAAAATTAACAGCACACCTCTCCTTATTAAGCTGCATGATTTGAGGCATCATTCACAGTTGTACCACGAACAGTACAGGATGAATTACTTGCCAAAGTTTAATACTTCCCATTAGGCTTTGTTCAAATCGCCAAGTACAAGCATGCAAACACCACAATGACAAAATAACCAACCACAATGTAAATCTTTCCACGATGCTCTTTAAGAGATGGAAAAATACACATCAGTAGCTGTCATGTGTGCTGCAGATAAGACAACAGAGGAAACGCAGGCAGAAAATGTACAATGATTACTCATATGTCCCCAGAGACGGGGTGATAGGCGCAGACCTCTCATAGGTGTGGTGCACTTTGTGTGTGTGTGTGTGCATGTAATTCTTTAACTATCCAAAGAAAAACATGGAAAGAGGCCACGGCGTAGTGTGACAGACAGGCTGGGTGTGGAGGGTAGTTGGTGTGGGGGCACCCGTGACAGACAGAGATTAATGAGAGCCCAAACCCCCCTCAAATCTTCCACCTCAACCCCTCCAGCAAACCATAATGCCTGCTAATCACCTGGGTGTCAGCTCCTATTGTTGAGATGACTGCAGTTCTGGTTATACACACACACACACACAAACAAACAGGTCTCACACCACATCTGCTTCATTGAGTCTGCTGCTCATGGCACTGCATAATCTGCCACTTATACCTAACTCTAATGTTCTGATCAGAGAAAGACACCTGTTTTTTTGTGTTTCAGGAGAAGATGAGTGAAAGGAAGAAATAATGTAAAGAAAACAGCTATACTTCCTAACTGGTGTGCTTACTGGATGAGAGAAAAAAAAAAAAGATCAAAGCAAGTGTTAAAAAGACAGAAACAAAAGCCGACAGGAATCAGGTGCGCCATCACGTCGACACAGAATGAAGCAGAACAGCGACTTGTCAATCAATGTCATACGGAGGACGTCCTCAGACAGTCTTAAGCACATTCCTGTCACCAGACGTCCCCCTGGGACAGCCGCCGTGACACTGTCATTCAGGGGTCAATAACGTGCACTCGCTTGACTTAAGTGCTGAAATTGGACAAGAGTGAATGTGAGGACCACCACTGGAGTAGATACAAGACGCTTGATACAGCAGTATTTTTAAGCTAATGATTAAAGTGTGTGTGAGCATACAAATCATAGTATAATAGAGGAAAAGTAAAACTGTAGTTCTGAATGTAGACATTTTTTAACATGTTAAAAATCTAATATTCATTCATTAAACAGACAGACAGACAGATAGAGTAGATATACAGACAGAGACAGAACGATAGAATGATAGACAGACAGACAGAAAGATAGACAGTAGATATACAGAGAGAGACAGAACGATAGACAGACAGAATGATAGACAGACAGACGGATGGACGGACAGACGGATGGACGGACGGACGGATGGACGGACGGACGGACAGACAGACAGACAGAGAGAGACAGACAGACCGATAGACAGAATGATAGACAGACAGACAGACAGAAAGATAGACAGTAGATATACAGACGGATGGACGGACGGATGGACAGACAGACAGACAGACAGACAGAAGGATAGACAGAGCAGATATACAGACAGAGACAGAATGACAGACAGTAGATATACAGACAGAGACAGAACGACAGACAGACAGAGACAGACAGAGACAGACAGAGACAGACAGAACGACGGACGGACGGATGGACGGACGGATGGACGGACGGACAGACAGACAGAGAGAGACAGACAGAAAGATATACAGTAGATATACAGACAGAGAGACAGAACGATAGACCGACAGAATGATAGACAGACAGACGGATGGATGGACGGACAGACGGACAGAAGGATAGACAGAGTAAATATACAGACAGACCGACCGACAGACGGACGGACAGACAGACAGACAGACCGACCGACCGACGGACGGACGGACGGACGGACGGACGGACGGACGGACGGACGGACGGACGGACGGACGGACGGACGGACGGACAGACGGACAGAGAAACAGAACAACAGACAGACAGAACGATAGACAGATGGACAGAAGGATAGAGTAGATATACAGACAGAGACAAAACGATAGACAAATAAACAAACAGACAGACGGTCACACAAACATATAGAGACAGGGAGAGAACAATAAATAGATAGACAGAACGATAGACAGACAGACAGGGTAGGTATACAGACAGGTCGATAGATAGCTAATTATCCGGCACAACAACTTTTTACTCTTACTTTTGGTTAGTTCTTTTGGTGTTTAGAAATAACAGTATCTATCCTAATTCCACATTACTCTAACATTACTGTTTCTAACACCACAAATTCAATGAATTTAGGCTGAGGAAGTTAAATCAAATAAATCAAAAAAAAAAAAAAAACAATAAGAAAAATGTGATTCTGTATGTTTGTATGTAAATCGATAATATAATAATGTTAATTAAATATAAATATGGCAAAACAATATTGGCCATCAATTATTAGATGCAAAATAATTAAATAATTATAACATCGATCAAAATTAATTTCTAATTATCACTTTAAAAGAACATCTCAGAGAAAATGAACTAAGAAACAAACGCAGAAACAAACGCAGAGACAGACAGGCAACCACATGCACAAGCTCCATTTACGACTCAAATAGTGCAGAGTTTGGGGATCTGGTGCTGAAGTAGGGCCCTTGAGGGCCATATTTCTGGCCCCAGCAGGGTGTACCAGCCATGGAGCGATTTACAGTGGGGAGTGAGGGTCTGGATCTCATCTTTAACCAACACTTCAGACGCAGCTCCTGGGCCTCCCTGAGCCCAACGAGCACAGGGCAACACCGGGGGTTGGGCAAAGAGGGAGGGAGACGGCAAGGTTGGGTCCCACTTTGAAGTTTAAAAATAAAAACTGGGTCGAAAAAAAGTTTGGGCGCAAGACTGAGAGACAAAGGTAAAGTGATCGATTCGGCTTTCAAAGTGAGCCTTTGACACACCTGGGCGTGTGAGGTTTCAAAGTCAAGCTTTTTTTCACCTCGCTCTGAAGCGTTCAAGATGTTCGCTTAAAAGCAAGAAAGTCCCATAAGTACCGAGGCAAACTTTTTTTCTTGAGGCAGAACAAAAGCAGAGCAGAGGCAAGTCTCTCCATTCTATTCCTGCTGATGTTTGCTATCACAAGCTTCATCTTTAGAGCCACTCAGAAGAACTTTAAGAGGGCGAGCAGCTGCCGGGGAGGAAAATACTCTGGGCTGCGGACCACACAAGCAAAACGAGAGAGAGAGAGAGAGAGAACGAGAGAGAGAGAGAGAGAGAGAGAGAGAGAGAGAGAGAGAGAGAGATTGAGAGAGAGAGAGATTGAGAGAGAGAGAGATTGAGAGAGAGAGAGATTGAGAGAGAGAGGGATTGAGAGACGGAGAAAAGACAAGACAGCTCAGACTCCCTCACTCCACTCCAGCTGAAACAGATGACAAGACAGAGCGCACATATCAGCCTTCCCCCCCTCTAGCCATCCCGGCTAATCTTTTCCACATTCCCCTGCTCTCTTTTTTTCTCCTTCTCTCCATTTCTTACCCCCATATCCCCCTCTCCGTGTCAGCGATGTTAATCTGCTGAAGGAGCTGAGCGCCTCTGACAGATGCCGGTATGGCGACAGCTACAGAGTGACTTGTGACAGGAGGCCCGCACTGTAACCGTGGCTCTCCTGTCAATCTAACCGGCAAAAGTTCTCAACAAAAACAGTGGAGAGAAAGAGGGAAAGGTTGAGGAGAGAGAGAGACATTTTTTCTCAGTAATAGGAGGTAGATTTTAACGAGCAAGATTCAAGAGTCTGATACCATGAGAACCATTTCCTGTCGAAAAATATGGACAACCTCAGGCTGAGGCAGCACACTGCCATGACTGACCTGTCAATCATTTTCTCTCTATACACACACACACACACACACACACACACACACACACACACACACGCTAACAAATAAATAAGCACTTAAGTTGTTTGATAATTAAAACATGTCTATCTTAGCTTCAAACATTTTTGGGAGGTTAGGCATATGTACCTCTATCAACACCACAAAAGAAATATGTTCCTATTAACTCATATTATGCTGGATATTATTTATTACTAACAAATACAATTAAGGTAATCATTATTACAATAATTCACTTTGAATCTAAAAACAAATCAAAACTCACCAACTCACAGCTTCGTCTTGATTTAATAGGACACCTGATATTGTCATTTTTCATAAGTTTAGGGTACAGTCATAGAGAAACCTTCTCAAAAAAAAAAAAAAAAAATCTAATGTTGAATTTATTGACAAACGGGAGAAAAAAGTAAAATCATTTGAATTATTATTATTATTATTATTGCAGTTCAAATAAATAAATAAATATTTTTGAACATTTCTTAAGCCTACCAAGTCTGCATTTATTTTATATCAAATACAGTACAATATAAAAGTACAGTAAAAAATATTACAATTTAAAATAAGTTTTTTCTATTGTAATACATTTTAAAATGTAATTTGTTCATCTGATGCAAAGCTGAATTTTCAGCATTATTACTCCAGTCTTCAGTCACATGATCCTTCAGAAATCATTCTCATATGCTGATTTGCTGCTCAAGAAACATTTCTTTATATTATCAATGTTGAAAACAGCTGCGCTGTTAAATATTTTTGTGGAAACCATGATTATTTTTTTCAGTATTCTTTGATAAGTAGAAAGCAGCATTTATTTGATATGGTATAGATTTTTTTTGTAACATTATAAAGGTCTTGACCTTTACATCGTATTAATGTCATTTTCATATATATATATATATATATATATATATATATATATATATATATATATGATACATACATACATATACATATACATATATATATATATATATATATATATATATATATATATATATATATATATATATATATATATATATATATATATATATATACATATATACATACACACACACACACACATTTTATTTGTGAACAATTTCTGACCTTTAATGATGTCCCCGGGGGGCAGATTTCACTAACCTCCTTAAAGTTTAGCTAAGTAAACACAGACACACACAGAGGGTAAGAGCTTAAGACTAAAAGTGCGAATCTGAGAATTATCCGTCGCCTGCTGAAAGCTTTTAGTGAGATAGTGTTCCACAAAGTTCCAGACACTGGGATTGAAAAGTTGAGATGGCGGGTACAGAGTTGAGTCAGGAAATGGGTCAGACATCCAAGGGCACCATATAAATGATTCAGAGTCAGAGCTGGGAGAGGAGAGGAACTAACGGGACCAGACGCGGTCTTGGGGTCAGAGAAGAAGTCGTCACAAAATCACAACTTTTTGTAAAGAGTGAGAGCAAGCAAAGCACTTGACACAAAGACAGAGGAACCCTGAATCAGACTGATACTAATAGTGAATCATTGGAGTGCTGTTTTAGTACGCTTCTTGTCCATTCTAATTAGAGAACTGCAGTATGAAACAAACCGTACATTCAGCCTTCAATACTTCTTTTTACATCAAACAGAATCCTGAATGTGTTATCCAGTGACATCACTGCATATCTGCTTGCCCATGTGTCTAATACCTAATTTAACAAGATGCAAAAACAGCAAGATGACCAACACGTTAAAGAAAAGTACGAATTTTCCACATCTTAAATGACATCTCAAGATTGAACCTGTGAATTTTACATACATTTCTGTAACACAAATGGATAGGTCAAACTTTATTTTATATTAGGAGTCTTTAACTACTATATACATTTATTTTTTTAAGTACAATGTAAAAACATGCATGTACACAGTAAATGCATTGTATCAAATAAACAGTAGTTAAAGACACTTAAAGTAGTACTTCACCACTGGCAAAATGGGCTTTCAATAATTGTTTTTTCGGTAAAAATCCATTTTTTGGCGGGGTTTCCTTGGTAAAATTTGCATACCAGGGGCTAAACATCATGTTATTTTGGGTCGCTTCAACCCGCGGCAACAGTGTTAAAGTAGCCCAATTCCTTGTGAAAACTGTGGATTTGGCAACACTGCTGTAGTGTTTCATTTTTACCATAATGCTGTTTAAAGAGTAGACATAATACAATACAAAATTGTGATTAAAAAAAAAAAAAGTGATAAACCTACTCTTACAATAACTGGGCTGTTAATAACCCTGTCGATCGGACCGTCTGTGGGTGGGGATACAAAGATGCGGAAGTACAATCTATAGTTCACAAAAGCCCTGGAGCTGTCAAAATAAAACAAAAAAATGTGAATCTCTTGGTCTAGGTAACACGGAGAACGAGTAAACATTGTTAATTTATACTACTGACATTGTAACAATGCAAAGCAGGTTTAAAAATCAGTGAAGTTAGACTTTAATGTGAAGTGGGACCAATAGATGGAAAGTGAAGACAGGAAAAACTTATGAAATCATTGAAAATTGAAACAATATTCCAAAGAAAATGTTTTGAATTGACATCTTAAATGGAAAAGAAAAAATATAAAATGCCTGGAATATATCTTTAGAAACTGGCAGTGCAAATCCGCTCAAACCAAAGTAATGAAATTATTAAAAATTCCATGTTCACTTAAATATGATGAAAGAAACTCACTAAAATTATTTCAGTCTTTAAAAATGGTGAGCTTAATATTTTATCCAGTATATTAAGACACACATGATGGAGACATGAAAATGTTTAACTGCTTAACTGGAATGACCCATAGGCACCCTTCCTGCAAATGTCTGATAATTGAATATCTCTCAGGAAACGAGCTCTTTTCGTTTGCTGGGATCATTTCTTTGCAAAATGATTGCCTGTCAGTTCTACTTTGCTTTTTTATTTTTTCAGTTGCTGCTCTCTTTAAGTCAATCTTTCTTTTTTCCTTCCCTTTTTAAAGAATAGATATTTAAGGACGATAATTGCTTGGCACAGGGAACGTATAATCAAGTGAAAAGGCAGCGCTTTTTTTTCCCTGTGCCTTTTTTGTGAAATCCGTTTTGTTAAGCAGAGATTATAGCTGAAAAAAATTGGCAATACAAGAGCAATTAAAGTTAAAAAACACAGCATGGTATTTAAATGAATGGTTGACTGAAGAGTCCTGCGGGACTCATTTTTTTACGGCTCCATTTTCTCGATTTCGATCTCTGTCCTCTTTTCTTCAGATTTTAAAAGAGCGGGAAGAGTAAAATCAGGAAGAAACAAAGCCAGCGAGCATTTTACAGCGTCTTGGAATGGAGAAAACATGCTGAGCTCTGAATTTTCTGATATTATATGCACAATTTCCCCGAAAGATCACACAGTATTGTAATTTTAGGGCAGCGAGAGCTGCAGCGTCTACATAATTCTTCCAAAACCTGAGCAGGAGAGGGAGGGCTGAGCGAAAAAAGTGAGAGAGTGAAAAACAAAGAGACATACATGTCAAATAACAAATGTTCACTCACTAAGCTTAATAAAAAACACATTTCTGCTTCACTGAGAAAGTTTTGCTGCATCACTCTTTCACACTGTATTCCCAATTGATTTCAAACTTACCCGGCTCAATCCACACCTTCAAAATGAATCTTAAATATTCCTATCAGTCAAAATGCTCCATCTCTAGTAATCGCCCGTAATCTTTAAGATCTAGGACATTTTGTAATGATCTCATAGACATAAACGATGTCAGTAATACCGCAGAAAAGGCAGATCTGCACATAACTATATGTGTGGAGTGACGTTAAGCCCAGACAGAGTCGAGTAGTTATTTTGAGGCTGCCCTGTTTGGCAGGCGTTTTATCGCCTGCAGTGTTCAGGCCCGTGTTGACGGCAGCACTTCATGTTGGTCGGGAGAGTTTAGGGGTGTTGTTCATGTTCAACATGCTCAAGTGAGTTTGCAGCACAACTACGGCCCATTAGCTACTCTTTACAAATATCCACACGTAATGAACAGCAAAAAACACAAACACCATGGAAACACTGCTACAATCTGGAAAGTGTGAACTGCATTTCCTTTGGTGAGTAAAATGTCCAAGTTGTTTATCCATTTAAAAAAACCAGGCAAACCTTTTAATCTCTGAGGCAGCACATACTGTAAAATCGGGTTTCAAAATCAAGTGAGCTGCCTACCCATAGACATTATATTTAAGATATTATAGATGTGCCACTAATGGATGGATGGATGGATGGATGGATGGACGGACGGACGGACAAGGCCTGGGACAATACATCAAAGCAAGCAGAGTACGGGTGTTTCTAAAGCACGTAGTGTCATCTGCTGTTAAAAACTAATCTCAGAAACGATTCAAGAGAGAATAGCGATACATCTGAAAATATCAGAATCAATCCAGAATCTTTGTATCGCGAATCAAGAACTGATGTATTGTCCCAGCCGATGGATGGATGGATGAATGGATGGACGGACAGATGAGGACTGGGACAATACATCGATTTCCGATACAATGATTCTGGATCAGTTCTGATATTTTCTCTCTCGAATCTATTCTGAGCTTAGTTTTAACAGCAGATGGTGCTCTAGGCTAGTTTTTTCAGCGATCGCGCATCATGTAAGTGGTTAAATACACTAGCACTCAGCTCAGAATGCTTTTATGACGTGAGATTAATGTAAAACACAACCCACTGCGAACACCCTTGTAATTCGTTTCAACCTTTTTGAACTTTATGAATGATTATTTTAGGTTTAAGTGGTGTGTGTAAAAGAACTGGAAGCAAGCAGAGTACAGGTGTTTCTAAAGCACATATAGTGCCATCTGCTGTCAAAAACTAAGCTCAGAATTGATTCAAGAGAGAATCGCGATACATCTGAAAATATCAGAATCGCAAATCGAGGATGGAACAATATAGACACAATAATTAACAGCCATAATAATAATAATATAATCTCATTACTACTTATTAACAATAATAAAAATAAGTAACAATGTAAAATAATTTTTTTAATATATGTATGTATATTATTTTTATTGTTGTTATTGAAAATATTATTACAGTTATCTTTAACAATACAGACATAATAATTAACAGCTATAATACATAATAACAATAATACTTTATTTATAATAATAATAATTATTATTTTTATTATTATTAAGATTATTATTATCATCATCCTTGTTTTGAGCTATTCCTAAATGTCCTAGAATGCAGTGCTCCAAGCTCAGTGAAATCTTTTATTAAAATGTAAAATTGATCAAATTAAAATGTTACTTTTTTTACCCAATAATTATGTCTGCTATGCACTACTTGCTAAAGTATCATGCAGTTAGCTTAGCAAAATGCTGAAACAAAACTATTTGAATTAATGGTCTATAGTGAGTATTTATGGTGTGCGTCAATGTAGAGTACATATTAGTCACTTATGAGGTTCCTCGAGACTCCCTTAGTAGGCAACTCCCTTAGTAGGCAGTGGTCCTCCGGTAGATGAGCAGGTGAAAAGTCTGCTGATGTTGATACACACCTTTCAGCATCTTATCACTAGTGAGACCGAGAAAATCCTGAAGATGTATGTTGAGGAGAGAGAGTGAGAGGAGTGATATAAGGGAAAGAGGAGAGTGATCTGATTCATCTCAGTGTCAAACAGGGCCATTGGATGTGTACACACACAGAGACACTCGCACAGGCCCGCAGCACTGCACCGATCCAATGGGGGTTCTGGCCGTCGGTTTATCAGATAGCATGGTGTGGAGATGAAAGGTCTGGCGAGGCGGAGGGGGTACGTGTCTCCTCTTTGTTGCAGACATGTGTTAACATTGTTGGGGATCAGCGGGCTGGACTGCGCACATGCCGATCATACCTCGGAGAAAAGCAGCGGAAAATTGGATCTTTAAGTATTCATGTGCTCAGATTCACACAGTGCTCAGGCCTCGGTGAGGGGGGCGCAGAACAGAGCGCAACAGAGGGAATACGCCAACTGCCGATGAAGGAGAGAACAAAGGCTTGGAGAGACAAAAGACATTCACGGATGGAGGAACTAGACAAAGGGAGACTGAGCTGGAAATAGCAGAGACAGAAAAGGATACAATTGGAGGTGAACAGGGAAGATAAAGAGGTGAATATAAGATATTAAGGAATGAGTGAGACAAAATTATCAAGGGTGGGAACAAGGGCATCACATGAGTGAGGTTTTCACAGTCGGCCACCCACCTGCATCCCCCTCCGGACTAAAATAGACTGAGCCCTTTTCCAGGCCAGACACTAATCTTCACAGGTATTCCCAGGACTGGGACTGTGAACCAGAGAGGGATGGTGCGGCAGGAGCAAAACCCCTTCAAACCTGCCTGTGCTTGAGAGACAGACAGGACCGGTGGAGAAAGCTCATGATCAAAGCCTGTTCTATCATAAAAAGAGACGAAAGACAGAAAAAGAGAGACAGGGATCCAAAGGTCGAAGACCACTAGGGAAAATACTTCTGCTTCGCATTTTTCTCATTTAACACAATTACAGACTGTTATCGACATGAAATAATATAATATAATTTTTATTTGATTTAAAATAGCACATATACAATAATGACAAACAAAAAATGTAAAAACAAGCCAATCTGAATTGCTTATTGCTATTTTTTTAATAGATAATTTAAAAAGTACTCCATTTAAAATAGTGATAATAGTACAACTTCTAAAAACATCTGGCTTATGATTCAAATAGAATAGAGAATTAGCTTATAATGAATAAATCAAAATCCTAAAACATTACATTTATTATATTTGTGTGACACACATGACTCGTGTGCACAAAAAGAGGTGCGGCAGTATCAAATTCTCTTTCACGCTTGAACAAACAATAACAGAATTATGCCAAAATGCCTGTTTTGTCAAGTATCCTCATAAGAGCAGTCTTAAATGAGTTAAATAACATCTTAAATGAACTTTAAGAGTTGAGAAAATGAGATGTGCGCCAGATCTGCGTCATGTTCGGCAGTGGTAGCTCTTAAAGTGACAGCAGCCTAATAAACAAGTTGCTGTGATGTCTGTCATTAATGTTAATCAAAGAACAAAGGTAACAGTAAATTGTACTGTAGCTTTAATAAGGATTAATATATATTTAATAGAGACATCAGACAGTAAAATATACTAAGTTGTTCCTACATTAATTTGCAGAGTAACTGAAATTATTACAATATAAAAATATTTAAAACTCAAAATATGATTAATTATGATTTAATTGCGATTAACCGTTATTAGTTACAGAAAATTAACAGTTTATTTACTACACTAACAATTATGACACTAACAATTAATTAGTTTTTTTTTTTCTTTCTTTTTTTTAATCGATTGACAGCACTAATATATATGGAACAGTCCTAAAGACCGTTTACAGACAGTAGACCATTATGGTCACAGCTGCAAAAATTTAGAACACTAAAGAGACCTTTCTATTGACTATGAAAAACAACAGAAGTAAGACGCCCAGGGTCCCTGATCACCTGCGTGAACACGCCATAGTCCTGCTGCAGGAGGCATGATGACTGCAGATGTGGCCAGAGCAATAAACTGCAATGTCCCAAATGTAAGATGCCTAAGACAGCGCTACAGGGAGACAGGAAGGACAGCTGATCGTCCTTGCAGTGCCAAACGACGTGTAACCCCCCAAAACGTGTTTGAGAACTTGCAAATGCCTTGGTGGAAGAGTGAGGAAATGCCTCACAGCAAGAACTGTTAAATCTGGTTCAGTCCATGAGGATGAGATGCACTGTAGTACTTAAAGCTGGTGGTTAAAAAATTTGCTGGGGGATACAAACACCCGCATCCATCTAGACAAGTGCATGTGTGTTCTTTGCATAAACGTGATCGCTAAGCCAGAGAGGAAGGAGCCAAAAGGGGAAGAGGATGTGGAATACAGAGAGACAAATGGAGGGAGGGAACGCAGGAGGAAAACAGATGGATGAAGGATTTGGAATGTCTCCTCTGACTTAATGAAGTCCTTCACAAGTCAATCGCTCCTCTCAGCCCAGCGGTTCTGTACACAGATGCGGGGCGGAAAAAGTGGAAGAGGGCTCATTGGCCTTGATTCCCAGACAGGGATGCTTTGATGTGGGATTGAGGGGGTGGAGGATGCCCCCCGTGAAAGTCAACCCCTCTGCCCTCCGTATGATCACAGCCGGGGGACGAGATGGCTTTCCTATTAGCAAGCCAGGCAGATATATAAATACACTGTAGCTCAAGCTAACACAAAAACACACACGGGGACAAACAAGATATTTGTTAATGCGTACACTAACAAGAGCTTTAAAATGGCCCCTGGCCAAAACAAACATATCCTGCACAGATGCCACACTCTCTCCGCATACAAAGCCGCTACAGCGGTAATTACTCATGAGGAGTTTGAAGTGGGCTTAGAGATCCCCTCATTATACAAATACAAACATGCTGGAATAAGGCACATATAACAGTAAGCATTTGAAGCTCACTCTTTTAATCAGACGTTCACTTTCCCTGAGCGCTGCCATATGTATGTGGTCTGGTCTGCGCCACATACCTGACAAAAGGGCCCGCCGAAGGCGGCCAATGGCGCAGCACCAGAGAAAAGCACGGGAATAAAAGCAAGAGATGAAAAGAAACGATATAGAGATAAGGGAAGAGAGGAAAATGGGGCTGCTATTAGGGAAATGAGCTCTTAAGAAGTGCAGCTGTGAAGTGCTCCCTGGAGGGCGGCTATCAGGAGTCCTGTTAGCCAGCAGGGCAGAAGGGACTGACACGGAGCCAACGCTGTTAGCCCAATTAGCTTCAGATCTGTTCTCTGCCTTCTGCTCTTGGCTGGGCTGGGCAGCTGTGCTAGGTTTGGATTTAAATATGTAGAGAAATGAGTGGCTCAAACTGCTCCTCGTTTAATTGCCTTGAAGTAAGAAGCTCAGCGATGCCAAGTCATCCTGACTGTATGAAAGTACAGAGTAATGAAGTAGGATCATGACCGAAGCCAACTATGGTCGCAAGTTTCGTCATTACCAACACAATTCAACGGAACTTGCAACCGTAGCCGGCTAACAATGCTTTTGGGAATCACACCCCTGGTTTGCTTGAGAATGATTTCCATCTCAGAGGCCCTGCGCATACCTGGTATTAAGATGTTCGAGTGATCCGATCACAAGTGGACAAGGTAAACTTTTGATTTGATCACTCAAACAAATTTTAAAGTAGTCAAAAACACACGAAACCACATTGCATTTGTAGTATAAACACTAAAGCACACTGTCCCAGACAGTAGTGAAGGATCGTCTACTTACCTGTCAATCTTCTACTTCACTAAAACAAGGGATTTTCAGCTTTAAAATAAATTAATAAAAGAGAAATTAAATCATAAAATACCTGAAACTCTGCTGAAAATGTCCCATGTGCACCTAGATCAAAATTCAGGTATATTTGGGACAAAAATACTACCTTTTTTACTTCTTAAACTTCTTAAAACACTACTAAAATATTATTAATACAAGAAATGAATACTAATTCATATAATATTAATATAAAATACATATTTATTAATAATAAATATTAATATAAAAAGTAACATTCCCTTATTTAAACTCATTTACAGCTATCATGATTAAATAAAAAGTCTGTAGTTGACTAGTCCACACTTTTCCTCCCAAGACAATGAACTGCCACAGACAAATGATTTGATAATGAAGTCAGAAATTATTAAACTGCATCAGAATTGCTGAAGATGCAGATGAGAGGAGTTGTCTCGTCTTTTTCTGTTTTCTGTAGTCTTGTAAAGGGTGTTCTGTAGTGATGTATGCTGTGAGTGTGTTTCAAGTGATGTTATTCTTCTCAGATTTCCCTCAAATCAGCACAAAGCTGCCTCCCTAGTGAAAGATTCATACAGGCATCAAATAGAGAAAAAGATAAGTGCCGATCGCAGAAAGAGGGTGACAAAGAAATACAAAAAGGAACTTCTGCAAGCATGCAAAAAAAAAAAAAAAAAAAACGGACACAATATAGCCTTACAAAAGACTCACATGGCATTATAAAGACTATGCACAATAGGAATTAAAAAGTTATTAAGGCTCGAGATGGTGGAAAAGCCTGTGATGTATCAAAAGTTTTCCTCCCTTGAACATTGTGCCAAGTCGGTCCATGTGTACCCCTAAAACACAGGACATTATTCAACAAACCAAATCTCAACAAGACAACACAATCCCCACTGGCGTGGCCCACTCATCGCTGCCGCTCATTGGCATCCGGGACAAAGGCAGCCATAAAGCAATTTGAGTGTATGGAAGCAGACCCCCAGTGTAGGGGAGGTGAATTTATCACTTTCACCTTGAGATGGCAGGCAACAGATTTAGGATGGTGTGTGCTGGGATGGGGGTCTGACATCGGGGAATAAATAAATAAGCGGAGTGCAGGACTGTCTGAAATTACTCTTAAAGCTCTTGCGTTCCCTGTATAAAATGCATGAGTGTAAATCTCTCACGTCCTGATAATATATCTTTGTACTACATTCACCTGTGCTGGACAAACAATGTCACAATTCACATTAGATATGTACAGAGCCAGGAGCACTGACGATAAAAAGCACATTTAAAAAAATAAAGGTTCTTGGCATCTATGGTTCCACGAAGAAACATTAAAGGCCCACTGAGATGCCTTGAAACGCGCAACATTGTTCAGTGTGTTGATTTAATTTCCACTGAAACAGGAAGACAAGGTGGGACATATAAAACAGCTCCTCCCCTTTTTAAAAATAGCCAATACTTTTTTTCTGTTGAGTTTGGTAAAAACGCATTTTCCTTCTAATCTCTAACCGTTTCTCCTCCAATTTAAATGGGTCCGATACGTTTTGTGCTTTGCACTGACTCACACATATGACCTGCTCTGTGCTTTCATTTCTCTGGACCAGAGTAGGCTGTGTGCGCTCTGCAGCGGTTCACGTAACTTGAAACCAGACTTCATTCGTCCCAATGGAAAGCATATTTACACTGCCTGAATTGTTCCCCATCCCTATATAATGCATTATGTGCCATTCACCATGTAGAAAATAGTAATTGTGTAAACAAGTGACTGATTTCAGCCGCAGCTTTAGCATCTATTTATAATGTTAGGGGCGGGATGCTTTAGATTCTAAAGAGCATTTGATTGGACAGAAAATCTAATGAGAAGCTGAAGTGCACAGTGATGTCCGTATTGGCGGAAGTGAGAGACTAAGTTTTGAATGCTTCTATCTTCTAAATTCAAATTTTGTCAAAATGGTTCTTCTATGGCAACCCCTTTTTTAAGAGTGTAAGGAAACTTTGATGAACAATTATTAACACTGACAATTTTTTCACAATGATACTAGGAACATGTTTCAAAACATAAATTGGATCAATTTTGAGTTCATACTAACCATTGCTAACAAGTTTGTATAGCCTTATATCTTCCCAAAAAACTTACCATGTCAGAAAATCCAAGTACCACCTAATACTTTACACACCGCCCATGACATTGAGATGTGATGTGAAGGACACAGCTTATGATCTACTATAATATGATGTTGTCCTATATATATGAAATATTTGCTGCGAAATATACACCTACTTTTGATTGACCGTCAAAGCAGAAAGGTGCTTTTGAGAATCAGTGTAGTAATGGTATCCACCAGCAGGGGCTAACAGGACCATGCTAACTAGCCAAACCTTGACCCTTTGGGATGGGTCCCATGTGGGAACATACTGTACCACAGTCTGAGAATCACAGGGCTACAAACCTAGCATGGAAAACAAAGTAAAACTGCTACTGTTGACCGCCACCGCAGAGCATTCCATGTCTCAGTATCGAATACACAAGGCTTTCGTAACTCACAAGGAATTGCTTCCAAAACAACAACAGTATTGATGTCAACACCGCATAACGAAACGGCGGGAGACTCGCTTGGCGGCTATCCTTTTACACAGGTACAACAGGCCTCTTTCAGCCGACCAACATCTGTCTCCGTCTTGCACAGTTAAGAAACCCGAGGAGCCCGGCACATCACGAGAGAGAATTAATTCATTTTCCATTTTGATACATTACCCTCTCGATTTGGACAATGAGTCCCGAGTTGAGATGGAGATTCATTCGCCGCTGCACTTCGATTAATGTGAGGTCACAGCGGGCTCCCAGTTTTCCATCAAAAACAGACTAATATTGACGCTGCTGCAGAGGGAAAATGATCCTTGGGTTGGAAATCGGAGGAAACCTATAAAAGCCACCACCAGAGTCTGTTAACATGAGCTTGCTGAGAGATTTATTTAGCTGTATTCAGATCAAGCACAATAATCGTAACGAAGGACAGAATAACACGCACATCATCCATGCCGTGGACAATGAACCCGTTGCTAACCAAGCGAAATGGAAACTGAGAGAGACAGACCGGAGAGGAAAACAACTCGCTCATTTGTAAAATCAATTTTCCCTTTCGTAAATCAGACATTTCTGAGAAATCCAGAGGGCTCTTGTCTCTCGCTTCACATGATAAAACGGCTGATACGTATTCCATTCTCTTTCCTGTGCACAGCTTAAGGCAAGCACAGGGGACCAAGGAGTGCTGCGGATTCAGCTCTGTTTAAAGTCCCGCTGTGATTTCAAGCCGTGAGTCAAAGCGTGTCTCAATTCACAGGCCTGTCGATCTGCAGAAGCGCACGTATTAGGCGGGGATGGCTCGGCTTCGGCTTGAGAAAAGCCCAGGGTCCGTTAACATGCCTTTTCTCAGCTGTATGCGTGGCAACAAAGACCTAGAGGACTTTAAAGAGAAAATGGAGCCTGTTAGAAAGAATAAATCTGTATTGTTTTCTAATTAGCAGAGCTTGCTAAGCCAAAGGGATCTGAACAAACCTCTAACTCCAAGTATTAAACGCTGGCTCGTAACTCGCCCAGCATTATTTGCACAATAAACACGAATAATACCCCACATTTTGCAGCTTGTTTTTAAAGTAAATCCATATTTTAGTTAAGCAAACAGATTTATGACTTTCAGTAAAACTGCCAGAAAAAAAAATCTCATAAACTTACATTGAAGGATGGACTCGAGCCATATCTAGAGACTAGAATATGATAGAGAGTTGGGGATGGACTCTTTTGAATTGGTTATGTAAGCAAACACCCAAGCAACTACCTACAATTCCTAGCAATGCATAGAAACACCACCTAGCAACCAGCCAAACCTTCTAGAAATATAAATATAAATAAATCAATATATAATTTACAGAAAATTTCAACTGGTTGATCGTTTATATCAATGCCAAACGTAAACTACCCCAATATCTGGTTCTAAACTACTAATTGTGGACTATAAGGCATTATGCATCATAAATCGAGAAATGATTCTGGATCGATTCTGAGATTTTCCAAATGCATCGCGATTCTCTCTCAAATCGATTCTGAGCTTAGTTTTAAACAGCAGATGGCACTGCGAGCTTTAGAAACACCTGTACTTTGCTTGTTTCTAATTCCTTACACACACTGCTTTAACCTTCTATAAAATAATTATTCATAAAGTTTGAAAAGGTTGAAGTGAATTACAAGGGTGTTTGCAGTGAGCTGTTTACATTAATCTCATGTCATAAAAGCATTCTGAGGTGCAAGAACTTTCTCAGACTTTCTACAAATGCACAAGTGCTCTTCTTAATATGCATTTGAGCGTGCAGTTAAAAACTAGCCTAGAGCGCCATCTGCTGTTAAAAACTAATCCCAGAATCTATTAGAGAATCGCAATGCATTCGGAAAATCTCAGAATCGATCCAGAATCATTTCTCGATTTGCAATGCATTTCAATAAATCGATAAACATCAACATTATGATTTTCTGCAACTCTGCTTTGAAACATGCATTGTGAAAAGCACTAAACAAATAAAATTTATATAGCAACACCCTGGCAACCATATTGGTACATCCTAGAAGCAACCCAGTAAATGTATAGCAACACAATTGCAACAACCTGACAACTACCAAATCCCCCTAGCAACTGTATAGCAACACCCTAGCAACCACCCAAAACACCTTAGCATCATGGCTGCACCTTTTGTACAGATAAACACCACTCACATTCACTTCACAAACTGTAAAAACCAGTTTCTGAAATTCTCAAGAGGTTCAAAATACAGTACAGTATTCAGTACAGGAGTTTCACCGCAATTATGATTCAGTCAAATATCTACAAGCACAGTTATTCTAAAGTGTTTAAAGTGTTTGATCTGTTAAAGCAGTTACAGTATGGTAATTTGAACTCAAGCGGGTTCATGGAGAAAAAAAAAAAAAAGAAACAGGTTGACTGGGAATGTTGAATGTCCTCTGCTGTTCCATCCACGATTCTTATCCAATATATACAGTGAAAGAAAGACAGAGAGAACCTATAACGTATGAACTTGGGTGCCAAACAACCACTCACTCCACAGTTCATTCATCTGCTGTATGGCAGAATGACAGGATGTGTATAAAACGGTGGATAAAGCCATAGCCTCAACAGCTAATACATTAATGCAAAGAAACGGCTCTGACCACAGACCCGAACGAAAATGAGCATTACTACGATAGCAAATGTGTGAGAGAAACGTGTGGTTCAGACATAAATTCATAGGGTGCGCACGGAGGTACTTTGGCCGCCGTCCACTCCTCTGTGTTGTGTTTGGCCTGAGGTGGCAGCGTTCACTCCGTTTTCCTCTCTGCCCAGAAGTTGGCTGCTCTCCTCAGTTTCATCCCTCTTTCATCTTATCAAGCACCTGCCTTCAACACGAGGCCGGGTTGCTCCACAACACCCCTCCCTTCATTCCCCTCGCTCTTCTTGGCGTCTCTTCGCTCCTGTTTCCGACTGTTTAATTATGCTGTCCCAACCTGTCACCTTGAGCAACATCCCCCCCCTGGGCAGCAGCCTGCGGACCACCGTGCCAAAGCAAACTGCCTCAGGAGCAGGTGTGTGTGGACAGGAGACGCAAGCCAGAAAAACAGAGCCCACGATATGTATGGTGTATGTGTATATCAGTATTTTTCATCTATAAATAGAGAAAATTAGTTTTTGGACATCGACAAATCTTGCCTTGATAACACGCCACCTATAACAAGGTTGACTATCCACTAACAACATATTTGGAAAAAACAAAACAAAATCAAAACTATGTCAGGTGCTGAAGCTGTGAACCTCATGTCTGAGCGGCCGTTTTCCTAACGGACAGCAGGGGAAGCTCAGCACATGTCCAAAATTATAACAGAGCACACTCCAGGTTAAAAATAGATTTGACTCATCACTTCAGGCTGCTGCAATGTATCCTGCCACAGAAAAAAAAAAAAAAAAAAAAAAAGATGAAAATTTCTAAAATTTGGACGTGGCAAATTTCATTTTCGGGGGGGGGTTGTATATAAAAGAATTAACTTTCACTAGCTCATTTTCATTAGTACATACTGTAGCCAGTTATGACATTTGAATGTAGTGATTGAATGACAGAGCGACAGACAGAATGATAGAATGACAGATAGAATGCTAGATAGAAAAACAGGACGATAGAATGACAGATGGAACAATAGATAGAATGACAGAACGACAGAATTACAGACAGAACGATAGATAGAATGACAGAACGATAGACAGCACAACAGATAGAAAGGCAGAATGCAGGCACGCCGTTGGCATGGGGGACGGGGGGGTCAGGACCGCCGCAGTTTTAAAAAGACAGAAATTGACCCCCGCACTTTTGATAAGGACTGCTTAAGTCAGTATCAAACTAAAACAGTATCAAAAAAAGCTACAAACTAGCTTAGGATATTTTCTTTCAAATGAGACAATTTTCACGTTTCCGTGAGCTTTTGTTCGTAAATAATCAACTGTCGTGGATGTGCAAAACAGGAAATGTGCACTCGAAGAAAAACGCAATCTCCAAACCATTGATCAAAGCATGCTAACATTTTCTGAGGACATGTCGATGGTATATAAATCATGCATGAAAGTTAGCGTTCGTGGGGACATGTCAATCAAGCCAACCGTCCATTCAGAAACCGAGAAATTTGACACAGGCTGATCTCTCACATCCAATTCCGGTTGACGCACGAGCTGGCTTGACTGAAGTATTTGTGAGATTTTAGATTTATAGTTTATGGACTGTTCTGATTTCGATAATCACATCTAGCAACGGAAAAGCATTGATGGCATCGATAAGAGAGATCTTTGAAAACGAAAGTAAAGTGTTTATTGCTTCGGTCAGCGACGCAATGGGGAGGACGCCATGAGAGGAGAGGACTCTGCGTTTGGTATGTATAAACTGTATTACTGCATTTACAATGCTTATACTCATTTTTGATTTAATTATTATTTTAAAATGTGAAAGAACAGCAACCAATATGATAAACTATTATGTGACCAAAAAAAAAGTCAAAACTATACGGCAAGGGATATGGCAAGGCTACTTGCACACTGCACAGCTGTCTGCAAGTATGCAAACTTGAATAGAATTGCCATTTCAGTAAATCTACATTTTGATATTGTGAAATGGGTATTATTACAGTGCAAAAACTGTGTGTATAAACAGTAATCTCTTTGTTTCCGTTTCTGTTGAAGATTAGTGAGCAGCAGCTGGCACAGCTGGAATCACATCTCCAGGAGGCAGACGGGTGATGCTGAGGAGATGCTCAACACAGGTGAAAAAAAATGATGCACATAAGGAATTATACAAATCTAGATTGTATGTTCTAGATTGTAATAGAGTCTTGTGTCTCCTGAAAGAATAAAACTGATCAAAACCCTAACCCTAACGCTTCTTTTTTGTTTGTTTATTATAGCACAGACAAAATGTACTATAATATATATCACTTTCAGCAGTGTTTAATGTATTTTCAAAGGGTTTTCTGTAAAATAACACTGCGATATTGGATTTATACCACTGTAAATGGTATGGGGAGACTTTTTATTTAGGTATACTATATACAATATATACTATACTTTTTTAAAATCACACTGAGAACAACGATAGATAGAACGACAGAATACACAGAACGACAAAACGATAGATAGAATAGATAGAGCGACAGAATGATAGAACTATAGACAGAACGATAGAACGACATACAACGATAGATACAATGATAGTATGACAACGATAGGACAACAGAATGACAGATTGAGCGACAGAATGATAGAGAACGAAAGAATGATAGAACGACAGACAGAAAGACAGACAGAAAGAAGTTCATTGTTAATGTGATGTTAAGTATGGCTTAAACGTATATACATTTGAAAATAATGTACATGAAAAACAGGATTTCATACCTGAATTAAGGTCACAGTATATGGCTGGCAGATACTATCTGTGTGAGGAGCACTTACAGTATTTGCATTTTACGATGGAGGTGATTTTAGATGACAGTGATTTAGGACAGAACAGAATAACTGCAGACGGGTTCAGCCAGTGTCCATTCTGAGAGTACGGCTGAGTTGGTCAAAATGATGTATATGCGGACAGGAGCTGCCAGCACGAGTTCCTCGCTTCACACAGCACTGATTAGACGTATGGATATGCATCCCTGAGTCCCGACCTTGAGCATTTCCAAGCCGTCTGAGAGGAGCAGAAGCGGAGGAGTATTCGAATGTTTGCATTTGAGAAATACATTTTTCACCCCTCCCTTTCGGTGATAGCAGAGGCTATGCTGTAGCGTCGCTTTCTCCATTTAACCTCAGTTTTTTTTTCCTTTAAAGTTGTCGTTGTGAGTTTTCCAGTTCACCCTTTCAATTTAGGAGCATGATTTATGGGAGAGCGCTAGAATCTCGACAGGGTTAGAACGGGAAAGCCAAACACTTAGATGAGTTAAAGTCCTTGAACGCTTTGACGTACGAGTTCACATAAACCATAGCCAATCCATTACAGATTATCCTCTGAGAATATGTACACGTAAAAACACGTCTGCATGTTGCTCTGAAAAAACTGGAATAAATAAACAATTTGTGAACAGAGGTGTAAATTCACACCCTAAGATCTGGCATAACGCTGAGATCATCTCAAGAATCCCAATGGTGGTGGAGAATCAGCGATGGCTGTTAGCGCGAGGATGTTGGTGATTTAAGTGCAGCCTTGGTTCTCAGTCAGACAGCAAGAGTTCCCTGTAGAGAACAACTTGATTTATTCCTGCCAAACCAAATGCTGACTTGAGGCACAAGAGTCTCCTGAGCAGCCGTCTACAACACTGTTGAGTACACATGCAGTGTATCTACTGTATGAATCAACCTCAAACTCACCCTGAGTCTTACTTGGAACATACCCTAATTTTATGTTGTATGAATTGTGAAAAATTATTTCTGTCATTGTTTAAACATCCTCAAGTCGTTCCAAACCTCTTGTTAAAGACAAAAGGAAAAGATTAGCAGAATGTACAAGATGCTCTTTTCAACAGAACTAAAATAAATGGGGACCGACTTTGATAAGCTCAAAATAGCACAATATAATAGTCTGTACAACTATATTCCAAGTATAAATAGCTTTGGGTAAAGATTACACAGAATTTTAAAAGTGATTCAATGGAAATTCTAAATATTCACCCAAATCTGATTTGCACTTCCAAATATTAAAGGTGGTGCATCACAACCAATTACAACTAATTAAAGGGGACCTATTATGCCCCTATTACAAGGTGTAATATAAGTCTCTGGTGTCCCCAGAATGTGTCTGTGAAGTTTTAGCTCAAAATACCCCACAGATCATTTATTATAGCTTGTCAAATTTGCCCCTATTTGGATGTGAGCAAAAACACGCGTTTTTGTGTGTCCCTTTAAATGCAAATTAGCTGCTGCTCCCGGCCTGCTTTCCAGTACAGTGCGGCGTTTCAACAACAACTACAAAGCTGGATAATCTCACGCAGCCAAAATGAGGATTGTCAGTAACTGTGTTCAGCCTTACATTGTTCAAACCGGAGTCGGACACTGATGAAGAGACTCAGGAAGATGTTACAATTTTGGGGATTGTGATGCCACCAACCCGGGAAGAAGCTCATTGTTGTAGTCCTTAAAAAGCGATTTCTGTAAAAGAAAATATCTTCCTTTGGATTGAACTTTGAGACATTGTAACTTTGCAGATGTTGTTTATTCTCAAACAGCAACATTACACACTAACTAAAGTTAAAAAAAAAGTTAAATCAAAATCAAAGACCCCTTTAAGAGATAATAAATTGTTTCATAAAACAAAAAAACTCAAAACAAAAAATCTTACCTTTTTGGGTACAACAGCTTGTGAAGGGGACACCTTTTTACCTTACTTTCCCCTAAAAGTTTCATAGTAGTACAAAGTACTCTAAGGTACTACAATTAGGGATAGATAAAGTACTAAGTTGTCCTTTTAAAAGGTATTGCCCCAAGGTATTGAATCCCTAAAGGTACAATTTTTGCAGATTTTTGTCTGGCAGTGAAAGTGCTTTTAAAGTCTGTTGGGCTTTTAAAGTCTGAAGAAGGTTTATCATAGAAACACAAACACAACTGGTGAAAAGATGCACAGTTCTGGCAAAAAAAAAAGTCTGATGACAATAGTAAGAAACAAATTTGTATATATGCTAATGAGAGCTGTTAGAGAGCTGTAGCAGAAAGCATGTTTTTCAGCAAATAACTTCTCCTGTTCCTCAAAGCTATTGTATGACTTCAGAAGTCTTGGAATGTAGCGGACCAACTCATATGAAGCATGTTTATGGTGCTTTTGTGCCTTTTTGAAACTTAAAAAGTCCCTATTTATTGTAACTGCATGAAAAAAAAAAAAAAAGTGTCAGGCACAAAGAAAGAAAATCATACAGGTTTAGAATGACATCAGAGTGATTACATGACAGAATCTTGTCTAAATCATTAAGGACTAGCTTTGGTTTCTACTGAGGCAAGCCTAGCTGAAGGTGAAGTCTGCAGTGGTGGTGCAGAGGTTGCAATTTTCATTCTTGTAGGACAAGGGAACTGCCCTATCACTGCTGGTTTAACAACAAAAGATGAAGCCGCTTTTATGTGATGTAATGATTATGGATCCAGCAGAAGACCCCAGAGCGGCGAGCAACGTCGGATGTGATCTGTCTCACTGTAGAGCGGTAGCGCTAGTGCGCTGTTATCTTTAAGCACCCTTGACATTTACAGAGACGTTACGTGCGTCTTTGCGCTCTCTCTCGACATTTCGATGGATTATGGCTCTCGGGTACATGAGCGACGGGGGTCGAGACGGGAAGGGCAGAGGCCATTATACGCTGTTTAAAGTCTAATCGCTGCAGGGCCCGCTTGGCCTCTCACACACGCCCAGCCTCATTGGCTCCATGCTGTAATAATCCGTATTCACATGCTCGCTAAGATCTCCGGGCCAGGGCTTCATGGCCCCTGACTGCTCTAGCCTTCTTAGAAGAGATCATGTCAGATTCTCTCTCTCTCTTACCACCCAGATACCATGGACAAATACGCCCCAGCACCCCTAAGAACGTTTCATCAAGGCTGCCAAGATCGGCTTGCCTGGGAGAGTTAAGTCCACTGTGTTATTACACCCATTATGGCGACTAAATCATACCACCCACTGAACTTGGCATTTTTGGTTTTAACAAAAGCATCGTTCACTGCAAGATGGTAGCATTCACAGATTACAAATCTACAAAGGAAAAGAACATTTGGACTTGGCGATTGACATCTTAAAACAATAAAAACAAGGCAGCGGGAAAAATGAAGTCTTTCGAACTTCCTTGAAATCCTCTTTTGATGACGCTAATCGCTGTTTTATACTGCATACCAATCAAGCCCTACAAGGTGCCAATGTTTTTCCCATCTCTCATTTTTGCTTTGTTCTGTCTAACTGAACCAAACAACAATCCCTTTGAGGCACACAACAAGCTGTGAATCACTTGTGGGAAGATAACGCATTTTTTGGGTCGAATTGTGGTTGGGTTTCATGCTGAACCTCGACAGGTTTGTTTTCTGAAGCATTCGTCCCTGTAATGAGCCGGCCCGTCTGCTCCGCTCCAAGAAACCAGAGTGCTAACAGGGGCAATTAGCAGCTTCACCCACCCTTCAAATAGAGACTTTGTGGACAGCCGATAGCCTTGCCATCACCCCGTGTCAATTTAAACACTTTCAAACACACACTCCTCACATACCTGCGCTTATGCTCAAAGCTTATAATTGGACTCCCACCGGAGATCCAGCTCCAGTCGTGACAAGAGTGGGGAGTTGTTGGGAATTTTTTTTTAAGTGATATTGATCTATTACAGCAAGGGCAAGCGGCAAACCATTGCAGCTTTTGCAAGAGTCCAGGGACCGCACACGAACCTGAATAGCCTTTTCTCACTCTGGACAGCTCTAATCTGATTGGCTGACTAAATGCAACTTCCGGGATTAAGAGTACAAGGTAAGTTGATACAAACCAGAGATTGAGGCTGAAATAATCACTGGATTTGCTAAAGTTTTCTAGGCTAGAAGCATGAAGTCTTTAAAAGATATTTAGAGTTTCATCAGAGACATTACCACTCTGAGACAATTAATAAATACTTTTGAATTATTTTTAAATTCCTAAATCAAACAAGAACTTGAATTCAGTTTTAAGGAAGTAATAAATTATTATTAATTGAATTTTAAAGAAATGCAATTGTAATTTTTAACTAGAATGGTGGCTTTACAAAGTCTAGTTTGAAAATTTTGAGGAACGACAAACACAATGACATGGAGAAGATGGTAGACAGAATGATAGAAAAGATAGATGGAACGATAGATGGTTTCTTCCTGTCACAGTGGGCAGATCTAATTGTATGGACCAGAACTTTGTGAAACTAAGCAAGAGCTTGTGTTTCATAGTAAGACATAAGCTAAGAGCCATAAAGGTGGTGACAGCTCTTTTCAAGTCCTAAAATACGGACAAGTGGCTTAATGCCTTTGAACGAACATCTGAGGAGGGCCTCTTGATCAAGATCAACCCCTCTATCATCATCCACCTCTCAAGCAGGCGCTCCAAAATGTCCAGTACTCCCAAACAACTGCAGAAAGAAAGTTAAACATTTGCTCAAAGGGAGACGACTGATGTCTGCCTTGCGGTCGCACTTTACCGAGCTGAGAACGTGAGCTGGTGGAAGTAAGAGTGAACGAGAGAAGGAAACCACATCAAATGGAAGAACGCTGGGATATCACCACATCTCATATCCAGCGGTACGGGGGCATTTAAACTGTGCTAAATGGAGAGGAAACATGAGGATGGGATGGTGTGCTGGAGATCTCATTACCGCCTCAACCCATCGCTCTAAATCCTCAGTTCATTCCACAAAACAAGCCTGAATGTAAGTACCACACTGCGTACATCACAGTTACGTTCATAAAACTTGGCGCCAACACAGCTTGAATCCACCTCTATGTATATCAAAGAACCCCATTGACAGTCCATTTGGATTTTAATTGATGACCTCATAATGGTCTTTTCTCACTGCTGGTTACATTCAGTGAGTTTTATCTGAATAATGACCTCACTGTGGTCTTCGTTTGCCTCTGTGGTTCACAATAGCTTTAACATCATGACTAATGAGCTAAAAGCTGTGTAAGCTGTAAATTAATTAACATTACATAAAGTTTATCCAAAGAAGGATACATTCCCTATTTTGCACTTTCATATATTTAAATATGGTGCGTGAAGATGCGGCATTCCAGGTTTGTCAATACAACTAGACACTATTGTTTTTGTGCAATGCAGCAAAATCGAGTATGTGAAAGAGCAAATGTGAATCAACAGCCATTATTCATTGACAATCTTCCCCTCCATTGCAACTGTTGAATCTCATTTGCACTTTTGCATATGCAAATTGGCTCAAATTCGAATTGCATATTCAAATTTTAGTCTTTTCTTACATATCAGAAGACGTGGAATATAGATAATTTTATTATGCTTTTTCATCCATTTTTACTCACCCCCATGTCATTGTGTGACCTTTCCAACGTGATTACGTAATGCATGGAGCATCGCAGAACAGTGCAAGACGAGCATTCGTGGTTTTTTTTTTTTTAAAGAAAATGACAGATCGTTTCACTAGATAAGACCCTTATTCCTCGTCTGGGATTGTGTAGAGCTCTTCGAAGCTGCACTGAAACTGCAATTTGGACCTCCAACCCGTTGAACCCTGTTGAAGTCCACTATATGGAGTGGAATCCTGGAATGTTCTCCTCAAAAACCTTAATTTCTTTTCAACTGAAGAGTAAATTATCAGGAAATTTGAATTCTGAACTAATCCTTTGAGTGGAAATAGAGCAGCGTGAACATTCTTCTAAACATCTCATAAGAGTTTAAGTGAATGATGCAAATTAACGTAACTATTCCTTTAAATTCAATTTTGGAGAAAAAAAAGGCACGAACACAACATATACAAATACAAGGGCCTAAAAAAGTTTAAAAAAAAAAAATGTCCTTTGCAAACCGTAGGGAAAAAAAGAGCTTAGAAAGAGTGGTAATTCTGCCTTTTTTTAGATGGCGAGGATGGAGAACCAGCCCAAAGGGTCGATGTCTCCACACTGCTGACTTTAAACTGTGCGGTCGGAAGTTCAGCCCGAGGAAATAAATAAATAAAAAGTCTGTGACCTCTGCGTCTGCTATTTTGTGTTTTTCCTTCGAAATTTTAATGAGTGGTCCAGTTGGTTGTCTGCTGCCAGCCGGCGGGGCCCCTTCAACAGCATGAGTCTACTTTCTCCGGCCCCGACCGCATTACGTTCATCGCCAAAACAGATCGAAGACCACCCCTCTCTCCTCCATCTCTATCTGAGCCTTATTTTCACTCAAATACGAGACTTTTTTGTAAATGTGTGGTTAGTGAGAGGCCGGAGGAGATACACAACACTCCCTGTCTCAGTTGAGCTGACCTTCTGGTTTTAACAGCCAAATTTGGAAGCAATGGGGCCCTGCTCTCCTTCTCTTTCATATTACGGGGCAAAATGATCTTTTATGGGAATCAGTACGGAGCATTAATTCAAACACACTACACCTAGATAAAGACTCCCATCATTTCTCAGCATTCTCCTAATCTTCTTTTAATGCCAGAATCCATCGGTAGCATAACTCAAGGATGCATGCACGTGTCTCTGAGAATAAGGCTGACAATCAAATCACATGCCAATCTGGAACACAGAGCGTCCTTGAAACTCCCATTCTGACTCATTTTTCCACAACCACAATCATTATTTTGAACTAGCTTGATATTAAATCTAAAACAATAGCCCTGTGAGGACAATATACAGTAGATGATGTTTAAAAGAGGCAGAAAAATAATGTCACAGCCTGTGAAAGAAAAACTATCTTTCTTTTTGTCTATATAATGTTTCATTTGACACAGTAACGTAATGACTTTGAATTACCTTCAGTGGAGGCTTATCTCTGCAAATATGGACATTTGCAATTGATTATTTTTGGTAACACTTTTACAGCATTTTCAATCTTAATACATTTCTAGTTCCTTTTGGTCATTTTTATTTCTAAATAATAAGGAAAATATTTAAATTTCACTTTTTTATTTTTATTCCTCAAACATTTTAAGTTATAAATGAACATTAATGTATGAAGAAAGAACATGAATTGACAATGAACAATAATATACTTATAAATTAACATTAGTTTAGATTAATGTTAAACTTATTGTAAAGTGCTACCAAACTTTAAACTGATAATTGAAGCCCTAATCGCAACTAATATTATGTTATCTTTATAACAAGAGTTGACGCATTCCTCTTAGAATCATGTCTATATTTCTTAAATGCACTGTGAGCATCAAATTTAATGATATATTCCTACTCTATAAGGCAGAAGTCAAGGTCTTATCTTTAGGCTCCAAACCCACAGTGAGTGGAGCCACATCAATTAGAAAGTGAGAGGGCCTCTTTTCTGCAACTCCTCCTCTAAGCTCAGACTTCTAGCAGAGATCCTCGAAGAACCACCTTCATTGAATCCTGATTCAGCTATGGTATGGAGACCTTTAACCTCCTATATCCCTCTAGTACTCCTGTTATCCCTATCTAGAGTCAGGAAGTGCTCAAAGCACTAAAGCACCACAGGCACTGATAAGCAAAAGAGCATCAAAAAATCCTTTATGAGATAGTGAGAAAAGACAAGAGAGAGTTCGGCAAATGCTGTGGGACAAAAGAGGGAGAGTGAGGGGGTCTTTGGATTCTGCTGAAGTGATCTATGGGAGAGATGACTCTGTAGAAGCTCAGTGGATGATGAGGAAAAGCCTGAAATAAAGAAGCACTCAAAGAGCCTTTCAGCCTCCCAAGAGCACACGGTCCCTCCAGGCCTCTGGCCGACCTAGCGCTTTATAATGCCTGTAAAGCTGGAACAGGGATTTTCAAACTGGAATCAGGGGTGTAACAGGGGATCCAAGAAAAAGTTAAGAGAAAAATAGCGTAAAAATGTAAAAATAATCATAATCGCTGCCAAAAAAAAAGGATGAAGAATGTAAACTGTGCATATTATGAAATAAAGCATGTTTCATGTGTTATTTATAAAATATTATATGGAGCATACAATGCATATTATTGTGGAATAGAATATGCATTATTCCATTCTGAAAAATAAAATTCATAAGATGATAGATAAGATGATATATGTGATATGTTATGTGATATGTTATGTAATATGATACGTGATATGATATGAGACATGGTATGTGATATATGATATATGGTATGATACATGATGTGTGATATGATGTGTAATATGATATGAAGTGTGATTGATAAGATATGATTTGTGATATGACATAATATATAATATATATGATATGATACGATATATGATTAGGTAAGACCTGTCCTAGATCACAAATATCCTTCTAACAGTGATTAAGCGGAACTTAAATGATTAGATTTAAACAAAATAAATTTGCTACTGTACTTTTAAGATCCCTATGTGATTGGCCTCCCTTATGATTGGCTAACCTCTTTGGAAGTAAAAAGTTGTAACAGGGCACAGCTGGTAACAACGGAATATGTCTACATACTCTTTTCAAAAGAGCAGAGAAAAAAAATCTTGTTACCATAATATATCCCTGTAAAACAAGCAACAATGAAATGTTCTTAAGATGACAGTGAGCCCTACAGCAACAAATCGCTGTATCATGCCATAAGCAGTGTGTGTGAAGGACAAGTGTAAAGGTCTTACTTCATTTCCAGCACCTCCTCCAGGTGCTTTCTGCGCTCTGCCCTCAGCGTGGTCAGGTGGGCTTCCTTCTCCGCCAAGGACTGCTGGGTAGACGACAGCTTGGCCTTCATAGACTCCAACTCTTGCTTCACCTTTTCCATGGCAGCCAACAGCTCCTCCATCTGTCCGTGCAAACAAATAAACATGTTTGTGCTGATGAACAATAACACAACAACAAACAAGCAGAAGGACAAAAACATAATCCCACTGAAACATCAGATAAGACAGAACGCAAACAAATATGCTGAGTGAACACACAGCAGGCCAAGATCGAAGCACACAGGGACAAAAATGGATATGAGCACAGAAAAATGGATGAGTGTCAAAAAAGAGATTAAAACCACGAGGAAAACAATTCAAAAATAGTACAGAGATTCATATAATAGATTCAGAGACAGCAGGTGAGATAAAATAAGAAAAAAATGATGAACACAAGACCATGTGTGTAAGTGTGTAAGAGTGTGTTACTCCAGATATATTAACTACATAACTTCGTGATGAGGTTTGTCATACATCACATCCCTAGAGTTATTTCACTCCGTTTTGTTTTTGAAAAGGTGGATGTTCGACGTTTCTGACTGATTTTTCTTTCCTCCTCTCCCTCCGTTTCCACACGATGTTTATAACTCGGAGTAACAGGAGCGAGTGAATGAGGAGGATAAATCAAGTGGCGTGGCAGGTTTATGTATTCCATGGAAGGCAAGGTTTAGTGACTTGGCTCAAAGCGGTTCTCACAGCCTCCTCGACCGCTTGCGGTTCAACCCGGGACTCTCTGAAATCTCTCTGTTCTCGCAGGAAACTGCGTAGGCCTCGGGCGGCGATCTGTGCAGTCTCCTTCGTCTGTTCTGTATGTTTATCCATCCTTCCCTGCTCTGTGTTTCATCAGCTTTTGTTCCATCCATACTACAGACACTGCTGCGTAGAATCAAATCCAAAAATAGTTCACTAAAAATCCTTTTCGAGCTTCACAAATGACGCAAAATGAAGTAGTTGATATGATCATGCGCTATAATCCAAGTCCTATGAAGACGTCACAATAGATTTGTGCAAAAAAATTTAAATAAAATAAGACATTATTCACTGATAATCTTTCCCTCCACTGGCCTGTTAAGCATTGTGACCAATACAGTGAAGTCAGTGAGCTGAACTCGTGAACTGGATGAGTCTGATTTATGAAAGAATCATTTAGATCAGTTTTGTCAACAGGATTAACTAATTCACTGAAAAGATCTGACTCAAAAGAGTGATTCATTCACAAATTGGGCAGTGAAGTCAGTGAGTTGAACTCGAGAACCAAATTAGTCAGATTCATAAATGAATTATTCAGATCAGTTTTGTGAACAGGATCAATCAATTCCTTGAAAAGAACTGACTCAAAGCCTTGTTTACACCTGGTATTAAGACTCATTTTGGTCGATTGGATCACAAGTGGACGACACTAAATACAGGTGTAAACAGGGTCTAAAACGTTTTGAGCTTGTCCACTTTCGACCACTTCCAGAGGTAGTCGAAAATACATTAGACCGGATTGCTTTTGTAGTTTAAATTTTCATGTGGTCGAATGCGTTCAAACAGCCACAAAAGACCGTCTACTCTCCGCCTACTGAGCTAATGCGTAAACATTATGGGAAGCGCGCTAACCAGACAGGATTTAAACTTTGTCGGCTGAAGACCCAAGTTTGGTTTGAAGATGAAAAATGTACCAAGCACAATGTTCTCTCACCATCTCTGACTTCTAACACACACTCAAAGCGTTTGCTGCGGTCTTGCAGATGTCAAAGAAGAAATGAAAGCTGCTGCTCTCAGTAGGTTTTCCCGTCGTCTCCTTTCGTGTTCATGTGTAAATTGTATTAGCTTATTTCGTCCATTAGCTCAAAAGATCTGAAAAAAATTCCCTCCACTTGAAGAAATCAGGACAGACGTGGTTGAAAGTGGACAAAAGAGACAGATTAAAACACGAGGTGTAAATGGGAGGGAGTTTCCTTCGTCTACTTGTGACCCAGTTGACTTGGGGTGTAACGATTCACTCGTTTTCTCGATGCATCGATTACAAATCCTGACGATGCATAGATCTTGAAACATGTTTTCTTTTAATCGTGAATCATTAATTTAGGTCGATAATCGATGTAAAATGCTAAGAATCTGATTAATCGCGACTCAGTGCTTTAAAATAAATAAACATTAAATTACTACATGCGCAAATTGATGGGAGACGTTGTGCGCCGTAATTCGCCCTCACAGCTCTCCTTCACAGACACGTGCTGCACTCTTTACTGCCTTTCACTGAATTTCGCTCGCGCTCTGTCCGTAGCTCTCATTGAGAAGCCCACGTCTGAGCTGTCCTCAGGACGACCACTACTGCTATTCACATAAGCAGATGACAGCTCTCTATTGAGATGGCAATAGTCCTCCTGAGTCAAACCGATCAAGGCACTGATAAAGCAGCCATGTGCATTTATTCATGGACGGAGCAAACACATAATGTTAGTATCTCATACGCACAGTTCCAATGAATGATAAATGAAATTTAACTTAATGTTGTTATTCTGAATGTGCGAAGGAAACTGCTGAAATAACTATAACATTAACAACACTAAAATAAGAGCGCACGGTTTATCAATCAGATGTGCATTAAAGTTGTGTCCGTTACTATAGCAACCGTTGAAACCCAGCGCGTCTTCTTTTAGAATCGTCGTAAGGAAAATTATCAGTATAAAGAGAACAAAGAGGGCTTTTATAACTATTCCATGAAGAAAAGTTAGTTTAGGATTAGTTGGGAAAGTGCATGATATTCTAGGGTAGTCTCTCCATGTAAGCATTAGTATGTTTAATGTACCTGGAACACTGTAATGGTTGTGTAGCCATTAACATTGTCCTACACTAGAGTTAACAAGAATGCCAATTTTTAGACTATTAAAATAAAGTTATGTAGCATCATTAAGAACTAACATGAACTTACATTAACAATGGACAAAAGGTTGTTTTTTGCCCTTACTCTCTAATCCCCTGAAGGTCAGTGAGTATTTTGCACCCTGACTAAAACACATTGGGGAAAGCATTTCAATAACCCTATGAATGCATATAAAAATGCAGAATCGAATCACATCAAATGTTAATGTGAATCGTTTCGAATCGAATCGTTCTTTTTTTTTTAAAACCGTTCTTGAATCAAATCGAACACCTATGAATCGTGAATCGAATCAATTCACTGTCTACCCAAAGATTCACAGCCCTACAATCGACCAAAATGCATCTTAATACCAGGTAGAAACAGGGCAAAAAGAGTGATCCATTCACAAATTGGGCATCCACTTGGATAATGAGAAATCAGCCACAGTATGGCTCCAGTGCGCTCGCTACACTCCAGCTACAGGTGGAGAGGAGAGAGAGTGAGAGCCAATTCAGTGGATAGGGATTATTAGGAGGCCATGATTGATAAGGGCCAATGGAGGGAATTTGGCCAAGAAACAGGGTTATACCCCTACTCTTTACAAAGTGCCAGAGACTCAGTTTAACGTCTCATCCAAAGGACGGTGCTTGTTACAGTAGTGTCTCCATCCCTATACTGGGGCATTGGGACCCACACAGACCACAGGGTGAGCACCCCATGCTGGCCTCACTAACACCTTTTCCAGCAGCAACCTAGTTTTTCCCAGGAGGTCTCCCATCCAGGTATTGATCAGGCTCAACCCTGCTTAGCTTCAGTGGGCAACCAGACTTGGGCTACAGGGTGATATGGCTGTGGAATTACTTCAATTCAGGTAGTATACCTTCATAAGACTTGAATATAGCACACAAGTACACATGGACCACTTTTACCATACTGTTTTGGTGCTTTTGAATCCTTTTTGACAATGACGACAATATTTTCATTTTAAGTGAACTATACATTTGAAAACTTTCACTAACAGTTTCATAGCACTTCCACCCAACACTGCTCAAAGCCGTGAATGCATTTTGTGTTTTGTGAGCACTAGAGATGTTTTCTAGAGTATTTGGGGGCAATAGGCAGACACACCACCAAAGCAAGTATTAGCTGTGAAATTATAATCCCCTTTGGGAAAAAAACACAATAGAAGTGTATGTATGAGCCGCAGTGCTGCCCTCTGGTGGCTGGAGGTACTGCAGGGTCTGTGAGAGCGCTCAATCCAGCTGTCATCATAAGTCATCTGCCTAATGTACTACACCCGAGCCAAGCCTAGTGAACAAGCTACCAAAACCCGCTCGGCCAAATTTACTGCCGTCTGCTTTCCAGTCTCGCACTCCTATGCTCTCGTTCGTCATCTCATACCATACCAAATTCACACAAGGTTGATACTGAACAGCAACAAATGGGTTGTGACTAAAACACAAGGATGATGGTGCCTCCCCTGGGCATGGGAAATCCACCGGCAAATTCCAACTGACAGGATCACGTAAGTGAGGGCTCACCGGAATGGCTTATGTTAAAATGTAATGCATGTCAAATTAAAATATAAGGAAGAGGAAATCATTATTCATGTGGAGACAGACCAGGCAAACGTTCTTTTTACCTCAAACGCAGAGCACAGGTCACATCTTAGACGAATAAAACTGGCGAGAGTCTGAGTGGACATAAAAGACAGTAATATTTTTCACAGATACAAAAAAAAAACTAGCAAAATTCTCTCTCGGGAAACAAAGTGAGAGGGAATCGAGACTGCCTGCCTCAGGCCCCCAAGTATGAGCAGAAAGAAATATTTAAACACTGGCAGCATCAGTTTCACTGCCAGTGGCAACCCTGTGAAGGGCGGGGCAACAGGTCTGTCCGTTAAAACAGAGCAGCCAATGAGAGGTGAGGGGGGCAAAGACGGAACCGTGAGAACTTTACCGCTTTTTTATTCAACAGCACACAAAAATCTCGACGAAATTTCTCGCTGTTGTGCAACCACACGTACACACACACACACAAGCAGCGGAGCGGTTAACTAATCAGTCCAGGATGTGCGAGAGGCGATATGGTGTCACCGTGCCTGGAGGGGAGATATCTGAACTGAATCCATCCTCAGTGACCAAACATCATCTGGAACGAATGGATACGAATGAATTTACAGTGTGCTTGGTCAGTTTTACTGTAAAAGTATTTAGTAAGCGCTGCCTGGAGCCAAATTCGCAAAGCCATCGAGTTAAGTCATTCATTAGGAGATAATTAACAGATTTTAAAAGGTCTGACTAAAGGCCTGGCAGACTGACGGGAAGGCCAAATCGCACACACAATTTTTTAAAGCCTACATAAGGTATCACAGACATTATGGTTCCTAGAACTCTATAGTGTGGATTTGAGAACTGGTTCTTACTTGGAACCGGATCCATTTAAAAAAAAAAAAAAAATTAAATGTTTGACGAAATAATGATTTTCATTATGTCCAGTTCTGTGACCATCTCCTTCCATGGATGTTGATGAAACACCATACTAATACACAGTGTTTTCTGAACTGCTTTGCTGATATTGTATCTACACTTCCAAATATAAAATGAAATAAAATTAAAATAAATAAATAAAAGAATAAGTAAACAAATAAAGTTATAATAAATTAAATATAAAATAATATTGCCTGATTGTTCTCTTTTTTTTTCTTCAAAATTTTTAATGCTAAGATCCCCCTAAATGTGATTCCCTTGCAAAGGAGCCCCTTAATAAAATATAACGACAGAATATTTGTTTTCTAGTAGATACATTTAGTATTAAGCCTTATAAAGACAACATGTACTAAAGTCATAAATTATAAAAAAATATTTAATATGTATTTAATATCTGTAAAATATTTAAGTTAACAGCGCATATATATATATATATATATATATATATATATATATATATATATATATATATATATATATATATATATATATATATATATATATCCATTAATAAGAGAAAAAAAAATTAAATCCAATCCCATTTTAGTTGCATAGTGCATCTCAAAATAAACATGAAAAATAAATAATGCAGTTATTTTTTGTTTTACCCAGACCCCCTTGCAGCCCTTGGGGGTTCACATGGAGCAGAGTTTGGAGAAGAGGAAAAGAGGGGAAAAAAAAAAAAAAAAAAACTGGATCAGTAAATAGTTCTGGACCAATCAAGGTGCTTTTTCAAAAGTACTAAAATAATTATTAATGGAATTATGGAACTAGAACTTACATTTTCAGAGTTTGCTGAAAATTCTCTAAAAGACAAGCAGAAATATTAAAACTAATGCAAACAGTGCTTTCAGCAAAGACTTGCTTGTGGTGTTGCCTTCTCTGATGGAGGAATGGATGGTGTGTGTGTGTGTGTGTGTATAAAAGAACAAGGTGGCATGCAGCGCTTGTTTTCTCAAGGGAGTACAAACTAACCTCAGATGTTAGTCAAGTCGTAAAAAAAACGCTGCAGTGAATTATGACACCTCTGGTGTGAAAAATTGAGCACTTCACTGGGTGATGATAACACCACTTCCTTTCTCACACTGGGAGCGTGGACCAGTAAGGCAAGAGGAGTACAGATCAAAGCGTTCAAGATGCACATCCTTTAACAGATCTTCACAGTCCGGCTTCAGCCTCTGCAAGTGTTTTTACGACTTGGAGTAATTGCTTAATTAATTTAAGGCTGGCTGCTCAAAACCGGTGTCAGAAACAGGCCTTGGGGAAAGGAAGAGGATCTGTCAGTGATCAAGGAGAAGAGTGATAAAAAGAACAGGAAAAGAGGGGAAAAATAAAGACTGAAGCAGGGTCAGAGGGGCTGGAACAGATGCCTCATCAGATGAGGGAAGGCACGTGGACATAAGCAAAGAATGAAGCAGAGCACAGTATACTTGCCTCTTTGCGCTACAAGAGAGCAGAACAAGAGAGAAAGAAACACAGAAATAGGTAAACGCAATGCACCAAAAGGAAATATCAGCAAAAAAACCCTGAAAGACTAAAATAGACAAAGAAAAGCATAGCCTTTTAAAAAAATGTGGTGCTCTAAATGGCTGAAAATGATGCTGAGAGGCACTTAAACCACGTACAAGGTGTAAAAGGTGAAAATTGGAGAACTTTATGTTCAAATTGTCTGCAGAAAAAAGCCAGTTAAAAAATTTGCATGAAAATGAAGTGACCGATACAGATTCTAAAAGTAATAAGTACTGTGACTGTACCATGGTACTGTATTCAGTACATATCAGTGGTTCTCAACTGGTTTGGCCATGGGACCCACATTTTCCCATGGTCATTGAGCTGTGAATCAAATATTTAGGAATTTGAATTTATTTTTCAAAAATGGTAACGTCCCACTTTACTTAACATACACATACATTTTAAGAATTTCATTGACACTGATGAATAAATGGTCTAAGTTAAGGAGTTTCAATTAGATTTTGTTAATACAATATAGTTAGTAAGTTGGTATGAGCCACCACGGTCATCAAAATTTTGAATTAAGTTTTTGTTGTTTCTTTTTTTACACACTCCGTGACCGACTCTAAATGGTCTTGTGACCCACTTTTGGGTTGCGACCTACCGGTTGAGAAATAGTGGTAGATATGATGGTAACGCCTTGGTCCTTTAATATAACTCATGGTACTGAATAATTACTCTACTTGTATACCAATTACTGGTATTCCAAGATGTTTCAGAGTACCACGGTACCATCATGGTAATGGTTAGAGAGTCAGACCAGTGACCCGAAAGCTCAATTCTCGATACTGGCAGGAAATGACTTGAGCAAGGCACCTAACACCCCCAATCACTCCCCGGGTGCCACAGCAAAAATTGCTGCCCACTGCTCTGGGTGTGTGTGTCCATAGTTTGCAGTGTGTTCACTACTCACTACTTCTAATGTGTGTGCACTAACTTGGATGGGTTAAATGCAGAGGACAAATTACGAATATGGGTTACCATACTTGGCCTTCGCATCTTTCACTGAATTCTTACCCATCCTCACAAAGGGACGACCTTTACAATAAACTAAGAGGTATGAGATGGTAATACCATGGTTCTTTAACATATATCATGGTACTGGATGATTACCATATTGACACCCCATGGTATTTGCATACTACAAAGAATGCAAAGGCATACAAATACAAAGTGTCACCTAACATCCAAAAAAAAAAAAAAAAAAAGGTACTGCATTACAATGGTCCATGTTCTAAAAACATGGTAATACCACAGTGCTACGTTTGTAAGTGGAAGACTTCATATTAGTTTGTTATTGATGTGCACTGTGAGGTGATGAGATCACGGTGGGCGTTAGATCAGGGCTTTCTCTTCAGCCCGTGCAGAGCTCAGAAGCTTCTAATCACCTCCTGTGAGAGATATATCCAGACTAACCCAGATGCTCGGAGCAGAAACATAACACTAATAAAAAGTGCTTAATGCAGCAGCGTGCTGTTTTTCTCCTGCTCTCTCTCCCCTTCTCCTCATCCGTCTCTTCCTACTCTCTCCTCCCTGGCTGCCAAAAGAGCAGCCTCGTCCTCAACGGTGAGCATAAAGCCAATTTCAACAAGCTGGTCTTTGGATCTTGCTGTGTTTTGGGTGCTGAGCTTTGTGTCTGGATCTCAGCTGGTTGGGAATATTAGCAGAGGAGGGAGTTTTATTTCCCTCTAAAGTTTTATCATAAAAATCCAGGCCGTTTCTGACGATGGCTCAAATACAAACTTGAGAAAGAGCAGCGGCAGCTGTAAGAGCTATTTATTCTTTGACTAATTTCCATGTCTGTTTTTGGCCTGGACTGCTTGGAGAACTTATGGTCTGCAATGGCTCTGCCGTCACGCTGCCCCCTGCAGTATGGAGTGAGAACTGACTGCTTGAGATTTGGACAGGGTTGTCTTGATTGGTTCAGGCAAAGAGTGAGCCAACTGTCAAAACAGCCTATTTACACCTTTTTTGAGAAACAATTGACCCAAAAATGAAAATTGTCATAATTCTTCATGGTGGAATAGACTTTTTCGTCTTTTTCCTCACACAAAGCCATCATATGACTCCAGAAGATCTGAAATAAAGCATATGAGACCACTTATATGATGCTTCTATGATGTTTTTTTTGTCCCATCATCAGTCACTTCTATTGTATAGAAAAGAGCAGCTTGGACATTCTGCTAAACGTCTCCTTTTGTGTTCCACCAAAGAAAGTAAGTCAAATGGATTTAAAACAACATAAGGGTGAGTAAATTATGACAGAACATTGATTTTTGGGTGAACTACGCCGTGATTACCAGTATAACTATTGACTGTGTGTTTATATAACAAGTATGTAGAGTTATATGCAATGGGGAAACTCCACTTCCCACTGCAGAAACAGAATTGTGTTGGAAGCACTACATAAAAGTTAAATCAAAACATAACTTATCCTGATAGACAGACGCAAATGAGCATGACTTCCCAATATAATGGAAAGAAAGCAGGGGGAAAACATAAGAGAGGCCTTCCACATAAAATAATGATCTGATAGAGCTCATCTTCAGGGAACAGTCAATAAATTGCGCTCTGTCAGTGGTTAAGCTTCCTATTTGGAAAAGTTTGGTTTGGATCAGGACCAAAAGCCACATTTATCGAACACCCCCATCTAAATGAGAAAAAAAGGTCACTGAGATGCAGCGAAACTGATGAAAAGCACAAAACTAAAATCATTCCTTGTAAAAAGAAAGAAAACATTAATCGAGCCATACCTTGAGCCGCTTTAAGCCAGCGCGGCCGGAGTCATGCATTAGGTCATGAGAGCGCTTCGCACAGGCAGTGAGCGATGGACAGGAAATAGAGAAAAAGAGGGAATATAGAAAAAGTCAAAGAGGAAACAGAGACAGAACAGAGCAAAACAGAACAACAGTTTGAAACAAATCACGCAAACTGAAAATTGGAAGCAGAGGGGCTAGAGAAAGAGAAAGAGGATGGTAACCATGGATCCGGCATGACAACAGCTAAACGTCTGAGCGAGAACAGGTTCGGAGCGGAAAAGAGATCCATACGGGATTGGGTCAGGCCGGCAGGGGAAAGGGGGAAACTTGTGGTGAAAGAGGAAGGGTGGTTTCGAGACATCCCATCATCCCCGGTCAACATGAGCAGAGAGATTGACGCTTTCTTTGGTCCACTGCCTCCAGGGAAGGTTATGAAGTATGTCATTTCGCTGCTGAATCATGTCTGGAGACTGGACGTGTGTGTTTTCATGTGGTCTTGGGCAAACGTTTTCACTGGCCCCGCATGAGCGGCTGGTCGCTTTCGTACATCCTGGCCGTAAATCCCGTGCCGGGGCTGAGTGACTGGTGTCACTGCACACACCGAGGGCCCTGTGTAGGAAGAAACCGCCCCCCTTTTTCTCTCGGCGACCACATTTGCCCTTACTAGCATATGACTCATTAAAGCAGTTGCTGCAACAGGGGTTTGGCAGGACAATAACGCTCATGAAAGCATCATCTAAAATAAGCCGGGCTCATCTGCTAAACAAGCACACTGAACAGACGGAGAAAACATTGTTTTGACACCCAGGTCCTCTGATACAGCAGCCCACACTCCTGAAATATCACTGACAGGAAGATGGAGTAGGAAAATAGGGGGAAAACTTGAAGGAATAATTCACGCAAAAATAAAAAAATCGTTTACCCATGTTGTTCCAAACCTTTATGACCTTTCTTCTTTGGAACACAAAAGAATAATGTTGATTCATGCCATTATTCATTCTTCTCTGCTGCAGCTCTCAAATCATATACGCCACAAGTTTGATGACATCACGAGACACGCAAGCACCTCGTCAAATAGCGACTTCAACGGCAGGGGTTACGACCTCAATCCAAGTCTGTTTGTCATCATATGGCTTTAAAAGGCTTATTGCATACAAGCTGTTTAAAAGTAATTTATTAAAAGTAATGCATTAGGTATCAACTAATAAGGAACAACTATATTTTACAGCATTTAATAATATAGCTTAATGTTAATTAATAAACATTACTAATTAACATTAGTAAATATATATTTGTTCATTTCTTAAGTCCGTTTCATGTCTGTTCATATAACTTCAAAAATGTATTAGTATGATAAATAAGTATAGTTATTTGGGGGACTGTTTATTCAAATCGCCGTTCTCCTTTGCATTTAAATGCATTTATTAAATTAAATTTCATTGATTGAAAAAACTTTGTATGTACTACTCTCCTGTTGGGAGACAAAAAAGCAAGCATGAATGCAAAAATTAATGCATGAATGAATGGGTTGAAAAAAAAAAAAAAAAAAGTATTAATATATTCATAAATTAATATTAACCAAGGCCGTAACCATGTCTTGACATTTGGGGGGGACCAGGCGTTAAATAATTAAAAGGTTAAACGGTATTTAATGTAAAAGTAAAAGTTCCAGGTCTATTGTAATTATTAAGTAATCAATTTAAACTATTTGCTAATTATATTTATATTTTAAAATATTCACTCTTATATGTATGTCTAATATGTCAAAAACGCAAACCTTTTCTTGTCTTGTCACATTTAGTTATGAATTACATTAATAATATCAAGTTAATCAAATAGAATGTTTTCAATTCAAAACGGCTAAATTTCATAAAAATGTCGAGTAGGTTGCATCACTGGATATTACGGTCGCTGAATATTTCAATCATAAAACAGTCATCAAATATTAAATGTTTAGCTACTTAATAATTGGCACATACTCTTTCACTGCTAAAACGAAAGTGTCGCATTGGAATTCGCGCTTGTCTTCTCTGTACAGTAAACCCCGCCTTTTTTGATTTGATTGGCCATCTCACTCATTCTGACAGTTATGAGTGCTGTTAGACCACTGAGGCAGACCAGCCTAAAAATGTAAAACTTTTTTGTCATTTTAACAACAAACAGGGCGGTGCATAATGGAGTACAGCATCAATAATATCAAATATTGAGGGGGACAATTTGGCCATTTCTAATTACTGGGGGAGACTTGTCCCCCTCAATGTCTATGGTAGTTATGGCCAAGATTAATAAATGCTGTAAAATTGAAGAAACTGTTCCTTGTTCATTCATAATACCTCATGCATAATTAATCTAAACAAATTTAATCTTGGTGTAAAATGTTACCAAAAGTGAGTGAATAATGTTTTCATAATGTTTCATGTTCATTTGTGGTCATATATTCCTTTCAGAAAAAAAACGAATAGTAGCACTCTAGTAGAAGACATTCACACTGACCTGTGTAATTGTGAGAAATATTTCAGACTTGGTACATATGATAACTCATAGAAACACATGTTTGGATTCATATTTCCAAATTTCATTAGCTGCATGAATGGAGCAAACAACTTGTAGCTTTCCCATGCTCTCAAATTAAGTACACATACACAGAGAACTATAAAGGGAGCTCAACAGACGCATATGGTTTGATGAGAGAGAACGGCCTCGTTTTTGGCCAGAGGCTCGCTTTTATGTCAGCGTACAAAGAGCAGTCGCCCCCGTCCCCATACATTTAAGACCAACATACTGACAGCAATTTGTACAGGCACCGTGCTCGGTCCAACATGTGCTCTGCACAATGCGAACTATGAGATGAACAGCTATTGGAGGAAATTGAACACAGAGCTAAAGACGAACGCTTGCGTATGATTGGCACAACAGAGGGTGTGGTGAAGCAATGCAGGGACGTTAATTAAATAGCCGAGGAGAGACTGTGTGCGCGCGTAAGGAAAAATGTGTGCGTGTGTGAGAAGCTAATTAGATTTTGCATGGTTTAATGCAGGACCACAAATTACGCATTTAAAAACATGTCTGCCAATTGCCAGCGAGGCAAGCTGCCATCCATTTTTCTCTCCCAATCATGTAGCTCATAACTCCTAAAATATGTAACCCGGAATATGAGTTCATTCTTATATAACAGGTGCCAGGGTGGGGAGGAACTTCTAACGGCAATATCCTTAGTGCATATAGCGAGACTTGATGCGGCTGGGACGTCGGTAATGAGCGTGGAGACTGGCTCCGGAGGGTGGCACTTGTACTGTCCCCATTTCCTCTTCTCTCCAGGCCCAAATGAGGGGGCCGGCCAGGCTTAGCAACAGCGTTGGCTCCCGCCTCAGCCCCCAGCTCTAATTAACCTCCGGGGGATTGAAGCGGAGGTCCGCCCGGCAATGAAGAAACTCTAGGCCACGATACGTTCCTGAGACTGCAACGCGCACTGGGACGACGTTCAGCCAGCCATGCGAAATCTCTAGAAAATAGAAAGAAAAGGAAGGAAACGGCAGGGCGCCAGGATCCACAGAAGGTAGAACAAACCATTAAGGGTTTAAAAATGAATTTCTCAATTGAGCCAAGTTAGATGGACAGAGAAGGAGAAAGGAGAGGGAAAAGTTTAGGGAATTCAGGTAAAGGGGAAGCAAGATTTTGGCAGCTGCTTTGCACTCTGTTTCAAAGACTAACTGGCTTGCTTGTCTTGTCCGGTTCATGGAGGACTCATTTCGGAGAAGGTTATAGGAGTTTGATGCTATCTCCAGGGCTCCAAAGACAGCTGGACTGTGGTGCAATCCGCATTGATGCCTTTAAAAAACATGTTAAATTGGGCCGGAACAACCTGGGAAAGGCATTCCAGCATCTTCAAATCATAAAATATCAAATTATTGGCAGTTTATTTGTCAAATCAATCAATTTCCAGGATGTTCCAGTCCAGGACACATTCTGTCTCCACTTAGAGAGTTGAATTGCCAAAAAAAAAAAAGTTTCAAGTCCACTGCTAGTTCACCCAAAAATAAGAATCATCATTTACTCACCATCAAGTCTTACCAAACCAATAAGGCTATGGTTAATCCTCGAAACACAAATTACATGTTATTATGAATGAAACTTGAGACATTGAAAGACCAGGTAACCAAAACTTAGAAGATCCAAAAAGGTCATAAGTGCATTGTAAAATGAAGCCATATAAATCGAGTGGTTCAATCAAAATCTTTTGAATAGATTTATATAATGAACAGATTTAATTTGGGCTTTTATTTCATCTGTGATGCACAAGAACCAATGTGGTTTGTTCTAGCGTGTGATGCGCTCTGTTTGTGTTTTTATATCTGTGAATAAGGTTCAATCTGTTCACCATATCTTTTCACAAGGTGTGGATTAAACCACTCTCAGGTTTCATTAAAAATATCTTAATTTGTGTTTTGAAGATTAACCAAAGTCAGGAGTAAATAATGACAGAACTTTCATTTTTGGGTGAGCTAACCCCTTAAGCGAACCCGGGTAGAGTCGATATATCTGACCAGATATTTTACTCCTCCACCTCCAAAATCCCAGTCGCTTACAAATGCTAAGAAAGAAACGCCGGCATATGCTGTCCACACACGAGACGTTCCTCATGTGCGCACGTTCTATGTAGCTGAACTGAAACGGACCAAAGTTAGCAGTCCTCACGCAGGACACACAAAGCTTATTTATGTTCTAAATGAAGACTGACTGTAGACACAAACATGTAACCCATGCATGCCACATGAATGTTCACCACTGGCACAGCGATGCAGCGCTGGCATGGATCTGGACGGTTGGCACGGCTCTATGTGCTGGTGTGGTGATGTGCAGTGACAGGCCGGCTTTTTACTGGTTCCTGAGCAATGTGAAGGAGGCTTTTTAGCAGGAGCAATACGTTCGCCAAGCAAAAGCCATTACAACCCAGCCTGGGAGATGCTAGCCTTGCGTGGATGTGCATACAGTGCTGTGTAAACACTGGAGAGGATGTTTGACTAGGAGAAAGAGGAAGTGGACATTTCCACAATGGAAAGATGGCCATTAGATTTGGCTAGCAACACACTGAAGTTACCGCACACATTTTGCTTCATGTAACAGATTACAGTCCTCGTTGTAATAGTACACAGGAGCTCTTTAGAAACATAATTGGATAATGTTACCAGGGAACTGTTTATCACACTGGAAAAGCTATGGACTATGATAGCTGAAGTCTTAATACTGCCAAAGCTGGCTGCTCCAAGCCTAATCTTGTTGCCAACTGGCTGGAAGGGTGCAAAATAACTATCCAAAATGTTGTCAAACATCTCCTGGAGCGTGAGCTGAAGTAAAGCTGTAATGGTTTGTAAAAAAAACTTAAAAAGGTATAAAATACAATTTTAACTAAATAAAACAAAACAAAAAACAAAACTTCTCTACTTAATATGCCACTTCTATCTGGATTCAAAAGAAAAGGCACAGGGTATTAAATAAAAAAATTTTGAATGTGAAAAAAATAACAAGTGAACAATGTGTGCAGTCCAAAAAAGATAGAGAGATTTAAAAGAGACTACTGGCATATTAAGGACCCTTGGGCTTCATCTGTTTCTCACCTGTTTCTCGGCATTTGCACGAGCAGATTCCTCTTGTGCCAGCACCATTTCTCTCTCGGCCGTGATCTGTACGCTCTCACGCAAGGCCTCCTCCAGCTCCTCGATGCGTTCATCCTTCTGCCGCAGAGAATCCTGGGGGGAAAAAATATTGTAAAATATTTTGCTAACATTCAACACTATCAAGTACAACTGACAAACTTGTCTATGAATGTTTTTATTGATATAGATTTTTTTTTTTTTTTAATGTCAGGTACAATTCAATAACTGGACTTAACTGCCTTTTAACTAATTGAAATTGAACTATATTTTTAAAAATCTGACTTTGAAATTTTATTTGAGGACCTTTGTTCAAAGATAGTACACATGTACATCGAAATTGACCCTTAAAGGGATAGTTCACCCAAAAATAAAAATTCTGTCATTAATCGCTCACACTCATGTCGTTCCAAAACCATAAGACTTTCGTTCATCTTCGAAACACAAATCTTTTTAATGAAACCCTTCCATTGACAGCCCACGTAACTACTACTTTCAAGCCCCAGAAAGATAGTAAAGACATTATTAAAGTAATCCATTATTTACAAAATATTAATCTCCAACGCGTGTTCATGAGAGCAACACGACGCATGCTTGTTGTGTTGACAAGAGAGCGGACGTTGTTGCGTGAACGTGAGTCAGAGATTAATATTTTGTAAATCGCTTCATATAATTGAGGTTAAACCACTGGATTCATATGGATTACTTTAATGATGTCTTTACTAGCTTTCTGGGGCTTGAAAGTGGTAGTTGTGTAGCTATCAATGGAGGGAAAAGCTCTCTAAAAGGATCTTCATTTGTGTTCCAAAGATGAACGATTGTCTCACGACACAAGGGTGAGTAATTAATGACAGAATTTTCATTTTTGGGTGAACTATCCCTTTAATAACTAACAAGTGTAGCAGCAGGTAGTTCTGAGAAAGCAAGTTGCAGTCAGTTCACAGCATGTGAGGTATAAACATTATGAATACTAGGACTGCGGTAGCTGAGGGCAAACCAAGCTGTCCGTCTCAAGGACGTGACTCATGTACAGTCTGCTCCCATGATGACACGGTGCAGATCTATGTCTCGCCAGTCAAGAGTGAAATCACACCACTTCAAGCGTCTACTTTCTGCTCGGGCAAACGTATACAACGGAGTCAAAACCTAGCTATCATGAGCGCCTGCGACTGGTTGTATCGGGAATTGTAAAAACAGAGGGAAAATGATGAACAGAGAAAAATTCAGATTGAAAGTGTGCTACACAGCGAAAGAACGCAATGGTTAGGGACTCAAATGAATAGACATTGTGGGATACGTGGAGAAACGCCAGAGCAGTGCTGAATATGGGAACAGTCTTGAGTTCATTACGCTGCTCCATTTCAAGGAACATTCACATTTCATTTTCCCCCCACATTTCAAAAACGGCTACAAAAGTCCTGACTCGTTTGGCAGGCCTGAGGCACTTAGTACAGACCTCTACAAACATGCACTCTGACGTACACAACAGAGCAAACAGACGCTACACACACATACACACAAACTGCCATTCATACAAATGGAGCTCTACAGTGGTAATGGCCTCCATGCTGAGAAACTGCCTTCCAGCTAAAAGCATCAGCCTTCAATATGAAGACAGAGGCCTGTTGCACACAATCCCAGACGCCGATGATCACAGCGAACATTTTCATCTGGTATCCCACACCGCAAATTCCTGCTAAAAGAGGCAATGTGAAGGTACACAGATAACCAGATGCATCTGTCACCCTGCTGCAGACAATCCTGAGAAAAATCAAGAGGTTTTTAACTGTTTGCAAAGATGCTAACATGCAAAACAGACGATGGTTGTGATTTAAAATTTTTAATTTTTACATTTATGCATTAGGCAGACATTTTTTGGCATGCATTTTAAAATCTAAAGCAACTGCCTTTTTATGCGATAAATTTTTTCGATGCATTTCCTGGTTACAGAAATGTATATAACATTTTGATTTAACAGATCTTAGACAAAAAAAACAAAAACAAAAAAAAATCTAAAATCCAAAGAATCTTAAGGGAGAAATCATTAAGTTATAATGATAATGAAAAAAATGACGTTATAAGCCGTTTGCAAACATGCTAATACTATGATTTATTTTTTTTTATTGATTTTAAATTTAGATTTTGAGTGGGCATAGTATTTAAATTCCACCGTGGTGGAAGTATGGAAACCTCCAGGACCTCATCAGACCATCATGAGGCCCACTCAAAGTCACTCTGGGTGGGCATAGAATTCAAATCCAGGCAGAACGCACAATCCTGGGCAAGCCAGGAGCGAAAAACACCCTGGAGGAATTTCCTCAATTTGACAGATGCTTTTATCCAAAGCAACTTGCGTTCAAGGTATACTATATTTACATATACACAGGTATTTTTTTTAACAGATCTTCCCAAAAAATCTAAAATTTCTTGAATGAAAATCTTTAGAGTTTTGCAAAGATGGTAACATTCAAAACTGACTGTGAATTATTTTTTATTGATTTTAACCTGATATTTTATTATCAATATATTTTATATTTCTACGCATTTGACAGACACTTTTATCCAAAGCCATTTATATTCAGGATATACTTTATTTTTTTAAATTCCATTTATCTTCTTGGATATAATTGGGGATAGTTGACATATTCCATTCGTTCAAAACATTTTGACATTATAAGACGGAACATTTTGTCTCTAAAATTCCTTCCAACTATATGAATCAACTTTCAAAATCAAGATATGAGGCTTGATGCACACAATCCCAGACACCATTTTCATCATTCGCATCTGGAATCCCATGCCACAAATTCCTGCAACAACAGGCAATGTCGATAACCAGATGCATCTGTTGAATCGGCAGGATTTTTCTGTAACCCAGGTCAGCAATTACAGGAAGTTCAGGACACGAGGAGGGTGACGGGGGTACAGATCACAGCATGTGGTACAAAGGCTCTCTCTTCTATCTTATTTTGACCATATTTAGCTTGCGCTTTCCTCTCGCAGGCAGACCGCAATCACTTTGGTTTGATTTAAAGCGACAGTAATCCTTTTTGCTCGGTCAATATCTCATTACGGTAATGCTTTTGGTGCCAAAACCACACAGATGATAGAAGGAGACACCTCAGGGAAGCCACAAATCAAAGCCACATGCTGTACCGTAGGGACCGTCCGGGCTCGGGTGGGGCTCGCTGGGGAATCTGCCCAGCACTCCGCGGCTTGCACAACCAATTAGGAGATGAGCAGGACGAGCCTGAAGAACAAAAGCTCAACTCACACAGTTGGGGCAGAATGACTTGCAGCTGTCTAACATGCTCACTCACACACAAATAATCAACCAGCGGTGGCCTGATTCAACACGAGGTCGTTCCGTTCCCATCTGTGGCTTCTTTTTGGAAGGAACAGGGCTGAAAAAATGTGTTTGCAGTGTCGTAGCGCTGTCCCAGGACACACGGAGACAGAAACTGACTCGAGCGGTTTCAGCAGTTCATTAGGGTGAGGAGTTTAGGTCATAGTAATGCATTATTTAAAATAACCCAAAAACAGCAGGATGACCTCAGCTAAAAGTCTAAGAAAAGACACAGTAAAAGTGGAGGGTTTGGTAGCAGATGTCCCTTAAAGCTGATGATATACATTTTCCCAGCGGGAGGATTTTTCTGTACCATTCTAGGTGCGAGAGTGAGGAATCGCAAATGTTTAAAAAAGAACCGGAATAGAGCAGCAGGTGTCCATCCTTCCTGGCTGGGGAAAGCGTAAAAGACGGCCAAAAGCATGGTAACATCAAACAACATACGCCAACAAACAGGCCCAATAAAAAAGACCTTGGAAGTCTATTAAAGAAATGAGAACATGCGGATTTGATTCCCTCTACCCCCGCCACCTGATCCCGTGCTCCCGATCCTGGATCTGGTTTGAGTTGAAAAAGTTCTGTGAAAGCACGGAGGCCGAGGCTGCCGCACAGGGGGACAAACGCGAAATGCTCTGCCAGACTGAACCGTATTAGGTTTTGACTCTTTAGAGAGTCAAGAGACACAACAAACCCAATGTGAATGAGTTCAGTAGACGCTCAACGAATCCACCATTGTTTAAAACAGCAGAAAAATCATTGTATTAGTTAGAAAATTTGAAAGGAAGTAGCTGAAAGTGGGCCACAATAAACTTGAGTGTTGTTAATTTGTGAACGCAATCAATAACAAGAAGGCCAGGAGAGGAGGGAATTAAAGTGAGTGACAAGCAGAAAGAAATCTAAGCTTCCATGACGAGCTCAAAACAGGGCTTTGAAACGCTCCCAAGAGAGCTGGATATCAAGCCTCTGGGTGCTGTGGTTACAGCAGATCTGAGAGCTACGAACACTGTTTACTTCACTTCTATAACCTCTTGTGATGTGGTTCTCTGAAGCGAGCCCTTTCCGGCATCTTCCAACTCCGTCTGTCTAGATCTCTCTCTCTCCCCCATCTTACATTGCTTTCTGCATGTTCTACATCAAGATGACGGCTTGATGTAGGGGGAGTGAGGTAAGATGTGTCAGTGTAAAAGTCGTGCAGAGGCGCAGTAAGTAGGGGTGCTGAGGGTGCTACAGCACCCCCTGTTTTCACAGGATTGTAAATGCAATTTTTTTGTACATTTATTTATTTTCAGCATAAAGTAATTTATTTGTAATAAACACTTAAAGTGGGCTATTAAAAAGTTATTTCTTAAATTATGTCACATATTGTGACCGTTGCAGTGTGCGTAGAAAGAATTTGAGCGCAAGAGCGCAAGTCCACCTTCGGTGTTGCGTAAGGTAGGCAGGTTTTTTGTGCTTATTTTTATTTCCTGTCGATGTGCAGGATTTTTTATTGTATATGACAGTGTAAACAGCTCAATAACCCTTTTATTTAAAGGCCTAATCTATGTCCCGTAGACCGCACCGTTGCATTACGATTGCAAGCAGTAACAAAAATGAGTACACCCTTCTAAAAGTTACTAAATAAAACGAAATAAAAAATTTCTGGCAATGTTTGATCAACAGGTAAGTATGTTGAACCAAAACATTTAAAGAGAAGTGATTTCTTGACAATTAAAAGTGTTATATAGCCCACTGAATCATTCTCAGACTTAATGTTGACAACAATGGAAGCACTTGGGAGAAAACTGTCAGGAGACTCTTTTCTTAGCACAAAAGAGGATTACCAAATCATTGTTTCAAGTGTGAAAATATAGCAAAAGTAACACAGAAATTAAAAACAAACAAACAATGGACTTGTGACAAGATCCCTGAAATAATCAGGCCTTCATTTTAAGCTTTCATTTAGTGATGAGGGATTTTTTTTTGCTAGACAAAGAGCAGGAGAAATGCCAAGCGAGTGTCTCAGAGCCAGCAAAAGCTATGAAAAGAGTGACTGTTTATCTTTAAGATACAGCCTGCAGAAATGACATGCATGGTTGCTGTTCTCACTGGAACTACCTACTGTCACCAAAGCACAATAAAGTCAGTTAGCCATTTCCAAAGCCCATATTTACAAAATATAGATTCTGGGAATCAATACTCTGGTCTCATGAGACCAAAATCAATCATTTTGGATCTAACAGCATCCAAAATGTTATGGTGTTGCTAGAGGAGGAGTACAGTGAGAAGTGCCTGGTTCCCACAGTAAAGTTTAGTGGTAGTAAAGCTCTTATATAGGGATAAATGAGTGCTGAAAGTGTGAGGGAGTTGTGCTTTATCAATGCGGTCATGAATTCCCACACCACTGTGTAATTTAATATACAAACTTGAAACAGAAGATGTTACCCTTTCTTCATTCCCTGCATTGTTGGGCAGAGTGCTCACCTCTTTGCATTGTCAGTACAAGATCTTGATAAAAAATTGATGCACCTTCTGATGGAAATAAACATTGTGATGTTATTTCAATAATTTTTGGTCAAGATCTTGTATTGACAATGCAAGAGGTGAGCACTTTGTAAAGTCTCCTCCAGCACATCCCAAAGCCTTTCAGTCAGATTAAGGTCAGGACTCAGAGGTGCCAATTCATGTGTGAAAATGATTCTTCATGCTCCCTCCCAACCACTCTTTCACAATTTGAGTCTGATGAATCTTAGCATTGTCATCCTGGAATATGGCCATGATTCGTCTTCCTACATGGTAGTTTAAGAAATAAAAAGCTACACACTCCATCAGTTAGGGTTAGAAAATATGTTGCCAAACATATAACATGCTAGAAACATAATAATCACTGTAATAATGATCCAGTCGTAGACTCTTAAGTATTTACCTATTTAAATCCAAACAGCGACTTTTTGGTGTATAATTATTAAGGAAAACATTGAAACTGGATAATGCAGAATTAGTAAACTTCTCCCCTAATTCAAAATATTAAAAAAATACTAAAATAGTATACAAATAATACTAAAATAATGCCGAAATATAATAAAGAATTTTAGTTTTATTTTTCAGACAGCTTAAGAAAACTGTGAACTTGTTTTTCAGAGTAAACGTGTAAACACTCATTATGTGGAGTACAAAAAAAGAAAAAAAGAAAAAAGATGAGCATGAGGAAAAACATTGGCCAGGTGTGTTAGACCTTCGGGTCTCTCCACCCTCCGCCTGTGGTGGTGGGAAGCTGACCTTTAATTCACAGTCCTGTGATCACTGCATTGAATGATAACGGTTGTCTGGGCACAACGTGTCATAAAACAGGCTCCTCAAAGCATAAAGTCATTATCATCAAAGTATCTCTGCGGGGAAATTCTGCCCTCAGCAGGGAAGCCACTGGGGCAGTTTCAAAGCCACTAGTTTATGTACATGACAGTGGACCCAAAAAAACAAAAAACACAAGAATGAGAGCAAGAACGTCCCACACGGCCTGGGGCTAAAGCATAAGAAGGAGGAGAAAGACTTGAGATGTAGCAGAACAAAGATGGGTGTAAACAACAAGGCTCTGTGCTGATTGAAGGGGTGGAGGGCCTACATATGGGGCTGATGGGTATCAGATGGTGCAGCTATGTGAATGAAAAGTCTTGTTTTAAGCAAGTCAGCTCACTTGGCGGCCATTTTGGATCTGGGTAACACCCTCGGGCAGTTGTTTTCTAGTCATGCAAGCTCAGCTCCCATCTACTTGCATGGGAAGAGAGTGAAATCCCCCAAAGTATTTGCCAACTTGTGTTGCAATAACACACACTGCAAAAAAAGCCTATTTTTAATGAGTTTTTCTTTCTAATTTTCCAGTTAAAATATCTAAAAATCCTTTAAACATTTTTGCTTAAGAAGCAGCACTGTATTAAGACATTTAAACTTGCTTTCAGAGAATGAATCTTTAGTATGAGTGTATTTTGTCTTACTGCACACCCAGCTAACAAAAATATTTTCCAAGAACATTTTGTTAACGTTAAGTTATGAAAACGTTATTTCGGAATGTTTCCTCAACATTCAAAACATCCAGCATTTTTAGTTATGCGAACATTAAAGAAACATTCCATTTTATCATTTTGCAAACATTATGGGAATGTTACTTTTGAATGTTCCCTGAATGTTCAGATACAAATAGCAACATTTTAAAAAAGTTAGACGAACATCCAACTAAAACATTTCATTGAACAACGTTTTGAGAACATTATAAAAGACCAGATAACTTTGAACAAACCTTCTAATAACATTACTTAAAAAACATTTATACATGACTTTGAGAGAACCTTGCTAGAACGTTCTGAGAACGCTCCCTGTTAGATAAGCAGACTTTCTCTAGTTTTTATATACAGCCTAAAGTTAAAACCAAGACAAAATACAGTTATATTTAAGATACAATCAATGCTACTGGAAATGTATTTTTTAGGTAAAAAAAAAAAAACAGATTAAAAACTAATTCAAAGTCATTTTTGCAATGCATATCAATACATCAAGAAAAAAGGGGAATAATAAATTTAGTTTGTTTAGCTCCAGTCAGGCTATTTTTCGGTCTCATCCATCTAATGTGGATAAACGTTCCATAGCAAAACGATCAGATGGTGTGCTTGCCAATAAAAGCAGTAAGATCTTCTAATTTTAAGGCAGGATTTCCTTTCTCATAGCTGTAATGTTGAGAGCTGAGATTTCTACCATTCATTATTCAACAGCTGCTGTCATGCACTTTCTGGTGCAGGCCAGTAACTCTCCGTTTTACTGGGAGAAGACAACAGCTCTAAGGACAAAAAAGTTTTGGAAAGCCCACAGAGAAAATAGCATTTCCTTCCTTTCGACTGTTTGAGCAGTCATGCTAACAACACCATCTCTAACATACACAAGATAATCAAACTATTGCAGCCCATTGCGTCCCTACAACAAACAAGGTGCTCTTGAATCCCACAACTCAAGAAAGCTGCCGTTCTCTAGTCTGCATCTGCGCTTTGGAGTGTCAGTCTCAAGACTGGCGTCTGTTAGCTCCCTCCTGACCTGTTCGCGCTCCAGAGGTGATGAGTGGCAGAATCAAGGCTTTCATGTGTGAAGTATACTGCGCCTCTTGCTTTTCTTCCTGCGCCATTTCCATTTCTCCATCTCAGCCTCGCTTTACCTCTCTCTCTTTCCGTTTCCCTCTGAGTGTTGAGAATGGCTCTCGCCACCGCATTAGTGATGACGACCTTGTCGGGCAGATTTTTACCGCAGTTTTGTTTCACCTCTGCTCAGTGTTACCGCTAGAGCCTGATCTCTCGTCAGTCTTTGGAGGTTTTGGAAGACGGACTGGAACATTCGAGAACATTCCACAAAGACCTCAAGAAATCAAAAAAGTCCTAAACCTGAAGCTGCCAACGCTAATTTGCCCGAGACAGTAATGTAACATCTAATCCCAAGATGGTTCCTCTACACGCACAACTCATCATTAGGTCAAGCATAAGCTATTCGTAAGAAACATAACAGTTCCTTTCTAAAAAAAAATAAATAAACCGCATATTTTGCTGGGTTTTAGCCTTTTAAAGCACATTTTAAAGTGTCCAAAAACACCTGACAGACAAAAAAGGCACAAAACAAAACACCAGCTAAAACTAGAAACCAAGTTTGCTCACTGAATCCCATTTGATAAGACTGTCCTGTGTCAACTATAGCTTTCTAATGGATCCTATATGTAGCACTGCGACCAGTCTGTTATGGCAGGTTGAGAAAATGTCATTTAGGATGAAAAAAGGCTTCCCCCCAGGGACAGTAATACGTTCCCCCTCAATAAAAGCAGCGTCGGCAGGCCAACGAGTCATAAAAGGCTCCTGTTTGACTCTTTTATATCTGCGTGTTTAAAAAGGACCATAAACCTGCGATTCGCCCGCAGCACTTTGGCTTTATTAACTCCAGTGTGTCGCCATCACCTGTCAGATCTTTTTATTCACCTGCAAATGTGAACACAAGGAGAAAGACCAATGAGAAGCTGCATGATGCATGATGCCCTAGTACATAAATATTTATATAAATGTGTTTGTTAAGGATAGGTCAGGAGGGTGTGTTGATAATGAGGTTGACTAGTTTTTTTTCCCGGGTTTTTTTTTACTGTCAGACATCTGCAATGATAGTTTTATAAAATCAACCTACAGTAGAGATATATTCAGGCCTTCATAAACGTGCAAAAACAAAAGACCACTGGTGCTTGTAAGAACACTTAACAGCTTGATCCAACTCGCCAAATGTTATAAAATACTGTTCCACAATTGCACACTAAAGGTGTCACTCTAAGCTTTCTGCATTTGAGTGCTGATGTTTACAACCACATGAGAGCACAATGTGCCAAACATAAAAGGGGCCGGGAGACTTATAAACAGAAGACCTATGGCTTAGTACCGCCATTCGTAATGTGTGGCGCTCCGGCGTCAGTATAATGGCTTCTCTGGAGTAGTACGCACACTGCACCTGCGGGGGAAACATTTTTCTGAGCTTGCTTTGATGATTGCACAAAGTATGTAGTGGAATATGTTCACCCTTTCTGAACTGCAGAATCTTGACTGGATGTACCTTTCCTTTCTTTGACCTTCCTATTTTCTTCCCAACTCTCTTTCAATTTTTATGCCTTTTTACCTTCGATGAAGACCGGTCAAGGTGGAGATTGGGCTACGGCGGGGCCTTCTGGTCACAGGGCATGCTGGGAGTCAGAGCATTTGGCGCTGCACTCACAGTGAGACTGTGCAGTAAAAGGGAACAGACTCAACCACGCAGTAAAACAGGTATTTACTGGGCTTCATTATAATGTCATCTTTTCTCCCCTGCTGTCTTTCTCCATCCTGCTTCTCTCTGTTTCCCAGAGAAGTCTTGATTTCTTCAGGCTGATGATATTTGATCGGCGGTAGAGGGGGGTATGCCTTGATGATTCAGAACGTATTGCATGTCTGGGAACTCTGTATCCGGCGGAAAATGTCTTGGAAACGCTAAGGAGATGTGGAGGCCTATAAAAACCCATCTCCTGTTTTATCAGGCTAGAGAGATAAATGAAAAAGGATAGGGATGATTCAGAAGAGGTTAAAGTCTTAACACTTGCACTTGAGGGGTGTTGATCAAAGACCCTCTTCTGCATTGCAATTCTCTGTACATGCAGCATCTGCATTCCATTTGATAATTTTATGGAAACTAACAGCTAAACTTAATTAACTAGACAATGACACTGATACTTGCCCATCAGTCGTGGAGTAGGCCTAATGGTTAGAGAGTCAGACTGATAACCCGAAAGTTGCGGGTTCGATTCTCGATATCAACAGGAAAGGTGCCCTTGAGCAAGACACCTAACACCCCCAAACGCTCCACGGCTGCCACAGCAAAAATGGCTGCCTACTACCCCGGGGCAGCCAATTTTGCAACCTCTGTGTTCACAGTTTGAAGTGTGTGTGTTCACTACTCGCTACTTCTAATGTGTGTGCACTAACTTGGATGGGTTAAATGCAGAGGGCAAATTCCGAGTATGGGTTACCATATTCGGCCTTCACGTGAAAAAATAAATAAATAAATATATCACTTCCACTTTTTGGTATTGGTTTACAGGGCCAGGGTTAGGGTAAGTCACCAGTGAGCAATTCCAAAGTAAATTTAGAATGTTGTTTTAATTCAAATTCCATCTCTTAAGTTGAAAAGGTGTCAATTATTACCCTGAAATATAGAGAGCCATAAGTCTAAATGCTTACAAAAGAAATAGCACACATCCTCTAGCTGTACGATTTTAAGTCAAATTCATTTTAATAGCATGGTTTACACACCAAAGTTTAATATTAAGGACTAGGGGTTTGTCAGAATAGTTACAGTGATGCTTGCCTAAGAAAGCACCACTAATTAGAGGACTGATTGGATCATCATGTGGAAGCAGCACCATGCCACCAGCAGGAAACTCAAAAAAAGAAGCGAAAGTCCTTCCCTTCTAGGACTATCTAACCTTCTCCAAAGTCAATAGTTGCTATTCCGAATATGTTTGTGCAGCTCTGGTGCTCAACCACGACTGACCACCCCACATCCCACCTCAGGGATCCAATGGAAACCTTCTTAATTGATTGAAAAAGCCATTTTTAGTGCCGGGTCAGTGCTGCGCTTAGAGAGAGGATTGCTCTGGTGTCCTGAGCTAACCTCTCTCTCAGCTCACCCTGACCAACTGATTGGAGCAGGACCACCGTAACCATACCGAATCATCAACAACAATCCGTTTCCCTTCCAAACACGCCTGATGCGTCCAATAGCGTGTGCAGATCAGCTCAGGGTTCGCCTGATCTACAGTCTCAGGGCCTCAAAGCCGGATCGTGATGTGCCTGTGGGGGAAGGTGGCGGTTGATGGTCTTGGCTGAAGGAAGCAGCTGTCGCTGCTTCCAGAAGAGGCCCGCGATGCAGCCGCATCAGGGTGCTTCGAACGGGGGAGCGCAAGCCACAATGTGGGCTTGCGGCAACGTGACCCCACGGAGGAAGCTGGGGCCCTGAAGTCATAAATGAGCTCTCTTTGACCGCAACACGTACTCGTGCGCACGCACACACTGACGCTCCAGTCACCGGGTACCACAGGTCGAAGTCCAATAGCACATCAATCCTGCTGTCAGAAATAAAGCATATGAACTCGAACGAAAACAAAGAACACATGACACAGAACAGGGAAAATGTGAAAATGGAGAATGATCGAAAGAACAAACCAACAGCCAGGAAAAACACCGAAAACCACAACAAAGGCAGGGCCGCTGTGGCATTGTTGTCCAGAGGTCTACGGCAAAGAGGAAAAACAGCCCCTCCATAAAAACTGGGACTTTTTGCGCTGAGATTCTCACAGACATTAATTGCTGATTCTGGCGTTCTGTTCAGACCCTCACTCCAGAAGGGCGGGAACGACCACCACAGACCACCATCCTGTCAAATTTGGGCTAAAATAGTCAATTTGATGAAAGTTACATCAGCCTAGATGAGGTAGTTTGTATTCGCAAATATAAACTAAACACCCCGATACCTGGATACCGACGCTTCTACTTCACTATCGCCGAGCCATAAATTCAAAAATAGTTCCTGCGGTCGCACTGAACAACTGTGTCCTATTTCATCGCTCAATTATTCTCTCCTTTTCTCTTTTTCCAAAATCCAAAGCTCACAATGAGAGAAGGACATGAGGTCAGGATGTGCGTGAATGCGGTTTGGATGAGGGAAACATGAGATCGCTCTTTACCTGAGAAGAATCCTAGCAATTCTCAAATGAGGAACTGGAGCTGACATCCAAACTTATATAATCAGAAGACGGATCGCTCTGAAGAGACACATTTCTAGGCAGCACAAAAGGAAAACCTTTAAATGCTACACAAAGGTTTGAGCTATTGTGAATAACTCATGGTTTTTGAGGGGGTCTTTGACCCTCTTAAAAGGTTGATTGACCTCATTACGGGTTAAGTTTCAATGTTAAGACTATAACAGCCACTGCTCTTGTCAGATTTCAGTGGTTATGTGTGTAAAACCTTTGCCTCAAATCCATGACAGGGAACAGGGATTCATCCTGCATTTCAATTAGGCAACATCACACAAGCGCACAAACAGACAAGCTTAGCAATACAAACACTGAAACATCCCAGTGCCGTTAGGTTAAATATTAAAACTCTTGGAACATCACTCAGGCAATCAAATAATTGTGAATAACATAAATGTCATGTGTAATTTACCTTGACCTGTTGAGAACTCTCGTTGATGTTATCCTCTCTCTTACGAGCCTCTTCCATCAACTGGGCGTTCTTGCTCTTCTCCACCTGCTCTTTGTGCTTCAGGTTGGCAACTTTCTTGCTTTGGTCTTTCATCTGCCTGCAGTGAAAAAACAACAGATTTCAGTCAGACATGCACAGATTGACACAGAGGTGGATGGATACAGGAAACAGTATGTTAAGAATAGCAACTAAAGCTGCAAAAAATGCATTACTTTGTTAAAAGTCGTATGTAGTATACAATAAACATTACTGTAAAGTATATTATTCCATTCCGAAAATAAAAATCAAATCAAATAGAAATTAGATTAATAAAGATAAAATAAAAAATACTTTTGTATGCTTGATGAAATCAGAATACATACTTATTATATATTTAATGTGATTTCAATGTAAAGAGTAGCTTTATTTTAATATATAATAAGTTTTGTATATTAATTATAAATGGGTCACAATAAAATTGTACCAAAAAAGTATGCAGAACGTGTACAGGGCACATTAGTGCACTTTTAAAAAGTATGGAGTATACAATGAAGATTACTGTGGAATAGAGTATTCATGCATTATTCCGAAACGAAACAAAACAAAACAAAACAAAAAACAAAACAAAACAAAACAAAACCAAAAAAAAACCCAACTAAATAAAATGCTACAATTAGAATAAAAAAAACGAAGAGCATTTTTTCTCTTCTTTTGCACACATACAAACAGTCAAGTACAAACAGAAGGGTCAATGAGAGAAGCCAAAAGCTAGCTTATTATAAACAAAAGGGAGCAAGACTGATCTCCACAGATCAAGCTGGGCTGCAAATGAAAGGCAGTATGTTTGTGTTTGAGCTCTGGGATTTTTCTCATTATCCTTCACCCTCCTCCATTTGCTGTGGCATGGAAACCCGCAGGAGCACATTGCACTACCAAAAAGGAAGGAATAAATAAATTAAAAGAGCAATCAAAAAGTTTTCATTTCTGAGAAGTGTCGTACCAAACAGGCCTAAATCCTGCGGTCAATCGGTCCCAACGAGCGCCCGAATTTTCCTGTTTACGTGGCCGGCATTGGAGTATTGCGCACTGGCAGAGTGGTGGCCAGGATCGGTTACTTTTCACCATCTTGACTTGATCAAAAAAAAGGAAAAAACGTACGCCTAAGCCTTGCAGAACAGATGTACCACTGACTATGCCAACACCAATGTCTTTAAATGAGTAATAACACAGCGTTGTGGAAAGACCTCCTTCGGCCCCCCTTGACACCACAGAGCATTGCCCAAGACACACAATACGGGACGGTAATTGAAGAGTTATTATGGGGGCTTATGGGATACGACAAGCCACGTCTACGTGTGCCAGGAAAGCGGAACCAAGGTGCTCCGCACAACGCCTGCCTCCCCATTCGGCTGGTACTCTGGAGTAAAAAGGAGCATAAAGACATTGAGGGAGCTTTCAGAGCATGTTCACTGAAGCAAGGTGACGCCGAACAAGGCTTGAAAAATCGGGCCAAGCCACTGCGGCACTAGAACCTGATCATTCTTCTGGATGAGCTGTCCTGAGCACAGTGGAGTCTCTGTGTTGAAGTACCAGAGGAAAGCCGCAGTCTTCTGGCTCCTGTTGCAGAAACTAGCACAACTCTAGTCATCAGCAAGCAGTTATGGAATCCCAAGTCTGCCAAAATTAAAAATAAATACAATACAATATACAAAGAAATGTAAAAAAGCAAAAATAAATATATAAATAAATATACATAGAAGAGCAAAAAAAAAAAAAAAAAAAATTACATATATACACACATTTATTTCCTTATTTATGTATATATATTTTTTTTTTCTTTTATTTATTAATACATTTATTCATTTCGATTTATATTTATTTATTTATGTATTTATTTCTATATTTGTTCATTTCCACATTTATTCATTTCTACATTTCTTTATTTTTACATTTATGTATTTTTACATTTCTTTGTCCGTAGGGTAATGAGGAGGGCGTGGTTTACCTCAGACATAGCAATCGAGCTCAGTAGTACGTGTAGACTTGGGATTCCATAGCAGTTGCCACACAAAAATCTGGGGTTAGAGTTAAGGCTGATTTATACTTCTGCGTTGAGTGTACGCCGTAGCAACTGTGTAGGCTGTGTGTAGCACGCGTAGCCTACGACATAGCCTGACGTGCACCTCTTCAAAAATATAACACGTCAGTTCTACACGGACTGCAAGCGCTGTGATTGGTCTGCTAGAACCCCTCCCTCGGGTCAAAAAACTGGCGCAGAACAATCAGAGAAGAGCGAGCGTTTTCAATTTCCATATGAATGAAAAAAAAAAAAAAAAACTGTTTCAGGGGACATATTCAGTCAAACTGCAACAAAAGTCGTTACTGCCGCCTCTATTTGTAAGCTTCTCTGACAACGTACATGACAAACTTCTTCTTCTTCGGCTTTTGCCTTGATCCTCAACATGATCGTGGACACTGCCTGCTAATGGTCTGCATGCACATCGACGTGGACAACGATGTAGAAGTATAAATCAGCCTTTAGCCTGGTGACATAATACTAATAAAGGAATAACTGGTATGAGTGTGTTTCCATCTTTTCGGAAGGTTCATTCAAAAGTAGACATTTTAAAAGTAGAGTAGTTAAATGTAGAGTTTCCGTTAATTTTTGTGACGTGCTCCAGCTCACAGAGACCGACATTACAGAAAGCATTTCCTGTTTGTTTGTTTTCTTTATTTTACAAAAAAGACGTTTTCTTGTGAGTTTTGTGAGTTTACACAAATAAAAGTAGATTTACAGTTTCGAATGATGTATTACTTTTATCTGTAAGAAGAAAAATGACGAACTACTTTAAGTTGTTTCTGCTGCAAGTGATCGCACCGGCGCCACCATGTCTTGCAGTAAATGTGCTATACTTTATCTTCCACACTGCACACAAATACTTGGATATGCGCCTAATAATAGCACATATTTATCTAGGTTAACGTTAGAGCGAGCAGCCATGTAAAGTTGCTACTACTTACGTGTTTCAAATGATAAGCCATATTTGAGGTCGATGGATGATAGGCAAACGTTTAGATTTCCTGCCCGACATACTGTAATTACCACAAGGATCCACCTTTAAAGATCTGTCGCTCACTTTTTGGTCGACTAAGCCTCATCTAGTCGACTAACGATTAGCCGACTATTAGGAGGCAGCCCTAGAAGGTTCCCAAGGTTTTCTTTTCCTCTCTTTACTGTACATGAATGCGTGTCTCTGGGATGGGAGGCCGTAGCGCGTAGCCATGCAGGATCAGAAGGCGTGTTGACAAGAGTGGAGGCGATGAAGAGGGAAAAGTCTACTATTACATCCACTGCTCAATGCAATATTTGTTATAATCATCCATTTCTGCAAACGCAAACAGAATTAAGCTCTTGAGGCTTGAAACACACAGAACACAATAGGTGCTTGACACTGTTGCACTGTTAGGGAGTACATAACTAAAAGCAGCATGATACTAACTGGACTACACATTCATTACAGCACAACAGCTGCTTTCAAAACTATGTAGCTTTCCCAATAAGCAGTGGCATAACAAACAACTACATCACTGCATTTTTCATCACATTTTCATCACCGCGCCCACAGCAGCGTGAACTCTGTCCTCTCTCACAAATGTTGCGTTGGGAAATCGGATTCATTTTAGTGAATCAGTTCATTCACATGGTTTGTGTAAATAAACGATTCAATGATTAAATAAACGATTCACTGATTTATTTAAACAATTCACTGATTTAAACAAACAATTTCATTGATTCATTTAAATGATTCGCCAATTCATTTAAACTCTGAAACATTTATTTAAACAATGTTTTCTGCTCTGTTATATAAACACGTTTTCTAGTTTTATTAGTTAGTTCTGGTGTTTTATGCCAGATAAATGGTCTAATTGCAGAATTAAACAGTACCATCTGACAATTATACTTTCAGAAATATTATTTAGTTAGTATTAACAACTTATAGTAGCAGTCTCAGTGTAGCTTGACTGTAGTTTAACTATATTATGAGCATCTCGGCAAGTTGCAGATCCAAAGTAGTTTCCCCAACACTGCTAATTTGATAGCTATTAAAAAATCTAATAAAAGCGCCGCAAACAAATTTCATGTTGAGCCTGGAAACATCGGGCAAGTTGTGCTGTGCTGTCAAAAGACCATCTCGAAGATAACATGACCATATAACAAAGCAAAAGAAAGACTTTGTGTGTGTGCTCAAGGGAGTTTGTGTAACAGGTCATAAATATACTGGAATGTTCCTATTTGGTGTTTCCAGAAGAGGCCAAGCCATCTGCTTGGCTCCGCTACACTTGCAATAAGCAGCTGACTGTTTTTATGCATTGCGCGCCAGCCCTTTATTCAGGGTTTTGATTATATGTTTATATGTCTCCATTTGAAGTCTGATGTGATGGGATAGGTAACCCCATTTCACAGAGTTCATTGAGGAAACACTTCTACAACAATAAAGAGAAACGACGACATCTAATTCAGATGTAATTCGCCAGTCGTTCTGGTATTTTCGATATACTGTGATAAAAGCATGATGGCGCAGGAATATAACAAAAATGATTCTTAAACCTTGCTGAAAGGAAGGCTTTGTGGGGTTGATATTAGTGTGCTGCATGCCAATATTTCCAGTGTGCTCCACTTTGGATATAAGTGAAGGTGACATTCTAATCTAACCCATCCTGTCAGATTAAATCAAATATCCATTCCAAATATTCCTTAAATGGACCCAAAATATAGCTCTGCTATATCAGTATAACAGTGAAACCACACAAACATACATGACTCTGTTTATTTGCACAAGAATATTCTGATTATGAAAGCATCATGTAAATGCTTTAACCTAACCATTATTAATCAGATTAAACCAATATTCTAATTTTTAAAAATCTGAATAAAAATATTAATTTCTGTATTAATTTGAATACACAATAGTTGAAATATATAAATTCTTTATCCTGTAACTAAAATTTAATTTATATACACTACCATTCATGTATAGGGCTAGTAAAACAATTTTTGTAAAGAATGCATTAAATTGATTAGTGACAGTAAATATATTTATAATATTTCTGTTCTTTTGAACTTTCTATTCATCAAACAATTCTGAAAAAATATACCATGTTTCCCACAAAAAAATTGTATCAGCACAGCAGTTTTCAACATTGATGATAATAAGAAATGTTTTTTTGAGCAGCAAATCAGCATATTAAAATAATTTCTGAAGGATCATGTGACAATGAAGACTGGCATAAAGATGCTGAAATTTCAATTTTGCAACACCGGAATAAATTACATTAAAATATTAGGGATGCACCAATATGAAAAATTTGACCAATACAGATAACCGATAACTCTTTATATTTCAAAGCCGATAACCGATATATTGGCCGATAAATCTAAATCCAAATTTTTATATAATGTTTGAGAGCCTGATTACAAAAACAAAAGTTTTACCATTAAAAGCCATGTCCCAAGCACACAGCTATAATGTTCTCATAATTTTATGTAGCCTATCTGACAGATTTGCGCTGCACATGTTGCACTTGTGTTGGAAGTGATTCCGATTATATTTCAAGCAATTCAAAACAATAATGGTGGACAGTGCGCATCTGAAGTGTCTCAGCTTAAGGAAATAATACATTATTTATCGGCTTTAATATAATCGGACAAATTTTCTTATAAGGCTGATATTTATAACATAAAAAAATATCAGGCGATACCGATATGGTGGGCGATATATCATGCATCCCTATAAAATATATTAAAAAAGGATATTAAATTGTAATAACATTTCACATTATGACTTTTTACTGTATTTTTGCCTTGGTGAGCATAAAAGATTTTTGTCTAAAACATTTTAAAAACTATTACTGACACCAACTTTTAAACTGATGTGCAAAAAACAAGAATAAACACAGCAGACTTTTAAAGAAAATGTTTCACTCTCACAAACCTAAATGGAAACATCTCTATATACATCTCTTGAAGGACCTGCGCCTAGACATGACGATAACACAGCACTGACGTTTCAATTAAATTATCCTCTGCGAAGGCCTCCTTCCCTTTCCTTTCCCTATGTATAGAAAATATGTTATCAAAATTATTCCAGTTCGCATAGATCCGCAGACACAACAAATTTTTCTGTATTATGCGGACCAGATGAGTAATTTGGCAAATATGACTTCTTAAAAAAAAAAAGAAAAAAAAAAAAGACCAAGCTTCTGCACATATACACACTCAAACACAAACCTACAGACAAAAAATGTAAATAAACGGCAAGAACGCATTAAAGGTATTCGTTTTTTTTTTTCAGTAGGAAAGGTGTAATTTAAGCGGCCCCTAAAGTAATAATTAACCCTTTTTACAACGGAAGTGATTCAATCAAAAAACAACTTTAGCTCGATAATAATTTTCCTATTGTCACTGTGAAGCTGCTTTGAAACAATATGTATTGTGAAAAGCGCTATATAAATAAAGACGACTTGACTTGACTATATACTGAACTCAACTACGTACGTGTGCAAGGGCAGACTCCATTTACAGGGCCTTCTTTGTCAATTTTCCCAATGCCAACATTTTCCTTTCCTCTAAATAAAATTCTGGATCACATGCGTAGCCCCCTGTCATCTTCCTCCTCTCTGTACTGAGCTTTACGTTGCATTAGCAGCCATATTATCAATACTAGGAAAACTGTACTACATTTAAGCACCAGTGTGGCTTCAGGCAAAGAGAGAAGCAACATTAAAATGAGTGGAAAAAATGAAACACAGGTAAACAGGTCCATGACAGGGCACTGAACTGAGGGAGAGAAAGAAAATAATCTTTCAGCAAAATTTTGAGGTTGTCTAGAGGAAAAACACACTAATTATACATCAAAACATAACACATAAACCTCAAAAAGAAATATGCACACTTGGACACAGGTGAAAATGGAGCATGTGCTTTGGAGAAAGTTCTACACTCCAATCTAACCTAACGCTTTTTAATGAATCTTAACTTCTCAGAGCTCGAACCCTGGAATATTATCAAAAATAGTAATTCATCCAGATCTTAAAATTAATAATTCATACACAAAACAGCTTCAGGCAATGTTCACAGGCTTGAAAGCACTTTGAAATTCTCAAGATATAGGCTGGAGCGTGTAAGCAAACATCAGAAAGTCTTAACTTTTGGCTATAAAGATGTTCTAAACTTCTGCTTAATGAAGCCTTTGAAACTTGCATCCAGTAAACAAAAAAAATTATTTAAAAAAATGATAAAAAAAAAAGTCCTTTTCACTTAGTCAAATTAAGCCCTAGGGAAGGACATGTACTTTCTGACATCCCAAAGCCATGACTCGGCAAAAGCAAATGTTATTGAATGACCACCACTGCAAGGTCAAGCTAGAAAAACAAAAAGCAACCCAGACCTCATGAGCTTAAAATGACTTCTTATAAAACATTCGCTCTTTCAACATTTCCTTTCTCAAAATAATATGAACCTACATTTCTAAACAATTACGTTCTGTGGTCACTTAACTGGAGAAATGAGGCCCGACGGGCATTAAAGCAAACGTTATTCCAAAGTTCAATCGCACCTGACACTTAATAACATAAAACAAGACCCAATGGTAAAATTGGGTGCGATTTCGAGATGAATGCACACGGAAATCGATGTTGAAGAAATAAATCCATCACGCTGTTATGAGGAATTCTGGGTAGAAAACAGAAAGGCGGCTTATGTTTCGGAGCCAGCGAGCGCTTATGAGTGGGCTGCGCAACACAGAAGCCTGGAGATGGTTACCGCGCCGTGTTTTCATCCAAGCCTTTTGGGCCCACTTTTTGATGTCATTTTTCTTTTTCTTTTCAATTGCGCTGACAGAATTGCACATAAGTGTGCCCACACTAACAGTCCAAGATGGGATAAAAAGCAGAAAAGGTTGAGTAAGGACAAAAATCTTTCTGTTTATCACAACCACGACCTGTTTGACCAGCAGAGAACGGAGTGGAACACCATCAAAGACTGTTTGAGCGTGTGTGTTTACTCCATCCCTCATCCCTCTCGAAGTCATCCTTTAATGTCAATTGTGTCTTTATATTGGCCGGATATCTCCTTCCTGGCGTTCAGGATATGTTTGTGAGCTCAGGACTAATAAAAGGCAGGAAATGTGGGTTCTTCGCAGGCTGTGGCCATTTCTCTAGCAGCAGGTGGAGGAGAGCTGGCAAGAGCCGCTGCATGATAGCGGGGCTCATTTTCACAGTTCTGTCTGTGGCGAGCGCTAACTTTTCGAGCCTAATAGACTTTGGCTTCTAAGAACGTTTTGCGGCCAGGTGCACGATGGGGTGTCCCACGTCTCTTGCGCATCATCCTGTGTGGAGCGGACGATTCCCTCCGGCCCTTGACTAATCTAGTTAATCATGCGGTCGGCCCTGAGGCCAGGCCAGCCAAAGCTAACTGGAAAGCACACAGAGACAGCAGACAGGCGGAGGTGTTCCCCCAAGCTGGCCGGATCATATGCACTCGTCGACAGGCCCAGAGAAGCAGACCTCCCTGTCTGTGCGGGATTGTGGCCTTCACCTGCCGGAGGAACCGACACCAACAGCCCAGCGCAGCAGAACAGCCTCCCGCAATAATGAGACAGAACCCAGAAATACGGCCTTCTGCCTCTCCAGAATGAGTAACGGTAACTTAAATTACACAAACAGAGAAGAGGTGGAAGAGAGAGGAAAAACAGAAGGAGGGATGACAAAATACTATAAAATTAGAATTACATAGACTATATAGATAATAGATATTATATATTATAAATTAATAAAATAAAATATTGTATGTTGATGTTTAATGAAAATTTTAATATTGTGTGCAAAATAATTAAGCCTATAAAATACAACAAGTTGAAAGTTTTTTTAATATTATATAATATTAATATTATGTACATTTGTAAAATATTATATATTTTTTTAAATATTAAAGTTTTTACATAATATTATTAATAATATTAAATATTATTAATAAATCTAAATATTTTGAATAATATTTAATACAACAAACAAATAATGCCAAAAAAGTATATAGACAAAACAATACTGCTAAAATAAATACATTTAATATCATAAGAAAAACAAAAAAATAAGTGGAAAAATAAAATATAAATTTTATATAAATAATTGTATAATTGTAAGCATATTTATATATATATATATATATATATATATATATATATATATATATATATATATATATATATATACATATACACATATACACACACACACACATATACATACACACAGTACACATAGTATCTCACAAAAGTGAGTACACCCCTCACATTTTTGTAAATATTTTATTATATCTTTTCATGTGACAACACTGAAGAAATGACACTTTGCTACAATGTAAAGTAGTGAGTGTACAGCTTGTATAACAGTGTAAATTTGCTGTCCCCTCAAAATAACTCAACACATAGCCATTAATGTCTAAACCGCTGGCCACAAAAGTGAGTACACCCCTAAGTGAAAATGTCCAAATTGGGCCCAATTAGCCATTTTCTCTCTCTGGTGTCATGTGACTCTTTAGTGTTACAAGGTCTCAGGTGTGAATGGGGAGCAGGTGTGTTCAATTTGGTGTTATGGCTCTCACTCTCTCATACTGGTCACTGGAAGTTCAACATGACAACTCATGGCAAAGAACTCTCTGAGGATCTGAAAAAAAGAATTGTTGCTCTACATAAAGATGGCGTAGGCTATAAGAAGATTGCCAAGACCCTGAAACTGAGCTGCAGCACGGTGGCCAAGACCATACAGCGGTTTAACAGGGCCGGTTCCACTCAGAACAGGCTTTGCCATGGTCAACCAAAAAAGTTGACGTGCTCGGCATCATATCCAGAGGTTGTGTTTGGGAAATAGACGTATGAGTGCTGCCAGCATTGCTGCAGAGGTTGAAGGGGTGGGGGGGGTGGGGGGGGGGGGGGTCAGCCTGTCAGTGCTCAGACCATACGCCGCACACTGCATCAAATTGGTCTGCATGGCTGTCTTCCCAGAAGGAAGCCTCTTCTAAAGATGATGCAGAAGAAAGCCCGCAAACAGTTGAAGACAAGAAGACTAAGGACATGGATTACTGGAACCATGTCCTGTGGTCTGATAAGACCAAGATAAACGTATCTGGTTCAGATGGTGTCAAGCGTGTGTATCAGCAACCAGGTGAGGAGTACAAAGACAAGTGTGTCTTGCCTACAGTCAAGCATAGTAGTGGGAGTGTCATGGTCTGGGGCTGCATGAGTGCTGCCGGCACTAAGAAGCTACAGTTCATTGAGGGAACCATGAATGCCAACATGTACTGTGACATACTGAAGCAGAGCATGATCCAACATATTGGATTCCAACATGATAACGACCCCAAACACACCTCCAAGACGACCACTGCCTTGCTAAAGAAGCTGAGGGTAAAGGTGATGGACTGGCCAAGCATGTCTCCAGATCTAAACCCTATTGAGCATCTTCAAACAGAAGGTGGAGGAGCGCAAGGTCTCTAACATCCACCAGCTCCGTGATGTTGTCATGGAGGAGAGGGTTAAGGCAGTGCTGGAAAATAATGGTGGCTACACAAAATATTGACACGTTGGGACCAATTTGGACATTTTCACTTAGGGGTGTACTCACTTTTGTGGCCAGCGGTTTAGACATTAATGGCTGTGTGTTGAGTTATTTTGAGGGGACAGCAAATTTACACTGTTATACAAGCTGTACACTTACTACTATGCATTGTAGCAACGTGTCATTTCTTCAGTGTTGTCACATGAAAAGATATAATAAAATATTTACAAAAATGTGAGGGGTGTACTCACTTGTGAGATACTGTATATATGTGTGTGTGTGTGTGTGTGTGTGTGTGTGTGTGTGTGTGTACTTTTACTTAAAAGGAAAGAAAGGAAGACAAGTAGTCAGGGACTGACAAAAAGAGAGAATGAGAAAGACAACAAGAAAAAAAGAAATACAGGTATATAAACAAAAGAAAAGAAAGAAAGATGAATGAATGAACAGAAGAAGAGAGAGTGACAAAAAGAGAGACAAAAATAATGAAAAAGACATACAGGGAACAAGAGAAACAGAACAGAATGAACAGAAGAAGTGAGAGTGACAAAAAAGAGAGACAAAAATAATGAAAAAGACATACAGGGAACAAGAGAAACAGAGAAAGCAAAAAGCAAAATACAGAAAAAGACAGAATGAGTTAGAGAAGGACAGAAACAAAGAAAAAGACTTCAGGGAACGACACACATCACATTTATTGTCAGGCATTTGTAGACTAAATCAAGAGGGCCTGGAGCTCAGCAGCAAATGCACAACACTGGGGAAAATTCATTTCAGAGTGACACGGATTCCTTTTCATTACACTGAACCCCTTCATCTGGGGGAGATATCAAATCGGCCCTGTTTGTTGTGTTCATGAGTTCCAGAGAATAAATCAAAAAAGCCAAAAAACAAAGAGGAGGAGAAGAAGGATGGTAGGGAAAGAGAAAGAGAGAGAAAATGACAGTTCTGTCAAGCGCTTCCGTAACATTCGGCTTGTTTTCTGGTGGAGTAACGATAGCGGAAAAAATAAAACTGTTTGACAAGTCTCTGTTTCAGACCAAACTAAAAAGAGATGCAAATAATAACCATGATAAACAAGCCAAACGCCGAGATCCCAGCTGTAGTGGGACGGGTCTGTATTGACGGCGTGCTGGCAGAAGAGGCAAGCTTTTCAACACCACGCGGGAGAAAATGACTGATGGAGATTCTTTACGCTCCAATTAGAAGTTCTGCAAGCGCTCTCCCTCATTCTTTTCCCACATCCTTTCTATCAGCAGAAGCTCTGGCGAGTCGTTCTTCTCTTCTTCTGAACGTCATCTCAGCAGACCTCACAGGTAAGCTGGCATGCATTAATAAGACAGGCTCTTCTGTTTGTAGTGCCTGCTTGACTTTCCCAGGTTTCCTCATTCCTTCTTTTGAACCTTTAATCAATTCAGGTCAGAACAATTTCTGTTTTTTCCATAGAAACTTTAGAAGCAAGTCCAAGGGGAGTGATGGAGGCAACAAGAGCAAATTGGGGTTAAGTGCATCGCCCAAGGGCACCACCACACCACAATCAACCACTGAATTATTTTCCCCCCGTCTAGCGGATACAGTTTTCCCCCTCTATCGGCCCCTCAAAAACACAAGTCCTAGATTCTTCGAACCATCCTTAAAATGATTTACAGAGCAGGCCCTGTCAAAGCAGCACATAGTTAGCGTGTTACAACCTAAAGAAGTTGATCTGCAGTACAAAGGAAGTGCAAGCGAGGAAAGTAGGCATACTGACCTTGAAGCCAGACTGGGATGTAGACAGCATTCCAGTGTAAAGAAACGAAGAGGAAGAAAGAGAGAAATAGAGGTGAAATACACACAGAGTGAGCTGGGTTAACATTGAAAGCTTGGTAAGACAAAAGAGTTAAAAGTACATGATCCTTCACATGTAAACTTCTGATACACGCATATAGAAAGGAAAAATACATTTAAAAAGAAGCACCTGACAATGTGACATGCAATCTCACATGTTACTCCATTTAAAGAAAACATATAAAAGGTCAGATAAAGTCAAAGAAAACCAGATGCATCTTTAGTAAGGCTGTGAATTTATTCAAAACTGATTTTATGCAGGGCTTGACATTAACTTTTTTTTTTTGCTCACCAGCCACTATGACTAGTGGTTTTCCAAAGTTACAAGCTACTCAGCATTTTCACTGGCCACAATTTTGACAGATACCATGGGAAAAAACTGCCAAATAGATATGTTTAGTATTATCTCAATTTGGCAGCAGGTACATTAGGCTGCTGTCACTTTAAGATCTGATGCACGGATCCATTATACTGTTACACATGCGTTTTCTTTCTCAACTGTTTACGTTCACTTAAAATATAAGTGACTGTATTTACGTGAATACGAAATACACATGGCATTATTTCGTGTATTTGACAGTTTAAAAGCAAAAATAACTCAATTTAGTTCTGAGAGGTGGCTTTATGTGCACGCAGTTTTGGGTGTAAATTGAGATTTCCATAGTATGCTAATTTTCCAAAACGTAAAGGAAAATTAATTACAAGAGAATCAGTGTCATTATCCTTACAAATACTGCTTGTTGGGCTCTTTTACCTATTTGTTTCACCTCTATTTCTTTTCTACACGTCTCTTTAGACTCACCCTCCCATTTTAGCTCCCTCTCAAACAGTGAGCCTTACAATCCTCCATAATTACCGGCAAATTTACTGCTGCCGAATTTATGAAATAAATACCCCAACGCCCCAATTCAACCTCTGCCATTTTTCTGTGACTTTGAAGGCATTTTTGAACAAGACCTGCCTCCGCACCACTGATCTGCAACAAGAGGAGCTTTGGCTTCTCCATCTCTGAGTGAGAAGGGTAATCCTAACTCACTCTGAACAGAACGCACTGCTTCTACCTGCCATTCGTGTCTTGATTAAAGACACAGGCGCTAACAAAAGAGGATCTGTCTGAATAACTCTCCGTCAAAACCACATCAAGAGTCAAACTCCAGAGTGCCGGAAGACTACGACACAGAAAAAACAATGGGAGGTTTTTGAGAACCGAACTCCCCGGTGTGTTTCGAAAACATAACCCGACTCTGAGTGGTAATTAGCTCGGAGTGCCACGGTTAGCGACTGCGGCTGGTGTTTATTTCAGAAATCTTCTCTCCGTTGACATGAATGATGCATCGAGCCAAGCATATGGAGTTTGTTTTAGTCTATTCCTCTCCTAACGCAGATCTGTTAAGGAAGTGTGAGACATTCAACACAAGTCGGATTAATATTTATGAAACAACAGAAATCCACCAAAAAACACTTCCAGTATCCAAAAGCGAGAGCCTCTGAGCAAATAAATGTCCCTGTCAGGCTAAAGCAGCACTGGTGCTTGGGAATGGTCACCGACCACAGCTTTGAAAGGCCTGATGGAGGGTGAAAGGGAGTAGTACAAGACTGTCAATGCACAACATCAACATCCATGACCTCCACGACTCTTTACCGCCGGGCCAGACTCTCCCTCACATTCTTGTCTGTTTACACTCCAGCACTATTTCAATTATTCATCATCTTTATTTATTTATAAGAGCTGTGAAGATGTAAAAAGGTCTATATTTGCCTCTCATTAATTAGTCCAATTAAACAGGCCGAAAACACAGATGTTTATACCAGCACAAAGTGCAACATATCTGGAAAAACTCTCCGGGAGGAGCAGACATGCAGCTGAAGGTGTGCAATTCATAAAGCGATCATTTGTGGAGCTCTTTGTAGCTTATTCATTTTATTCTCCATGTCTATGGACACTAGGGGTGTAACAGTACATGTATTCATCCTGAACTATACAGTACGGACGTCACGGATCGTTTCATACAGTCAGTCGACGAATACAGTCAGTCACAGGCAGTCCAACCTCTAGTCCAGAAGGGGGCGTGCGCTGTAATGCAACAGTGTTTGCTAACCGCCACAACAGGAAAAAAGCGCAGAAGAAGAACAGACAATCTAGATAGGCATGTAATCTCTCAACCGCGGAAAAAACAGCTTGAGAACAATATCTCACGAAGCATTACATTTACCTCAGGCAAGTCATTTACTGTCCACAGCATGTTAGTTCACTAGAGAAATGAACTATAGAGGGGGCATTTCACTAAATATATGCACTATATTAGCTTATATATTTGTTATATTTACTTTACCTGTTAGTAACGTCTTAATTATTTAATATATGTTTAAATAAATTTGTCATGAAAACAAGTTATGACAGTAACTGTGTAAATTATTATATTTCAAAAATGAATTGGAGGAATCATTTTTATAATTTATAAAAATAAATCATTTTTTGTCATAGAGACAGAAGAAATATATCAATTGAAACTATAGAATGTCTTCTTTTTTCCTTTAGAAAATGAACTGTAACTTAATGAATACTAATCACAAAAAAAAATATGTCTAAAGAAACGTTGAAATGTCAGGTTTTAAATCATGTAAGTCAAATCGAAAACAAATATTCTCTGTTTATGTAATCTGTATGAAAAGAGAAGGTTGTCAGACGCTTGCGAGTCAGCTCATTATCCACTAATGCGGCCACACCCACCGAGCGTGCGCTATTTAGATGCAAATTCTGAGGCGATACATTCAACAGAGTCAATGCCCGCATCAGCTCGGAAACAATGCCTCAAGCTTGGTCAGTTTCATGTAGGCTACATTTTTTATCGTTTTGAGATGCGGTGAAGAATAATTCTAAAAGGATTTACCTTAGTGGAAGAGCTGGTTTCACTTTCATTTCGAGGATCAACTATCAAGCCGATGACTGTGAAAGGTACTTTTTTTATTCTTTAGTAAATATTAAACCACAAAAAGACTGTTTAAATATGAATCCTGCAAGTTTTGTGTGTCTCAGTGTGAATTAATGGGGCAGATTGACTTACATTAGTAAATTGCCATGGCTATTCCCAAACTATATTGCTATACTGAGATGAGTGAAATCGACTGAAATACGTAATAAATACTGAAATAAAATGTGTTAGCAATTTATTAAACTTCCCATTAACATTTAAGCTCTATAATATAACAAATAATGAACGTTTAGACACTTTGCATCACAGAAATAGATTATATTTTAAAATATATTAAAATAGAAAAAACATTATTTTAAATTGTAATAATATTTCACAGTATTGCTGTTTTTGTTGTTTTTTGTTTAGTTTGTTTTTCTGTATTTTTGATCAAAATAAATGCAGGCTTGATGAGCATGAGACTTCTTTCAAAAACATTATAAATAGTAATGTGTCAAATCTTTTGACTGGTACTGTAATTTAAAATATAGGCCTATACAAAATTTTCTTCACATGATGTGCAATAATGCGTGCATGCATAAGATCACAAAAATCATGTTTTCTGTTAAGAGTGGACATTATATTAACGTTAATACAATAGCTGATATGATCCTGTTATCAGCATGCTCACTGGGTTTTTCTTTTTTCTTTTATCTCACAGATTTGAGAATCACAGTGACCAGATATTGGCACACACTGGACTGCATGCATGTGATACTGAGATCACTGACTGGAAGCAGGAAAGTTTCTTCTTTTTTTCCCCCTCCATTGCAGAAACCCCAAATGCCAGCTAAGTGATGTTCACATATATCTTTGAACAGGATTTATTTCCAGGTATAACTGTGTACTCAAAATATGTCTTTGACTGTCATTTATATAGTTAACTATATTTTAAATAAACTTCAAACTAAAAATGATACATGTCTTTTGTCATTGCATTCTTTCTTAGTTGACTGAGTCACATTCCTGACCTAATGGCTCATTATGCGGCTCATTACTACTCTCATTTGTAAGTCGCTTTGGAGAAAAGCGTCAGCTAAATTACTAAATGTAAATGTAAATTAGGGGCAGGGTCTTAATCTCCTCAGGTGTGAATCACAGCATTATTCATGAAGATTCACGCCTCTCCGCATACGGGCTCCCTAAACAAAAAGTGTCTTAGAAATGTAAAATCAATACATTGTTTTTTGTGTCCGAGTAGGCAGGATAATTTCCACATAATTTTGAAGCAAAAACTCTAGACTAAAATATACAATTCCCAAAAGTCTTGTGAAAAAACATTTAGTAGGCATTTTGAGGCCTTATTTCAGTAACTTATTTTTAAATTTTGTTTTGTCAAAAACCACGCATATATGTAATACTTTTAAAAATACAAACATACATACTTGTTGCTCACATATTATTGTAGCCTAGTTTCTGCTGAATACAGTGTAATGAGAATTTTGTCATTAATATGTTTATAAACAACTGAAAAAAGCCCAAATGCCAGGGCATGTCAAAACTACTCCAGGCTCCCAAATCAGCCCAAATCAGGGTTAATGTGAAATATACTTTTTTGAGTGTTGATCATTATATCTGAAAATAAACAGCAACTGAATTTAATAGTTTGGGCACTAATGTTAATTGTAACCTTTAATATTATAGTAATGTGCAAGAAAGGGCTCCCTATATATATATGTATATAATTTACAGCATTAGGCGATAGATTTTTTTTTTTATCCTTAAGAAAATTATAATTGAATTTACTTAACAAGAAGGACACAATTTGTTCAATAAATCACTGTTTAATAAAAAAAAAGAAGAAGAAAAAAGAAGCAATTTTATGTTTAGTCCCCCCCCCCCCCTCTCAGTACCATCATGTTTGTGTACAGTTACACCCCTAATGGACACAGAACATATTTCGGGATCAGAGCAACGTGTTGGGGATTAGAACTAAATCTACAGTCTGTGACTGCAGTGGATCTCAATGACAATGGCAGCATCCCATAATGCTGTGGGATGAGCGCTGAAGTTGCCCTCCAAATCTCCTGCAACTCATTTCTGGTCTAATGCCAAAATAAACGGAGGATAACAGATGACTGAGTGGGTGAGAATGAAAGCTAACAGAGAACACAAACTGAAAAGTGAGGAAGGCAGGGAACGATATTGACACGCTCATCTTCATCCTCATCCCACACAGATCTTTCGGTTCTCCAAAAGGCAAAAGGGCACGTCGAGAGGGGCAACACTGGTGACTTATGTGCACCCAGTTGAACTATACAATGACATATGGGACAACCTATGGCCTTATGGACTTCACTGACACAAACCAAGGCAACAAGACCACAAATCCACATTAAGTGCACTATTTTGGACTGGGGTAACTGATATTTTTCTCAGAATTGCGAGTTTATATCTCATAATTCTGACTTTATAACTCGCAATTCTGACTTTATAACTCGCAATTCTGAGAATAAAGTCAGATTTACCTTTTGGTGGTAAAAAAAAAAAAAAAAGGATTAATTGGCCAATAGAGAATGGAAAATAAATTGAGAAAGTTGCAAAAATCAAAGAACGAATTTAAGGTAAAATATTGAGCTAAACACAAGCTAAACCGAACATGCAACTGAAAGATCACGTGCATAACAACAAACATGGTAAAACACACAAATGGTGTAAGAGGGTGACAAGTAAAGAATCCAATAATTCCCCAAGAATCCAATAATCCCCCCCCAAAAAAAGCAGACAAAATCTTCCTTTGCAGACATCTGGGGACATCTTCAGTATGTAAAACATTCATAAATTAATTAAACCACGTTTAAATTATACAGGGTTTGGGTTAGACAGCAGTAACTGTACATAAAATCTATGATAGGTCTTCATTAAGAATAAATGTGTGTGCTTGTGTACCTCTCCAGTTCGTTGATCTTGCGATCTTTGTCGTTCTTCTCATTCTCCATCTCTCTGAGGATTTCCAAGAGCCGGTCCACCTCGGACTGTGCCTTCACAGCATCCTCCTTGTAACGCGCCACCTCCTGCTCGAGTGTGGCAATGCGCTCCGATAGTCCTGCATTTACCTGAGCCTCAACCGCAACTGAATGAGCCTGTTTGGACCAAAGGTAAGAATTTCAGGAGGCAACCATAGAAAAGTCTCAATTTTTTTATTTATTTACAATAATGTGTAAATTAAAATAAAATAAAATAAAATAAAAAGTGAAAGTTGAAAAAGTGAGTTTCAGGGGGCAAACAAAGTCTTTTTTATTTAAAATAATATTAAATCAATATTAATAATAATAATAAATGAAAAATACTATTCAATTATATTAAATATTAAACTGTCTGTGAAAAACTGTTTGTGAATATTTGATACTTTATCATTTAACTACATTGGATTTGGTGTAAATAGGCCTTACACCCAAAAACAGTCTCAAACCAGTTTAAAAAATGTCCTGGATCTTTTGTGTCCTGTATCTTTTCACAAGCTTTGGGTTTGGCATGGGTGTGTGCTGTGAATGGACAAGAAGTCTAGAGGCTCCCTGACTTCAACTCTCCATAGCTGAGTAGAGACAAGCTGGCTGCGGTCAAGCATGGCCTAAACACGGTCATGGGTACTGTGACACCCCATCATGTGTCTGCAAGTTGTTTTGAGGTCTCAGACACCCAACTCACACCTGGAGGCCCTGTGTAAGATCCCCCATGACATCACAACAGGATAAAGCCTCATTAGAGTGTGAGTGTGTGAGGACACATGGAAACACAATCATGCTGAAGTCATCAAAATAATTAGTGACATTACGGCCGTCTAAAGTGCCGGGTCAAGGGCCTCATCTAATGAAAAGTAAATCAATTCATTTCCCCGGACAATTAAAGGAGTCAGCCGTAATGCTTCTTTCATAAAAGTCCTCTAAAAGGACACAGGTGTCCTCCTGCTGTAAAAAAAAAAACTGGGAAAACACAAACACAGCGCAGGCTTTACAAGGTGAGGACACAGGAGCACTGTATCATTTATACCATGACTACATGCATGTAAGTGCATGTGTGTACGTACCAAGTAACAAAGATTTCTTGAAGCCATCCAGAATATGGCAAAAACCAGGCAAAAAATATAAAACAAAATAAAACAAAAAGTAAATCCTTACTGTGTTGTGATGGTAAAAAAAAATACAGCAAAGTGTCTGGTCTCTGAGGTCTCTTTAGACTGGCACTGGGTGAAAGAGGACTGTTCTGGTTTATTGAGGATAATATTTGAAGGTGACGTTTAGGCCCTGCTAATTAGCTTTATTAAAGTCTCAGCCTGAGGTTGAGTAGGTTTCCACTCTGACCGCCAAGAGCTTGTCATGTGTGGATAGACCGGTTGCTGCACACAAATGTGTGTGTAAAAGGGTAAGTCTGGCAAGTTTGTATACGAAAACACGATACAGACATGTAATGTGCAATTAGCATCAAGAATGTGTCAGAAAGAGGGCGGAGCAAAATAATCTGAGAGTACAAGGCATGTTCCATGAATAGGGTCTGCAACTATTAAATGATGTAAATGATGTAATTATTTATTTTCTTTTTCAACAAAAAGTCAGTGAAAGGAGGTGGTTACCATCCGAAAATGGTAACAAAAATATATAACTAGAAAATTAAATATAATTTGAGCCGTTTATTTACTATTCATTTTTCCAACCCAGTTACTAAAATTTGGGGTATAAATGCAGTTTAAGACCAAAGAAAAAAAGTAACTGACTGTTATTTTCTAGAAATAAAAAATAAAATAAAATAAAATAAACATCTAGTGATAAATAATTTTATAAAATTAAAATAATATTTTACCATGGTATAGCATCCAAATAGCATGCTATTACAATGGTAAATGTCCAACAACATGGTTTCACTAAGGTACTGCATCCAAATATCATGGTATTACCATGGTAAATGCCCAACAACATGGTTTCACTAGGGTACTGCATCCAAATATCATGGTATTACCATGGTAAATGCCCAACAACATGGTTTCACTAGGGTACTGCATCCAAATATCATGGTATTACCATGGTAAATGCCCAACAACATGGTTTCACTAGGGTACTGCATCCAAATATCATGGTATTACTATGGTAAATGCCCAACAACATGGTTTTACCATGGTACTGCATCCAAATATCATGGTATTACTATGGTAAATGCCCAACAACATGGTTTTACCATGGTACTGCATCAAAATGCATGGTGAAATGGTAAAACGGTAAAATGGTAATAAAATTAAAAAATTAAAAAATTAAAAATAAAATACTAGTAGCAGCTAGTTTGGGAATAAATGCTGTTGTGCAGTGACTGATAGATTTATATTTTCCATAAATGGAAGGAAAAAGTTCATTTTGTTCTGGGAATGATAAAGTTGGACAAATGCAGTCAGCACCAAAAAAAGATTGTGAAAGTAGATTATTTACTTGTAGATTGTCAAAACATTGACTTTGATGCATGATTTTAATTGTTAAATAGACTTTTGTTCTGGGATATATCTAAAAATCAGAGGAATATAGAATTGGCGAGACAGACAGACTGGGTAGGAAATAACTAGCATTTGTATAGTTATTAGTGGGCTAAAAGGGATGCAGTGTCTGCTTGTAAGCTTCGTGCAGCGTGTTGGTATTGGAACGTCAGAGCGGTCAATCCATACGGCACCATCTTTCAGAGGAACAGCCAGTGTCCCAGCGCTAAACAGGGGATTGTGGGAAATGCGGTTTAATAATGTTGTTTAATAATGTGTTTGTGCCTGTGCCTGTTTGGCTGAGCAAAATAACAGAGCGGTTGTGTGAAAACAGCACACATTTGCAGTGGTTTTTATGCATTTATGCTGACTTTCTTGACCTATAAATGTTCTTGCGAGAAAACATCTCGGTGTTGAATGATATAAATGTGCATGTGTGCGCAGCAGGGGATATAAAAGAGAGTTTTGATATGCTTCCATATGAAGTAGTTGAGGAAGTGCATTGGGGGACTCTTGGCCTGTTTGTGTAATGTAGACTGTTGGATGTCTTGGTGGCATGTCTGTTCTCATTTCATGAGCCTAGCTGACACCTTAATCCATGTACACTCCTGGCGGTCACGCGGGGACAGTCGAGTCCTCCGCCCCCTTTCTGTCTCATCCAATCACAGCAGACGCCCACCGAGCTGTCAGCGGGTTTTCACTTGCACTGCTTTTATAAGAGACCCTGTGCGAACACAGACACACACCCGCTGCCAGAGATTTCATTACTCTTGGAACGGACGATGGGACCCAGATCTTCTCATCGAGCCACTCGAAGAGCTCTAAATGTGCGTATGAAGGTGATCGGTTCATACGAGAGCTCAACATCACTATCCAGAACTAAATGTACTTGCACAGATTTCACTGCAGTCTGAAAAACTAACAACCACAATTGCCTACATGCACAGAAGCACACAGACTATGAACATTAAAGCTTATGCATATTTAAAGGAATAATTTAACTCGAAATTCAAGCTGTCATCATTTACTCAGTCATGTTGTTCCAAACTTATGACTTTTTCTTTCGTAAAACTCAAAAAGGAGAAATTTTGAAGAGTGTTCACGCTGCTCTTTTCCAACAAATTTTAGTCTCCATTCTGTTGAGCTCCAAAATTAAACTATAAAAGCACCATAAAAGTGGTCCATATGACTCATGCACTGTATGTCAAGACTTTTAAAATGTAAGGACAGACAGACTGAAAAAGTTTTTATTCACTAAAAATCGAATACTCTTCTATGGAAGCTTGTTTCCGCCATGAAATAAAAAAAAATTTAGAAAAAGGTAACCGACTTTTTCTCTCACATTTCTGACTTTCTTTCTCACAATTGCAAGTTTATATCTCACAATTTTGACTTTTTTCTCAGAATTGAGAGATATAAACTCACAATTGCGAGTTCTAAAATCAGAACTGCGTGATATGAAGTCAGAATAGTGAGATATAAACTCCAATTGTCCAATTGTGAGGATTATCATGTCCAATTGTGTCCAAATTTTCTCGCAACTACAAGTTTTTAATCACACAATTATGACTTTAAACCTTGCATTTCTGACTTTCTCAGAACTGCGAGATATAAACTCACAATTGCGAGTTATAAACTGAGAATTGCGAGATATAAACTCTGAAAAAAAAGTCAGTCATTCTGACTTGAGACGCAATTGTTTATATCTCGCAATTGTGAGAAAAAAATTGACTTTATAACACACAATTCTGACTTTATAACTCTCGCAATTCTGACTTTGTAACTTTGTACACGTTTAACTCTCACAATTGCGAGAAAAAAGTCAGAGTTGTGAGATAAAAAGTCACAATTACCTTTTTTATTTTTTTATTTAGTGGCGGAAACAAGCTTCCATACTTTTCCTCTTAATAGCTCTCAAATCTCATTCAAGCATTAGCATACTCATATTTGGAGCACCAGGATGTCAATTACACCAAGCACTAACAGAGTTTAATTTTTTGCTTGAGGAGGTAAAAAAACACTACTACTACTACAACTAATAATAATAATAATAATAATAATGGTGGTGGTAATAATGATCATCAACATCAAATGCTCAAAAATTGTTAATTGCACATGTTTCCATGCGGAACTAAAAAAAATCTTCCTGGTTTGGAACGACAAGATAGCAAGCAAATGTTGAAAAATGTTCATTTTTACAGTTGAACTACCCCTTTAATAAAACTATACTAACGCTTAAAAAGGATCGCGGACTTAAAAAAATTTAGCATTTGTTGAGGCACGTGCACACCATGCTGACACAGCTCAATGCGACACATATCAGCTTACGAACACGGCACTAAACCCAAGCTCCGCTGCGGAGCAACGTCAAACCACACAAGACCATCACTCTCAAGCTTTAGATAAGAAAAGATCTCATGCAAACAAATCTCAGAACACTCAGAGACTTCGCCAGCTCCCTAACATATCCTCTCTATCTCACATACACACAAAACTAAACTTGAGATAAGCCTCGAGCTCATGCAAGCAAAGCTCCACTCACACATTTATTAGTTACACACACACAGAGAGACACTGGCACTGCTAAGGGAGGCTTTTCACACCAAGATGCACTTACAAGATTGAAGGGATGGCCTGACATGAGCTCAGAGCGCTTTCAGAAAGAAAGAAAGAAAGAAAAACACAGAGGGGTTGGGGAAGAAACAGAATTGGGTGATACACAGAGAGCGATGATGAAATATTTTTTAGGAAAAACGTGAGAAATATCTGATCTGGTTAAAAAACAAGAGGAGGAGAAGTTGACAAAGAGGCAAGATGAGGAGAGAATTAGAGGGGATGAAATCACATGGCGATGAGGAGAGAAGTCAGACATGGCTGGAGCAAAAGTGATGTCAAAACATCACTTGTGGTGGTTTGACGAAGCATGAGCTACAAACAGAAGATACTTGAGATCATTGGGAATAGGGCTGCACAATATATCGAAATAAATATGATACAGTGTTTATCATCATCTCAAAGTGGCATGGTTCATTTACTATTAATAAAGCCACTCAGACACTGACAAAACACTATCATGGGCTGCAAATGTTTAAATGAACACAGTGCTGAACTTCACTCTGAAACACATAGCGCTGTTTCGAAATCAAGAGAGCTGTCTAGCTAGGCAACATTTTAGGCATCAAAATGATGATACCTCATCTTAGCCAGAATTTAAGTCAGCATCACATATCCTTGTTCTAATACTTTCTCCAATTGCTAATTTGCTAACTTTCAATATGTAAATGTTCTATAAATAATCTAATTTCAATCATTACTTTAAAGCATTGATGGAAAACCCCTCTCTAATTAAAACTAGACTAATTCACACAATATGTGTAAGTACTGTGCATATTAGCTAAGCAAAATGCTAACAATCAACACTGAATGTTTATCGAGTGTCTTTTCATACTTGTATTTGAGCGACTGTTAACATAACCGCTCTGTTGAGGTGTTTAAAATCAGGTAAGTACAATATTCAGATTAATTTACGATGCTGCCGTTGAAGACAGCGGCCTTTGTTGACCGTAGACAGCAACGCTGCTAGCTAGGGTCTGAAACTGAGCTAATATCTTCCCTCTAGCACTCGACAAAGAAAAACCTCACAGGTAAAGTGCACTTGAGCAAACATTCAGCTCAATGTCATTGTTTTAAGTGTTGTCAGAGTAGCACTAACGGAGTGCCAGTCACCGTAATGGCTTGTTATGCGCTCCTGGCTGCTTAGCTGACGAGACCTCTTGTATTTGCTAGCTGTGATGCTTCAATTCCC